>OY294071.1:28960357-29309662 GCA_958510875.1 Endomychus coccineus
TCTCCAAAAGAACTATCTCACAACATACAAATTGCCTGACATTCACGATTCCATCGATGCTTTTGTCATGGTTAGTAGATAGAAATTCACTCCCGAATTCACATGACAATCTGTAAAACATCTAGCTCCCGATATGGACCATTTGGTACCTACGACAACTTCCGTTACTCTTCCATTCCTTATTCGGAAGAGATACACCAATACTCTCTACAGTACAAGGCCTGACCGCTTGATCGTGAAGTCACAATCCGGAGGCTATGTTGCAGCTGGTCGTTCTTACGTTACGGCCGAGGTTACGGCACAATGTTGCAACACCAGAATTTTATTCATTCTTTACGACATATATGAGGACTTCCTATTTAAACATGTTTCCAAGACGTGAACAGAGTCTTTTTTGTTTTTGTTGGGAGGTGGTTGAAACCCTTCATAGCCACCTTATGGGCCTGTAACATCCCATAAGGTAGTGTGGGAGTCTCCGATTCCGAATTTAATCATTCAATCACCTCACATATACCCACTAAACACTTCACCTCGTGTGGTATGCTCAATCCTGCAACAAGGGCAGCCTCGATGACACTTAGGCTTGACGGCCCATTGTATCTTGCCGCACCACTTTCTCGGGCCATCGGAAAAATTCCGCATTCGCTGGATTCGAACCCGCGACCGGCAGCCACGGTGATTAGAAAATCGAATGCTGCTACCACTGGAGCTACCTGGCCTTAGTCCTTAGTTGCACCCCATTTGCTTTTATTAATGTAGAAACCTGTCTTCTAACGGTTCTGTTTGAAATTATCCTAACAATATGTAATTTATGTTAAGCTCACTGGATCAATACGAAATTATTTCTAAAATTCCGTAAGCTGTGTGTGACCATGCATTATGTTTACTTTCACGTATCTAACTAATTTAATAAATTTTTTGAAGACTTGATTTTCGAATAATCCTCTACGTTACATTTTACGATGGGTTAAAATTGCCCTTTGAGGGGAGTTTAAACATTTATTATTTCCCAGTAGTTAATATAATGCTTATAAACTAGGCTGCGAATTTGGATTCTTTTTATACAATGACTAAATGACTACACGAGAGAGAGAGAGAGAGAGAGAGAGAGAGAGAGAGAGAGAGAGAGAGAGAGAGAGAGAGAGAGAGACCTATAATATTCGAAGAACATTGTGTGAGCTAGCAGTGGTATGTTAGGAGAGGAGATAGGAATTCCCATGTTTCCTGAAGGTATGGATGTTATAGGCGGAGGGAAAGACCTCACTAGATAAAGTGGCCCACAACTTCGCCGTTCGATATAAAATGATGTCTGGTAGAAAAACGTTCGGCATCTCTCGAGCTTGACAATGAAGGGGTGACTAGCTTGAGCTCGTCTAGTCCGCCTATCTGGAATCTCTCATCGTGGAACAATAGACGAGATTTCTGATGAAGACCGACCATAGAAATATCTATAGGAAAGGGAGAGATCTCCCACCTTCCTACGATGTTCTAGAGAAGTCGATGGATTCTTAGGTTTGACATCATCAATCAGACGAATAGCTCCCTTCTGGATAAAATTCAAGAGCTTCAGCGTGTTTGGAAGCTGAACTGTACACATGTGAACGGTACTCCAGAACGGGTCGAATCTGCGCTTTGCAGATTATGAGGAATTCCTGGGAGTTCCTGGCACGGAATAGAAAATCAAGTTTTTGTGAAGCTGTTTTTGCAATAGAGCTCACATGATAATCCCATCAGAGAATGCTGTTGCTGGTGATCCCGAGAATGGATATGGAAGGCTTTATAGGAATAGTTGTACCTGACATCTTCATATTAGGGATTGTGGGATCCGCTTTCCTGTGGAAGACGCAAGCTTGGGTTGCATTAAACTAGATTATCCGATCCACATCTCAAAATCATTGCCAGATCTCCATTAATTGCGTCAACCTGTGTCTGTCTCGCTCCTCTGGATTCATTGGATGTAATAGGGGCTCTAGATGAAAAAGGGGTATGGAATGTACCATCATCTGCAAAGCTGAGAACGAGACAGGTGGTTACTTCCAGCAGATCGTTCATATAGGATGCTCCATATTCGAACTAAATTTATGTAGAGCCAGTATAACATATTCAATTAATACCTTAGGGGCTTCATTGGATGATATAGGGGCTCTAGATGAGAGAGTGGTATGAAGTGTACCATCATCTGCAAAGCTGTGGAAAGGACAGGTTGTCACTTCCAACAGATCGTTGATATGGAGCAGAGACCAAGTTGGGCTTATGTGGGGTCAAGATCCCTGTGGAACACCAGCGTTGATAGTCATTGTATTGGAGGATAAATTCAAAGAATATCCAGATAGCATGAAACGAGGCAATGTTCTCCTCTTCTGAGTCAACGTTGCATTATTTGATTGGGTTTTGAATCCAGCTAATTATTTCTTATACGTTGGAGAATGTGAACCAAACCGAATAGATAAAATAATGGTCTTGAATCATCAACTGGATGAGTCTACACGTTACTTAACTTGTTACGCTTAGAAAATTTGTTCATGGTTTTGAGTGCATTATTGTCACATGTAATACAGAATATTTTCTATTCAATTTGTTTTAATTTCAAAATAATTCACAAAATTTACACTCACTGCGAAACCACTACGCAAATCTTGTTATGTTATTGTTGTTATCATGAAATCTTCCACAGCGACAGCCAATATTCATTGCTTCCGCAGTTCATTGTCTTCAGGAAAACTGAACATTTGAACTTTCTGCTTATTGTTGTAATTTCCTTTGCAGTCAGGAGCACAACATTTATCCGGCATAATTAACTAAGGAACATCAGTGAACTGTGATTACGATACAAAACTCGGGAAGAACCAACATTCACTTAGGAAGCCATTTTGCAACAAATTTCATTCAGCCACTTTTATACACGCTTATTCATAGATAAAACTCTTTCCAATCACACAAGGAAACTTACGGAACAGGTGCAACAATACATAATTTTCCAAAACAAACTCACCCCAGTACCGTCTACGCGCCTTTAAGACCAAACGTTACTGTCGTAAGCTTCGTCTCAAGTCGCCTGTTGTTGATGAAGTCACACTGACTTTGTTCTAAGCGTATAGGTCTTGTACTATAAAGTGTATTGAGATAGACTCCCATGAAAATATCTCACTTCCGATATATCTGTTCAACAATTCCTTCATTACTAATCGCTTCCAAATTCAAGGAGAACCACCTTCCTTCTTCCCTATTGGTTGACTACTGAATATGACATCAGAAACAAATTGTAAATCATCCAAATTTTGGCCACTCAAATCGGAAACAACCTTTCCGTTGATTTTGTACCTTTAAATTCCGTGAACATAGGAACTTATCTTCTGGAAACAAGGCAATTGTGAAAATGGAAATTGCAAAGAATAACACAGTTGGTTCAGATAGAACCAAAGGACCAGGTCCATAAGATTAAAGTATTCCCAAGTGAATTAACAGGAATTAACCTTCGTTTTGTGTCAAAATCCGGATGTAACATTGATTGAGCATGATTTTGCTGCAGCTTCTCCAGAAGAGAAGAATACCAAAATGTAGTTCATATTGTTGCATGGGTTTTATGATTGTTGATTGATTTCTTTTGGTTTTTCGAGAAAACTGGGAAGTTGTCTCATTTTGATTGATGTTATAAGCTTCTGAATCCTTATAAAAAATACATAAAATTGTCGCCAAATTCTAGAAATACAAACAACAAATTAAATGTGAATCAATTTTCACATTCTGTATATTTAACTCTGAATTAGTTGGAGAGTACAGCATCTTACTAAAGCCGCCGCTGACATCCACTATCCTGTAATTTATAATGCGTAAAGCAATTTATTAAGGAATTATTGCTAGGATTGTATGCATAGAGGGCCAATGTTTTATAACGGGCAAGAGGGATGAAAATGTTCAAAACTAAAGGTCCAGTCATATTCACTCCTTCACCCTTTCGATTGAAATAGCTTGAAAGATTTAGTTCGCATGACTAGATAATGTATGGTTAGTAGATTTTACGGTTGACATTCGATATTCAAACCTTAGTTTAACAATCAATTGTTCTCTTATAAAGAAGATCCTACGATATTATCACTGTAGCAATTAATGTTTTCTACCTTCACTTCGAGCCTCGACAGTCTCAATATAATATTCTTTAATAACGAAGTGATATAAAGTGCATTAAAATCGATAGTAACAAACTGTCCCGAAACGCAAATTTCATAGCAATCTTCATTAAAATATAATTATGAAGTTGTGTAGAATCCTAGTATGGCTTGTTATTCACTCAATATTTATAGCTTCCACTTTCCTATATTTCTTCCATTGAGTTTTGGATTGTTGGAGTCGAACACTACCGCATAATTCATGTATATCTTGAACCGTACCATCAAACTCGGTTTTTGATAATTCTATACAGGGTGATTTGTAACGTACGGACGATAATGAACTGATAGATAGATGGATTCGAAATAAACCTCTTTATCATTGGGTACATAAGCCTTTACCCAAAGCTCCAAGGCTGTCTTTCACCTGGAATACAGCTAGAGTCCGACTAATTCCAAAAAAACCAAACAATTATAGACCCATTGCACTATAATTTGTGATCTCTGAAGTGAAGGAGAAAGCAATTAATATCGAGCTCTTCCAATACCTAGAGAGCTTCAAAATCGTGAATGACCAGCAATATGGGTTTCGTCGGAGGAGGTTAACAGGAGACCTTCTTGCCTACATAACACATGTATAATAGAAATCTATTGGGAAACATGGGGAATTTCTATCTGTAGCATTGGATATCTCCAAAGCATTTGACCGAGCCTGGCACGAAAACCTTCTTGGGAAACTTCCGTCATATGGTTTTCGCCTCAACTTCGTCGCTTACTATCAAGTTTTCCCTGAGATAGATCATGTGATGGTAGACGGAGTATTTGGTGTTCTAGATGAATCTGTTTTGGCACCAACTTTGTTTCTGCTCTATATAAATAATCTGCTGGAATTGACCACCTTTCCCGTCCACAGCTTTAGAGATGATGATAATATTCATACCACTTCCTCATCTGAGCCCCTATACCAATGAATGAAGCCAAAGGAGCGAGACCGAGACAGGTTGACGCAATAAATGAAGATCAGCCAAAGATTTTGAAATGGGGATCTGATAATCTAGTATAATTCAATGCAACCAAGTCTCAAGTTTGCATTTTCTCCAGGAAGGCGAACCCCACAATCTCTAATATGATGGTCAGGTACAACTATTCCTATGAAGTCTTCCATGTTCATGCTCGAGATCACCACCAACAGCACCCACTCATGGGATGATCATGTGAAGTCAAGCGTTACTTTACATCCAAGAAGCTCTTCATAATCTACAAAGAGTTTCTATCTGCCCTGGAGTACTGTTCACATGTTTGGAGTTTGGATCCCTAACATAAGCTGAACTTCTTGGATTCTATCCAGAAGGAAGCAATTCGTCTGATTGATGAACATTATAGGTAACCCTCTCGTGTAGTCGAAGAACTTAAAAAAGTTACATCAATAGAAAGTCGAAATAATTCTTAGTAATCCTCAAAAAAATTTAATTCACCTTTGTTTTAAATTCTTCATTGGAAATATCTGAATTCAATGCACTATTTTAGTTCACGAAACTATAACAGAATTGTGAAAAGGGAATTACCCCGCTGCAACTTTTCCTAAATCCTGCAATTAAATAATAGACGCATCAAAAGAAACATGTGCCGTCTAGATGAGATCGAAGCTTATCGAATGTAGAAATGACCTTCGCCAAGGCAAATGGAAGGACTTCCACTTTTGGTACATTCCCCTCTCAAGCCAAAAATGGTGAAACTCTGACTACAACACCATAAGAAAACCCTAACATTTCTGCAGATCCTTCAGCAGTTAATTCCCAACAGGGCAAGCACCCTCTTAATATCGCTATCATCGATAACCATATGCTCGAAATTGCCTCTCGTCATTTTATAATTTGACGTATTTTGTTTGAACACTTTGCCAAAAAGACTATGAAGCCTGATGGAATACCACCTACTTCTCACGGAATATGCTCCAGAATCAACATTCGTTAGAAGTTATTTACTCTTCCATACAAGCTTGGTGGGCTTCCTTCCAGCTCGAACACAGCTAGGAATCCACCAATTCCAACAAAAACAAAAATAGAATACACTATCTCTGAAGTTATGGAGAAACCAATCAATACGATCTGATCGAATTGGTGGAGACTTCCAAAATCATCAAGAAACCTGGTAGCCTACGTAACACATATATGGCAGACATCCATTGAAGGATATATAAAATCTTAAGCTGTAGCATTGGATATTTCCAAAGATTGGTTGTTGGGGTCTCCTCCGATGAAATGGGTTTCAACGTTGGTGTTCCACAAGGGTCTGTTCTAACAAACTTTACCTACCCTTTCTCCTCTAGATCCCCAATATCATCAAACGAACCCATAGGTGCAGGACAGAGACGAGTCGATGCAATAAATGGAGATCTGTAGATCTAGTAAAGTTTAGTGCAACCCAAGCTCAAGCAGGTATTTCCCCCACTATCCCTAATATGATGTCAGAAGCAACTATCCCTATGAAGGTCCCAATATTCATGCCCGGTAGCATTACCTCAATGGACGATCATGTGATATCCATTGAGAAACGTTGTTCTTTTATTCTGTGTCCACTCCTGGGCTCACATATTTGGTGTGCAGCTCCCAGCTTGATTATATTCGTATGTATGGTGATGCCACAATCACGATTTCATTGACCTCTCTAGAACATCGTAGAAAGGTGAACTCGATACTTGGTGAACTTCTTTTTACCAGGCTTATTTTTTCTATCGAAAGTAGAAGTTGTGGAACTCCTTCCACTGCTTACCTCCCCGCTCAACATTCCATCGCTCAGTCACATGAGGAACTACGAACATTATTGGTTTTCCTCTAGTGTACTGAAAATATAAAAAAGTTAATAATAATGACACACTAAACTCTCAGTGAATGATGTATATGGATATTGTGAAGCCAAGTATATTACTCAAACGGAAACACGTTTTCCGAAACGCTCGTATGAATTGAAAATTAATCACAAACTAGAAGACCCATAACAGTATTTACACGCATTGCGTCAATAATCATGCAAAGGATGAAAATATGATACACAATTATGAGATCTCTCCAGTCTAGATCGATTCTGTAACGCTACAAACTGATAGTTCTGTGCAGCTGTTTCGATATCTCATGGAGTGAATCAGCAGATCGAGAAATTTTGCACTGTTACTGGATGAGTTATCGAAGAATGTTAGAGAGTTCTATAGATCTAGAGTAGAGTGAATTACCTTGTCATTGTAATCTGGCAAGAAATGGATATTCATTTATTTCGCTCAAATATATTAGCACTATTAGAGATACTCAAAAGCTGTGAAATTGGTAACAATTGATGAATGTGGTGAACACAACAATATTTTTGGGGATTGACAACTTCCTGGGATGTGCTTGATCTCAATATTTTTGTTGTGGAGTTCTTAGGTGAAATAAAACCTCCATCGTGTTGGGTCCATTATATAAGTCAGAAATTAGAACTACTTTGTACACGTGTTTAGTTCCAATTAATATGGTAGGTCTATTTTGTTTTGGTTACACAATGCTTTCATAAAGTGAACATGACATATTCAGAATTTTCCTTTAATCAGCGTTTAAATAAAGAGAGAACTGTAGATTCAAGTGATCATTTCATGATGTCGTGAATTTACCATGCATGAACATAAGTTACTCTTGAAAATTCCTCAGATATTCAATGGAAATTAATACAATGAATTCGTGAGGAATGTAGTGATGTAGTTGTGCTAAACATTTCTGCATTTTTATTGCCTCCCTATTCCTGTTTTCACATGCATTCAAAGAATTTCGTATGTAAATTACCAGACGTATATTTTGCAGCGTTCACTGTTTTTACAAATAATTTCAGATTTGTGCGAAGATGTGAAATGTAAATATGGGGCACGTTGCGAAGCGGGAATCTGTGTATGTCCAACAAATTGCGAGGGATCAGGTGTTGAACCCGTATGTGCTTCTAATATGATGACATTTCCTAACGAATGCGAACTACAGAAGGCAACGTGTTTACAACCAAATAATGCTCCTCCACTTACTGTAGTGTTCTACGGCGATTGTCGTGAACGATTTCCTGTGGAAACTCCACTGAATTGTAAGTTTACATTGTTTCAGTTTCCGACCTTGATAAATAAGATATTCTTGCAAACTCAAACTAATCTATAACTGCTATAGATTCTAAGATCAAAAGGGAAGTGAACAATATAGATACAGTATAATGATGACTCACCCTTTATCGATGATATTTGTTAACATGATTAAACATTGAATTAGAATAGAAACTAGACCAGAGAAAGGGACGAACCCCGATTCGGACTAGAAAATGCTTAAATTGAGATATACTAGCTTCTTCCACAAAAGCTTCATCTTTTTAAATCTACATTTCCGAACTAGAGAATGCTTAAATTGAGCTATACTAGCTTCTTCCACAAGAGCTTCATCTTTTTAAATCTACATTTTCGTACTAGAAAATGCTTAAATTGAGCTATACTAGCTTCTTCCACAAGAGCTTCATCTTTTTAATCTACATTTTCGAACTAGAGAATGCTTAAATTGAGCTATACTAGCTTCTTCCACAAGAGCTTCATCTTTTTAAATCTACATTTTCGTACTAGAAAATGCTTAAATTGAGCTATACTAGCTTCTTTCACAAGAGCTTCATCTTTTTAAATCTACATTTCCGAACTGGAGAATGCTTGAATTGAGCTATAATAGCTTCTTCCACAAGAGCTTCATCTTTTTAAATCTACATTTCCGAACTGGAGAATGCTTGAATTGAGCTATACTAGCTTCTTCCACAAGAGCTTCATCTTTTTGAATCTACATTTTCGTACTAGAAAATGCTTAAATTGAGCTATACTAGCTTCTTTCACAAGAGCTTCATCTTTTTAAATCTACATTTCCGAACTGGAGAATGCTTAAATTGAGCTATACTAGCTTCTTCCACAAGAGCTTCATCTTTTTAAATCTACATTTTCGTACTAGAAAATGCTTAAATTGAGCTATACTAGCTTCTTTCACAAGAGCTTCATCTTTTTAAATCTACATTTCCGAACTGGAGAATGCTTGAATTGAGCTATACTAGCTTCTTCCACAAGAGCTTCATCTTTTTAAATCTACATTTTCGTACTAGAAAAATGCCTAAATTGAGCTATACTAGCTTCTTCCACAAGAGCTTCATCTTTTTAAATCTACATTGCCGAACTGGAGAATGCTTGAATTGAGCTGTACTGGATTCTTCCACAAGAGCTTCATCTTTTTAAATCTACATTTTCGAACTAGAAAATGCTTAAATTGAGCTATACTAGCTTCTTTCACAAGAGCTTTATGTTTCAAAAATATGTTACCAAACTTGAGGAAGTTTTGTATGAAAATATACGCAAGAAATGATTTGAACAATAAAAAACATGATAAGTGCTTACCAAATGCATGACAACCTACTGCCATCACACGTGCAATAGCGCATCGAATGAATGCTGCTCATTCTCATACAACAGTGTGGCGGATGCTTCAAATGCAGCTATTGCACACCACATTCAAAAATTGGAAGAACTGGGTCCGCAGGACTATCAGCCACGGGTAGAATTTTATCCATGGTTTTTCCAACATATTGCAGAACAACCTAATTACGGTATTACGGTTCACTAATTTTATTTACCGATGAAGTTTGTTTTACCAAAGACGAATGCTTCAATAGTCGCAATAGCCACATATGAGACAATGAAAATCGTCACCCCACATGGATTAGAGCAAATCAGAACCAATTAGCTATTAACATGTGGGCCGGTATTGTTGCCGACTGTTCAATTGGTCCGTTCTTGCTTCTACCTTGGCTAAATCGTAACACTTACCTAAATTTTTTAGCAAGGCCTACTTCTTGAGCTAATGGAAAATGCAAACGTTCCGATGGAGACATTTTGCCCGCCATGTGTAAGATCACCTAAACCAACCATTTCCTGGGTGACAGATAGGAAAAGGAGGACTGATTCATCAGGCAGCGCAAAGTCCCGAATTAACCCCGTTGGATTTTTTGCTCTGGTGTACATCAAGTCCTTGTTCTATGAAACTTCTATTGCTATCCAACAGAAATTGTTAGGGAGAGTGATGGTAGCTTGTGTTTTCGTACATGTTACTCAGGGGGCGCGATTCCATGCTTCCACGGACAAATTTATGTAAAGTTTATTTAGAATGAAAATACTTGAATATCGGAGTCTTTTGGTGTACACGAGATAACATTACGTTTTTGCACAAAACTTACTCCAGGGCTTATTTGCGACTAGGGGCACTAGAAGCACAAATTTTCTACTGTATTGTCCTACACAACCTCTTCAAGTTTGGCAACATCTTTTTGAAACATATTATGTTTACAATCGTTTAGAATTGATTCCGAACGGACTTTCTTGTACAAAACTTGCCTTTTATCAAACTATCAAAAGAACCAGTTTTGATAGAATCAAGTTCGGAGTTTAACAATCTACATCCGACTTTCGGGCGGGAAACAAATTCAATCTCCCTTGTTCACAATGCAAGACATGATTCAGGATAAATACACGTGGTTTCGTCATAATAATGTTGATGCAATCAATTTATAGCAAAAGCAGGCATTGGCAAAGACGCTAGAGGTTAGAGAACTGATTTAAAACCAAGATGCCCGGTTAGATTTCGCGATATTGTTCTCCAGCTTAGATTCATTCGAAAGCAGGTTCCCGATTGACTTATGTATAATCCGAGACCCGTTCGGAACAAAATTCGGCTCTTTGGATTAGGAATTCAAATTAGCTCTATTCTTTGAAATGATGATCCAGAACCGGTTCTAAATTGGTTACAAGGAATGTATCAGGCTGCTAATCTCTTCAGAGTCGGATGAAAATAAATTAAACGTTTGACTGAGCACACTGTTCGGTGTCAATTTGGTACTAGTCCCAATTAGGCTCCAAGCCCTCTACCAATGTGCACCGGTAGATCAGTACTTCCAACAACCATACAAGTGTACACCACTGAGAATCTCAGAAAGGTGTAAGATTTTGGTGGAAAAATACAAGCTCCCTAAAGATGGAACACACATTATTCACGGAACCAAGGGATGACGTGGTCAAGGAACTTCCGGACCCAACTTGCATACGAAGAAGAGCGGAGACAGAGAAAGTTCACTCTATAAGGAAAGGAGCAATCTGTTGGTATACCGATGGATCCAGAGGTGCAGAAGGTATACGGCCGGAGTCTTTGGGCCTAGAACCAAATACTCAGAACCCATGTAGCTTTCAAGCGGAAGTATATATGATTGAGAGATGTACACAACTCAATCTGAACAAAAGATGCAGAACCAAGGACATAGCTCGCCATCATGTCTAATAATAAAGTAGCCATGAAAGCGCTGAGCTCATACTTCATTAGATCAAGGATAGGTCTCAAATGCAAAACCAAACCTTGGGAGTTCAGATCAGAATTGCCGTTAATTGACTCCCAGGAAATACGGGAATTGGGGGAAATTGAAAGGGGGGTGTCCCTACTTGCAAAGAAGCTGAAACGCCTAGGACCTGCACCTCCTAGATAAATTTTGGACAATTTACATCTTGCAAGCCACAAGGATCAGAAATAATCTGAGAATCATAACAGGATTCATGGCGGGACATTGCATTTGCCTAGTGAACGTGTAGATTCTGAAGAAACATCAATACATTTGCACACTAACTGCAGAGCTACACTAACAGAAAAAAATACTTCGGGACATAGAACACCATAGAGGAGATTACACCATTGAAGGCTCTAAGAACATTATTCTTTTTGAAGGATCTGAAGAACAACGTTGTGATATGAAACAGTACCGACGGAGGGGTACAGTAGTCCTTTAAGGATGCGGGAGGAACTACACCCCTCATTTAATCTAATATAATCTGTTCTAATTTACTAAGGACATTATCAATAGTGAAGGTCTATTTCTAACACATTTTATATATTTCACGCCTATTTTGATTTCTGGAAGTTCGAATTAGGCATTGTGCTAACAAAGATGTTAATATTGGTCATAACGTTATTTATTCTCAACTACAGGTAGTGCAACTTTTATTGGAAATAAATGGCTAGTAACCTTAAATATGACAGCGCTATTACACAACATTCCCACAGATATGCTCCGTGAGTCTTGATTTATTAGGAGACATTTTTCTTTTCAGCATATAGCTCCCGTAAAGTCACACGACATTAGCTACTGTGTTATTCGCCGTATTCTAAATTACCCTTAGAAATAAAATAGCCCTCGGGTTTACGCGAGGAACGCCTACCCAACCAAAAATATGTATACTATTATTTCATCACTATTGGCTACATTTGTTGCAACTGGAGTATTGGGAAAGTAAAAGTGTGAGTTGCTATTTCCATGAATGAGAAAATGTCACTCATTCTAATCGAATTTTCTCCTGAAATATCAAAATCCTAACAAATATTACCCACTGCGATATATTTTCTGATCATCGCTATTAATCCATTACTTTTGTTGGAAAGTTCTATGAATGAGTGAACATTCAGTTATCTACGAGGGAAAGGTGAATAGTCCCTGAAAAATGGAACAAGAAATGATTTATTTGGTCAAAACTTATTTTATTTCTCAATATAATCTCCTTGTAGCCCGATACACTTCGTCCAACGTTTTTCTTATCTTTCGATCTCTTCCAAATAATACGATTCCAGCAATTCGTCAAAATAGGCATTCGTTTCAGCGATGACCTCATCGTTGGTTGGAGCCCAATCCCTTTTCGCCGAGCCATTTCTTTAAGGTTGGAAATAGATAAAAACGGCAGGGGGGCACATCAGGAGAGTATGGTGAATGACGAACCAATTCGTAGCGCAATTCATGCAATTTTGCCTTTGCGACTTTAGACCGTGCGTCAGTGCGTTGTGCTGGGGGGAGACCACTTTTTTCTCTGCCAAATTAGCTTTTGCTCCAAATCGGAGTCGAATGGATTCAACAGCTCTGCATAATATACGCCGGTTATCGTTTTTCCCTTTTCAAGTTAATCGATATGGACGATACCGTGTGCATCACAAAACACTGTTGCCATAGCTTTGTTGGCCGATAAGCCCACTTTGGCTTTTTCGGCTTCAATTCTCCAGGACAAGTCCATTGTTCCGCCTGTTTGTTGGTCTCTGGTATGTTGTGATGGATCCATGTTTCATCCACTGCTGCTAATTATTGCGCTTGAACATCGCCAAACACTCCTTTGAAGTTGTCACATGGTC
This sequence comes from Endomychus coccineus, assembly GCA_958510875.1. Lineage (NCBI taxonomy): Eukaryota > Metazoa > Arthropoda > Insecta > Coleoptera > Endomychidae > Endomychus > Endomychus coccineus. Next base: position 28,973,703 of record OY294071.1, read on the forward strand.
GCGCTTGTTGTCAACAGAGAGCAAATGCGGCACCCATCTGAAGATAGCTTTCTCATCTTCAAAAATGTTCGAAAAATGTTCCGTACCCATTCGGTTGAGATGCCCATAGCCTCAGCAATCTCGTGCACTTCAACTCGCCGATCCTTCAATATCATACCATGGATTTTATCGACGATTTCTGGCGTTGTAACCTCAATTGTGCGACCAGAATATTTGGCGTTCTTTGTGGTCATACTACCATAATGAAAATCAGGAAACCACTTGTGAATCGTCCTAATCGATGGTGAAGAGTCTACATAATGTCTAACAAGCGATGCTTTGGTTTGCGTAGTTTTTTTTCCACCTAAGAAATAATGTTTCATCAAGACGCGAAATTCACTTTTCTCCATGTTTGAGAATATTTTCAGGGTTGTTCGCTTTCGATTGGTGTCATCTGTTTTATTTTTCACGTACTTTTCACTTTGTCCTCTAATAGTGGAGTCATTCTAAGGAAAAATGAGGTGAGGTTCTTGAAAATTTGATAGAGGTTGGGGAGGTGGAAAAATTGTTCCTTGTGATAAGAATAATGATATTCCGGAATTTTCAACAAGAAATATTTGGTGCAACCATCACAAAAATCACAAAAACTGGTTTCTAGGCCTTTTTCCTGGTCATTTTTGAAGTTTTAATTTTTTTGGACTCCTTGGACTCCTGACTTAGGTTTGGGAGTTGAACTCTTTCATTGTCCATATTCAAGGAAGCTTTGGTTAGAATTTGAAGTGTTTGCGGTCATTACTTCCCCCAGAATAGATATATTTATATACGTTTTTCGGACTGAAAATTAAAATTGGACTATTTTGGTCAAATATTCACCAAATCGGATGAAATTTGGTGTCAAAGTAGATCATGGTGACCACAATAAGTGATCCAAAGATGAAGTTAAAAGATATAATATCAAGAGGAAGAAGAAGAAGAAATTCAATATGAAGATGAAGATTTACCGGATGAATGGGATGAATGATCTACTTTGACACCAAATTTCATCCGATTTGGTGAAGATTTGACCAAAATAGCCCAATTTTAATTTTTATCCCAAAAAAACGTTTATAAATATATCTATTCTAGGGGAAGTAATGATCGCAAACACACAAATTTAAACCAAAGCTTCCTTGAACATGGACAATAGAAGGGTCAAACTCTCAAATCTTAGTCAGAAGTCTATGGGGTCCAAAAAAATTAAAACTTCAAAAATGACCTAAAAAAAGGCCTAGAAAGCAGTTTTTGTGATTTTTGGGATGGTGCACCAAATATTTCTTGTTGAAAATTCTAGAATATCGTTATTCTTATCACAAGAAACAACTTTCTTCACCTCCCCAACCTCTATCAAATGTTTACGAACCTCGCTTCATTTTTCCGTAGAATGACTCCACTATAATGGGATACACATCGGATTATCAAGCACTTTAATCTGAGGAGTTACTGATAATCCATATTTTTAATTTTTATTCTCAACCTGAACTTTTTATTGTATAGTACTGGGTTTGGCATATTTGCACACTGTGGCCTTAATAGATGTATTGTGTCCCCTGATGATGATGGACCCTTCAGGGTGCCAACGGCTACAGCAGTTCTCCAATCACATAGCTATTGGGAAGTTCAGGAAATCGGATCGATCCATATGATTTAAATGTTTCTTCTATTTGATATGTCCCAATTGTCTGTCTTCTTGTCCTTTGATTTTGTAAGGTAGTGCATTCCGCGAGAATCATCTTATTTTGAACCACATCCAAGGTTTTCTTATTCCATTTGTTGTCATTATCGCCACTCCTTGTATTTGTTCATGAAGATAAATAAAACTCACACTGATTGTAATTTAAATATGTTGACATTATTGTTTAACCGCTCTGCGTCATGATCTCATGAAACCAAAACTGCCACATATCCCCAAGTAATCTGATTATGCATATTCAAAACACGAGAGTCAATCTGTTTGTAAACAAGATACAGGCCAAGTAATTCGACGAATATTGCCAGTTTGGAGAAACTTAAATTTTTCCCAAATAATGTCATTGTACTTCTAACCAAGATATAATAAATTTTTAACCCAATTGCTTAGTTCAGTTGCGTGAGAATATTCCATGTTACGGTAGAACACGGAAGTCGTCATTTATTACGTGCTGCCTGTTATCGTATCTTAACCTCCTTATTGAATTTATTGTGGATGCTATACAATTTTTGTCAATACAGTTCTCACGTGATGATACCTTTTATGGAGCAAATAATTGAATCAATAAATTTTTTGGCTGACTATTATTATTTAATACATGTGAGGTATAAAAACTCCAACTAGTACAAGAATCATGAAAAATGCATGCTTCCGATTGAAATAATTAAACGAATGCAGTCACAAACCAGAGACCTCTCATTGATTAGACCCTCACCATAGGAACATATCAATCATATACTGTAGAATATCTGTTTATATATTTGTTTCCCATTGGAATCTAAATCTTCGTCTAATATATTGCGTTGCAACTCTCCAGAGCTCCGCCCGAAAGTATTTCCTGGATTCTGGATTGAGTTAAAAGGTTATAACCTATTGGCCAGAGTACGTAGTCCTTATTAGGACCATTGTACGTTCTCCATAGGGGACAGTCTCCCAGTCTGTTTCTAACTGTCAAGCCGTCCTAGGTGTTGGACGAACAAGAGCAAATCACTCGCGGGGGTCTCCCTAATGGTGACCATGCTCGGATAAATTGTCTCCAGTATATACTCTCTAATGTTGCCGAGGGCCGTGAGTTCTCTTCTTCGCACGCCTTACACAGTGTATCATCTACTACATTCATAGATTGCATATTCGTGAATTAGAAATATAATGACCCGAAAATGCATTTAAAATTTTAGGGGTGAGGGAAAGTGGAGGGGGGTAGTGAATGACATTAAAAATTGTCAATCACTACAAAAACCTGAATTTAGAACATTTTTTGTATTCTGAAAATTTTCTCTAAAATCAAAAGCATGGCTGCAAATGGCAATTTTAGATTTGCAGCGTGGGGATAACTAAGAGGTCGGCTAAGGGGTGGTTGATGATCGGTGATATATGAGTCATAAAAATAAAATATTCTTATGAAAAATTGAATTCTAAACACTTTTGTACTCTTGGTATTGTTCTCTAAAATCATCAGTTAGGCTACGAAATGCATTTTTATATTTCAACCCGCCATTTTGTAGCCGTCATTTTGAATTTTCATATTTTCCCGTCGGATTTGTAATTGCTGACCACTCAAAACCCCTGTATGTGAATTTGAAGGAATTCGGTTGAGAGCTCGGCGAGATAGAAAATGGGGTTGCTAACAACCCTTCTAGCAAAAAGACGGGATTCGACTGCCAAAATTTGAAAGTTAACAAAGCTTATTGGTCTAAAAATGGAGCGAGTGCAGAAGGTTTTATTCAAATCCATTACATTACAAAAAAATAAGAGGTTCTTGCACTCATTTTCTCTACTGAGATTAAATGTTTAATATGATAATGTAAATTGTCACCTTCATATGGAACAATCCAAATTAGAAGGACCGCTACCAAATATCTGTTCAGGGTGGATAAGAAGCATGATATCAATCTGTCTTGTATATTATAAGCGACATGTTCCTGAAGTTCGTGTTACCTGTCACACAAATCAGAGCCTATCACGACATGGGTCCAGGGTTAAAATCAAATTTGAAGCTTGGCCTGAACTTCACAATTTGAACTTTATTGTTGACACTTTCAGATGCTCTTCACAGGAAACGTAACATACAGGATGGTCTTGTGGAACAGCTGTGAAGAGTTATTACAAACCTATGTACAGGTTTCCCAAGTTTCTTGCATCTCCAAGGAATCTGTATTCTGGATTTTGTATCTGTTTCATAATGGCACTTGGGTGTTGAACTATGCAAAGTAATTGTTCTTTCATTCAATCATAACGATAAATTACCATAAGGTGACGGCTTCTATCATCGATTTTTTCAAATTAATGCGTTCAGGACATACAATTAGCTTTAAGAAATCCCGTTTTAGGTAGTGATTATTTTTTATACTTCATCTGATAATGGTCTTGAGGCCGAAACGTACGTAAAGACGAAAATTGTAAGCATATGTGCTCAATCAATCAATCAATCAAAACGGGGACAGACAAGTCCGGAACACTTAGACCGCTTGATTGGGTCCATCGTGTGCCCCTTGATACAAGAATCAGTCGAGCAGGCCTAAGGCAGTGCCGTAGGCTAAGATTCTGCATAGACTGATATCTCTCATGGTTTCAAGCGGCATATGTGTGCTGCCGAGGTGTTGTAGCCTAAGAGAAGCCAGTGCTGGACATTCTGCTAGGATGTGAGAGGCAGTTTCATCCACCTCTCCACATCTACTACAAGTTGGGTCTTCAACAATGCCCATTGTGAGTAGATGTTTATTCAGATGACAGTATCCTGTGAGTAGTCCTGTCACCAGTTTTAGGCCTCTCCTGCTCATAGAGTTTTAGAGAGCTTAGGCGAGAACTCCCTAATGTGAAGCTTCGCTTGCCTCATGCCGGGGGCACCACGCCAGATCGAGAGTCACTCTATGTCCAATAGATCCTTGAGGGCGTGAAGCCCGGTGGCTGATGAAATTCCGATGGTTGAATCGGGGCCAGGGGCACTCAAGAAACCCCGTTTGGCCAGTTCTTTGGCCACTTCGTTTCCCTTCACGCCAGAGGGGGTGGGTACTCACACCAGCTGCAGTTTGTTCCTTCTGGCTGATTCTGTTTCCCTGCACTCCAAGACAAGCCTAGAAGTCACTCTGTGGGTGCGAACTGCGCCTAGGGCCGCTCGGCTGTCAGCACAGTTGTAAATCTGCCTACCTCGGTAGTTTAATCTCAGATTTTCTAGGGAACAGGTCCGTATTGCACGTGGAAAACGGTTGCGTGGGCACCTAGGAGAACTGACTCCCTTCTGTGTGTACACGAATAGACTCCGGCTCCGCTAGAACCGCCAATCATAGACCCGTCCGTGAACCACACGAGTCCCCCTGATGGGAGCGGCCGAAAGTATTTGTTCTTCCAGTCCATCTTCTGTATTATGAAGACGTCTGGTGTTTGAAACCTGACATCAGGCGCTATCGGATCTTGCGTCAGTTGGAAGATCGTGCAGTTCTCGACCGCCCATTCCCAAATTTTGCCATGACCGCGAGGTACTGACACACCGACCCACTGGCCCAGACAAGTCAGCTGATACGCCGTATTCGCAACCGCTGTTTTGATATGGAGTTGAAAAGGGAAGATCCCCACCAGAACCTTCAGAGCTCTGATGGGGCGGTCCTTATAGCCTCCGTTATCCCCACGTAAGCAAGTCGTTGAGCTTTGTCCAGCTCCAGACGGGACAGTACCGTTTCTGCCGCCGGCCACCACAAGACGGCTGCGTGGGTTATGATTGGGCGGATCATTGCCGTGTAGATCCAGTGCAGAACCTGTGACCGTAGACCCTAAAAAACAATATGTGTTAGTGTGACTATTTCCCGAGAATCAATATATAATTGTATATTTAGGTACGTTGTTATTCATCTCGTTCAAATTGTCTTAAAATTCCGATTCAAAATAGATCAAAGGAAAATTTCAAAATTGTTGGCACTAACCCAATTAGGTATTGACGATTCTACCTATATCCGTTCAGAGATCAGAAATATACTACTATACCAACTGAATGCGGCAGCTTTATTAAAAATAAACTCTTTTGTTGCTGGCACTTAATTACTTTAGGCCAGATTCTAAATTAGATAACATGTTGTGCAATTATAAAGACAAAACGAAAACAATCGATAAATTTTGAGTTTATTGCTTGCGTTGTTAAGAATTCGTTTCCTTTTATTCAAGCAAACAGGACGCTCATTTTGTCAAAAGTTCCATAAACGTGAAAGATACTTTAGTCTTCCAAAAACGCACGTTTCGAATAAGCGACTGCCACCGTTACGATCGGAAAAGCTATAAGATAGCCCCAATAGTGTGAGAGGATTTGAAACAAAGTGTCTCCAACGAAAATTGATCTCATAAAGAATTTATTTGCCCTTTTACGAATAAAGTATTTCATCACTTCACAGCACACTAGCGCGAATAGAGCTGAGTGGAACTGTTCAGATCCACCGTTTTTTAGGAGTTTTATGTTTTGCTCAAGAGATTAGACTACTCCTGAAAGCAAAGATTCATCAATTGAAACATTATTCATGCAAATTGAAACTTTATAAGCAAATCACACTCTATTTAAAATTCTGAACGGGTAAAATATCATTAAACTACGGCTTGCAATTTAAGGAGAAAATGTCTACAACGTCTAGATGTTTAGACAGTGCAGGATAACAACTGAACCATGTCAGTGATGGGGGAATATAGAGAAGAGGTGATAGGATGATAAATGAGGTACAAAAGCTGTATAATAATAGAATGGCGCCTACAAGCATGAGCCAACAGTTTTAGCCATAATTAAAGATAAGAATATTTATTAGTGCCATCTAGTGTTTGAGGATGCTCAATCAAATTTATATAATAGATGAACAATCACCGTTTATGCTGGAATGAAAACACTTCATGAAATCCATAAAAAGAGAAGACTTATCAGATAAATTTTCAAATACATCATTATTCGAAGTTATAAGCTGCGATTCTGAAATTTGATATTTATTGTTTCATAAAAGCTCTTCACATATTCTGCTCTCGACAGTTAATCGATTCTAGCAGAATTAGAACGCTTTATGAACAGTCCTCAATTTTATACTACTTAATTTTATTCATACCTGTGTTATGGTATATTGAGTGATCAAGGGTTACATAGCAATTCGTTGTCTTGGGTCCACCGATCAGTATTCATTCCATCATATCTTGTATTTGTCTATTATTGTCTCACTCTGTGCCGGTGTATCTAGATTTTTCCAAATTCACTATTTTTCCAGACTTACACCTTACGAAATTCAAAAATATGCTTGTTCTAAGGGATCTCAGAAGATTGTTGATACCAATTTCGGATGCATTAATCATGTTAAAGCTGATTTCATATTGTATTTATCTAAGGGATGACCGATATCCAGGGTTTCGGAACACTGCAACATGTTGCTTGAGCGTCGGAGGTGAAAATTGATGGTAGAACTGAATTTCTCATATATGAGAGTGTATAATGACGCCGTTATATCGGAATCGATGACATCGACCAAATTCACTATTTTTCCATGCTCCTTATGAAATTTGGGAAAATTCGGAAAGGTTCATTTAACTTATAAATCTTATTCTATGGGAACTCAGGATGTTGTTGATACCAATTTGGGGGACATGAATCATGTTAAAAGTGATTTTCATTGTGTATTTATCTAAGGGATGGCCGGATATTTAGGGTTTCGGAACGCTGCAACATGTTGCCTATGCGTCTGAGGTGAAAACTAAAAGGTCAGGCTCCCGGGGCATGTGTACTTAAAAAAGTCAAAGGTTACTATCTCAGTTATTCTATTTGCTTACTGTACGGTTTTTCAGGCGGAGGTCTACGCAATATTGACTTGTACCATGGAAAACCTGGGAGGAAGCTATATAAATAGGTGCATATATATTTTCACAGACAGCTGGTCAGTTCTGGGACCTCTCAAATCACTCAGAGTCACATCAACGCTTGTCAAAGAATGCAGAGATACACTAGCTGAACTAGCCAGGAGAAATAAAGTTCAACCCATTTGAGTCCCTTGACACAGTGGAGCTGGAGGAAATGAAATGACCTACTCCCTGGCCAGGCAAGGATTGTCTGGCGCCCCTATCGGGCCGGAGCCAATGTTCGCTTCATCAAATTTTTCGGGGAGTCTCGCCCTTCTGAGCCAGCTGGATAAAGAGTGGTCTGAACCGTGGCGAGAATCACCACGCAAGAAGCAGGCCAAGCTCTTCATTAAAAAGCTTGTACCGAGGCTCTCAAAGAAGCTCTTTCCTCTGACTAGAGAAACATTAGAGGGATGACTGCAATCCTAACCTGTCACTGTCGTCTCAACCAACACCTTCATACCATGGGCGTCACAGATAACCCTATATGTAGGAAATGCAAAGAGGCGAAAGAAATCGCCTCTCACATCCTGTTGATATGTCCTGCATTGACATCCCTCAGGCATCGTTACTCCAGATGATCAAAACTGCTCCCAGAATAACTCATGAAAGCCAGCGTTGGCAATATTCTGGGTTTCTGATGAGCCACAAACCTGATAGAATAGAATTGGCTTCTGACCACGGGCGCAGAATGGACCCAACTGAGTGACCTAAGTGTATTTGGAGGCTAAGCCCCTCCCGTCAAATGAAGTGGAGTGTATTGATATGTAAGGAATATATATGAATAGATAAAAGTATTACAGATATTCATTTTGATCAATACAGAATATCCAGTTGAGGAATTATGTTTTGTATTCCTGTTGGAATGCCCAGCATTAGCATCCCTCAGGCACCGACACTTCGGAGAATCAAAACTGCTACCAGAAGAACTTATGGAAGACAGCGCTGGCAATATACTGGGTCTCTGGCGGGCCACAGATCTGCTAGAATAGAATAGGCTCTGACAATGGGCCCAACTAAGTGGCCTAAGTGCATTTGGAGGCTAAGCCTTCTCCCCTGAAATGATGATGATGGAAGCTTTTATTGAATTTACAGAATTATCAAATCGTCATTTGAATTTGATTCATGCACATGATTGACATCCTTGAATGAAGGGATAATTTAGCAGATGGTAATATATTTTCAACGCCAATATTAAAATCACTGTTATTCTTCAGGTTCTATTTCTTCTTTCGTTGTCACAAAGTGAGATATATGAAGTAATTTTGGTGAAACTGAAAATGTAAAACATCAATAGCTGATGAAAGATAGGACTATTAACATTGGACAATGAAAATTTCAATTTTTAGGCTCCATTCTACAATAAATTTCCCAAGTGATATTATCGAGTAATGTATCATTCCAACTTTTATTTCTATTTATTCCACTTTTATAAATTGTTTGAAAGATGGGTTCGTAAAACCAGTTGCAATGTTCCCAAGCCTGGGAGTTTAGTTCGGTGATAAATGTTTGTCATAAGCGTAAATTTTTAAGTAGTGTTGAAGTTTTATTGAAGGTCGTGAAAATGTGGAAAACGTACCTCATAATCGCTGACAGGAAACAGCTGTGAATCCCGAGAAGACTGAAAACCCGAGAAAATCGCGTAATCTCAATTCGTAAGCCTAAAGAAAAATCCCTGGAATAAATATAGAGGGAATGGAAACAATCAGTGGCAATAACTGTGAATTTTGGAAGGCTAGAGCAATTTAATCGAAACTAGAATTACTTAAATGAAAAATTAATCCCTGAATCTCGGAATAAACAAATTTAGGAGGAATGAATTGGAAGCATTTATTCTGAAGTATTTGACTTCTCTATTTCAATCACTATATCTCTGAATTCCATTTCGGAACGTTTTATAATGAAGCGCTAAACGGCAACAGAAGTTCTATTTGAATCCGTTTCATTCAGAAACCAGGAAGGGATATTTTTCTGTTGTTTAATTCAGAAGAGAGGGAGAGAGTTATTCTTTGAGAACATCCTGATAACGTTTCGAAAATATATTAGATACTGGAATTGAGTGGTCCATTCTATTTCGAACAGAACCAACTCACCTTGTTGAACAACAAACACTCCATGTATCAAACTTTCATCAACAATATACGAAAGCTTCCAGGATGCGATCGGGACAAATATGGAAACTTCCACACGAGGTCATTACTCTTTTGACTGTTATATTCAATTTGGATACTAAGCTTATCCAACTTCACTACATATGGAACAAACTTCACAATGAAGATACATGTTGTCGACCTATCAGCCTGGTCCCAACCATAACCAAAATTTTTGAGCGATTGCTGCTACAACGGACTATCGAATAGTAAATGTCGACATAGTCTGGCATAGAGGCATGCTCTATGCCAGAGCTATTCATCCTATTCTATCCAGGCAACTCCTATATCCCACAGGGTCATCTTCTCGGACTGCAACTCTTCCTATTCTACACAGCTAAGACGCCTGAAATCAGTAACTGAACAATAGGTTCCTTTGCCAACGACGTAGCGATGCTTGCTGTGAACGAAGATCCTCTAAGAGCCTCCCAAAAACTGCAACATTACCTGAATGATTATCCCAATGGCGAAAAAAAAATGAAACAACATTCAATATATCATCTACTATCTACCTTCAACATTCAAATTCAAATGTTTCTCGTCTGGTAATGTCCTGAATATCATATACTCTATACTTCCAACTTCACATATTTTCGTTTTAACCAACGTTCGAGCAGAGGGGTGCTTTTTGCGGTTCCCTGTATTTGTATAAGGAAGTTGGGTCTTAATTTGTGCCAGGAATATTTAGCAATCCCTGTCAAGTGTGTCCTTATTTATTGAGGTACAATGCAGGGGAAATTTAGCAGGACGATAATTCACCTCGGACGACTGGTTACGCTTACCTGTGAAATTCACAGTGAAACTTCTGATAGTGTTTTTGCACACGTTTCATTAATATATGTCGAATAGTTCTTTAGGCTGGCGAATACGAATAACGTAACATTATCAGATGAAATAGCTATTACGAATTTACCTACGAATACATTTGAAAATTAGAAAGACTGAATACGTTTGGCTCCGCTCCACTCCTTTCTATTGATACTCATTGAAGCAGTTTTATATTTATACTTTCATTCACTATAATATACAGAATGTTAAGAAAATAATGAGCAACACTTTACCAATAGCTTCCCGTATAGAAATTTGGCAATTTAAGTCTCACCTCAATACAATTTGCCTACATCAAGAAGTTTTAGGCTTCAGAAATTTGTATGTTTGGTGAGGTTTCTCTAGGCCAGATCGATCAGTATCATCATCATCATTATCTTTTGGGGGAGGAGGCTTAGCCCCCGAATGCATTCAGGCCACTCAGCTGGGGCCATTGTGTGTCCCATGGTCATAAGCCTATTCTATTCTAGCAAGTTTGTGGCCGCCGGAAACCCAGAATATTGCCAGTTGGCTTCCATAAGTCCTTCTGGCAGCAGTTTTGACTCTTCAAAGTGTCAGTGCCTGAAGGATGCTAATGTTGGGCATTCCAACAGGATGTAAGAGGCAGTTCATTCGGCCTCTCTGCATTTCCTATATATTGAGTAATCTGCGATGCCCATAGTGTGAAGGTGTTTGTTGAGATGACAGTGACCGGTTACGATTCCAGTCATCTCTCTGATGTCCCTTCTGTTCAGAGAAAGGAATTTCCTTGAGAGCCTAGGCACAGGATCTTTGATGAAGAGCTTGGCCTGCCTCGTGCGTGGTGATCCTCGTCATAGCTCAGATGACTCTTTATTCAGTTGGCCCAGAAGGGCGAGCCCCCACCCAATACGATAAAGATACCATTGGCTCCCTCCTGACAGGGGTGTTAGACGATCCACGCCAGGGAGTCGGTCATTTCATTTCCTTCAACTCCACTAGGTTCAGGGACCCAGATGAGTTGGACTTCATTTCTCACGGCTAGTTCAGCCAGTGTATCTCTGCATTCTTTGACAAGCCTTGATATGACTCTGTGTGATTTGAGGGCTTCCAGAGCCAACCGGCTATCTGTTCGAATGTATATGCGCCTATTTATATAGTTCTTCGCAGGTTTTCCATAGCACAAGTCAATATTGCGTAGAACTCCGCCTGGAAAACCGTGCAGTGAGCGCCTAGAGTAACTGAGATAGTGATCTTTGACCTTTTTAGGTACACTGCCGTTTCAGAAGCCTGACCTACCTTGGACCCATCTATGAACCATACGAGCCCATCTGGTGGCAGAGATCGATCAGTAACATTACAATCTAATAATTCTGGACAGGTGTTTCCTTTCCTCTTGAGCTCTTCATCGGATCAAGAAAGTTTGCCTTACCATTGCTATCTAGGAAAATCCAACAAGAAATAATTTTTTTTTGATTATTTAATGAAAGAATAATTACTTAGTTGTTATACCAATTTCAATGATAACTTCAACTTCACTTTAGATTCAACACTAAAGTGCCATTACCAAACGGGTACACAAGTTCATAGTTTTACAATCAAAACATCCCGTAAAAGTGTAGTAAAAAAAAGTCTAATACATGAGTGCATAATCACTCTAAGTTAAGACCAATCATCATGCCATTGGAGCGTGTTAGGAAAGTTTTCTTAATGGATCGAATGAGTTTCCCTAACAAACAAAGAAAAACCCTCTCTAGTGCGTCTAGACATGTACAAGTTTGAAATAATAATCCTCACCTGTTTTAGCTACTACTTTCCCATTAACTTCTACGAATATGGAAACGACAGATGTGGGTCGCATTGAAGGCGATCTAAGTACGGCTGAAAGAGAAGCATGTCGAGACATTCATTGTGATTTCGAGGCTACATGTGAATTAGGAACCGAGAATTTCCCTCGTTGCACATGTCAATTTGATTGTGTCAGCGCCGAATTGCACTCTTCTACAAAGCCTGTATGTGCTTCTGACTTAAGGATATACTCTTCGCTTTGTGCCATGAAAATGGAAGCTTGTCAGAGACAAGAAGAACTCAGGCTAAGGCCATTAGATCTTTGTCAAGGTATTTCTATTTCATTGAATAAATTATTTGCTTTTTCAGACTCGAATTTGTATCCTATATATTATTCTGATTATTGATCACAGTTTCCATTCTTATGAAGAAGTGATTTGGAAAACCTAATTTATATTTATTCAGCAACAGTAAGGAATATTTTCACATGTCACATCAAAGCAGGTAGACAATGAAATATACGACGGATAAGCTAAATTGTTTCAGTAACCAAAATTCATCAGTAGTGAAGAAGAAGAGTAGTAAAAGATCATCATCAGTAGTGAAATCATGGGATGAACATATTTTGTAAGGTTATTATATGATTCTCACTCTATGATGTGAAGTATAGTTCATATTATCCTGTTGATCTTCACTGCAATAAACCAACTAGCTGATTAAACTCCATTGTGTTGGTCCCAACTTCTTCAAGCCGCAAGAAATGGGTGCAGGGTCGGCTTGAAAATATACCTACGTAGTGATTTATTTTTATTTAAACTAAAAAATGCATTTTACTAAACTGAAAATAATATTTAATTTTATTACTGAAGATATAAGTGCAATAAAAATGTATGTGAGTACACGGACAAGTTTTACAATAATCAATTTTAACAACTTAACTCTATTTTACATTGAATTTAGTTCTGTGTCGTCACTATCATTATTATCTTCATCGGAACATAAGCTTATTATTGAAGGTTGAACATCATACATCTATAATAGTTTTCCACCTTAATTACATATTGTATACAGAAATTTTACTTACCATGTATTTTATTAATTCACTACACCACATATGTATTTAATGTGGGGTAAATATTATTCCTTCTAATATTTGATTCAACCATATTAATGCCATAGTAGTTCGATCCGATTAAATATACAATAGTACACACACAACACTATATATATATATACACATTACGTCCGCGAGAACCTAAGGAGAAACATATATATATATATATATGCTGTATTGGGTTGCCGGGATATACTCCGCGTTGTCGTACATTGGTTTCGATAGAAACCGTTGATATGGCGACGTTTCGGCACAATCTCATGTGCCATCTTCAGGTCTTCTCTTCAGGGCTGCTGCTCTGCTTCGAGTTAACTTGAAACTGATCTCCGTTAATCCTGTTGGTGTTTTATGTATCCTTGTTACATCTGCATGATTTTGCCGGTTTGATGCATCTGATTGAGTTTGTTGGTCTGTTGCGTTCTAGCGATTTTGTCGGTTCGTTGCGTTCGAGCGAGTTTGTCGGTCCGTTGAATTAGTCTGGTTGACTGTTCTCCTGGGTTGTTGAAGAGCTGGTTTCCAAGCAGTTGGTAATCTCTGTGTATCATCTCTTGTATTGAGATTTGAAGGTTGCTTCTCGATTTCGATAGCTTCTCTTATGATGCGTTTTCTTTTGTGCTCCAGGCTGGCTAGAACTCGGGTGTTGTCAAAATCGATTTCATGTGAAGTTTTTCTCACATGTTCGGCAAGTGATGATGTTGTTTCTTGCTTTGCGACTGTATTGCGGTGTTCTTCACGTCGAATGTTGATTCTTCTGTTAGTTTGTCCTATGTAGCTTCCTCCGCAATCGTTGCATGGTATTTCGTAGACCCCTTGTGTTTCCAGATTTATTTTGGATTTAGCGTTAGGCAGTATTTGACCAATCTTTCTTGTCGTGTTGAAACTTGTCTCAATGTTGTGTTTTTTGAGGATTCTGCTGATCTTCTCTGTAGTACCTTTGACGTATGCGAGATGGGCTTTGGCGACAGGTTTTTCTTTTCCTTCTTCGGTGGTTCGATCTGTCTGGCGTCGGGGCCTTAGTGCTCGTCTGATATTGTCTTTTGAAAACCCGTTTTGTTGTAGCGTGGTTTGTATTGTCTGCATTTCTTGTTGTTCGTGGTCATTGTCGGTTAGTCGGTCTGATCTGGCTATGAGTGTTTTTATTACGGATTGAAGTTGTTCTCATAGCCAGATCAGACCGACTAACCGACAATGACCACAAACAACAAGAAATGCAGACAATACAATCCAGGCTACAACAAAACGGGTTTTCAAAAAACAATATCAGACGAGCACTAAGGCCACGACGCCAGACAGATCGAACCACAGAAGAAGAAAAAGAAAAACCTGTCGCCAAAGCCCATCTCCCATACGTCAAAGGTACTACAGAGAAGATCAGCAGAATCCTCAAAAAACACAACATTGAGACAAGTTTCAACACGACAACAAAGATTGGTCAAATACTGCCTAACGCTAAATCCAAAATAAATCTGGAAACACAAGGGGTCTACGAAATACCATGCAAAGATTGCGGAGGGAGCTGTATAGGACAAACTAACAGAAGAATCAACATTCGACGTGAAGAACATCGCAATGCAGTCGCAAAGCAAGAAACAACATCATCACTTGCCGAACATGTGAGAAAAACTTCACATGAAATCGATTTTGACAACACCCGAGTCCTAGCCAGCCTGGAGCACAAGAGAAAACGCATCATAAGAGAAGCTATCGAAATCGAGAAGCGACCTTCAAATCTCAATACAAGGGATGATACACAGAGATTACCAACTGCTTGGAAACCTGCCCTTCAACCACCCAGAAGAACAGTCAACCAGAGTAATTCAACGAACCGACAAACTCGCTCGAACGCAACGAACCGACAAAATCGCTCGAACGCAACAGACCAACAAACTCAATCAGACGCATCAAACCGGCAAAATCATCCAGATGTAACAAGGATACATAAAACACCAACAGGATGAACGGAGAGTTTCAAGTTAACTCGAAGCAGAGCAGCAGCCCTGAAGAGAAGACCTGAAGATGGCACATGAGATTGTGCCGAAACGTCGTCATATCAACGGTTTCTATCGAAACCAATCTACGACAACGCGGAGTATATCCCGGCAACCCAATACAGCATATAACGCCCGCGTCAAAGAGTCCGCCTTTTCGTTTCCTTCAACTCCACTATATCCAGAGACCCAGATGAGTTGAACTTCATTTCTCCTGGCTAGTTCAGCTAGTGTATCTCTCCATTCTTTGACAAATCTTGATGTGACTCTGGGTTATTTGGGATCTCCCAGAGCGGACCGGCTTAAGTATTATATCCTTCACCGAATAATTACTTGTTTAAGCTGACATTTCGGCTGAAGCATCACTCTAATTTAACTCTCTTTTTAGCAAAGATTGATATACATTCCTAATCATTTGCTTAGCATCACAAGATGAATGCTTTCTTCTGCAAGTGATACCACAAAATGCCCCACCATCAACACAAGTCCAAGGACGCCACATTCTAACAGTAGTACAACAAAAATCACACGCCGGAAAACCAATAAGAGCTACAAATTTCAATTTCATACTTATATTATTAGGTATATAATACTTCCGAACGATAGGAAGAAAACCGACTTAAAATGGTATAATTAGTGTTGCATGTAAATAACATTTGTATATACTCCAGCTCTGTCCGAGAAGGTGCTAAATTTGGTGCCTTTTATGGCCAGAGAGATAATCAAGGTTTCATTACAGTCAAAAACTAACAGTATAATATGAACAATATCATAATGTTCCGAAACCTCTTTCACAGTTATAAGCAGTGATTATCATATCGATTCATTTTCAGAAGATATAAGCATTGTTTGTTCTCAAAACGATATTACCAGCACAGTCAGTTGTAGAGAAAAGTTGAACCTAACACATTTTTCTTTGATTAGGGATGGAAGTGAAACCATGTAGAGGAGAAAAACCCCTGGCAGATCTACTCACTGGGAAGGAATTGGATTGTGGTAATGGGCCTAGTCGTAAAGATTGTCCATCGGGAAGCTATTGCCATCAGACAGTGAGATTTTCCAGATGTTGTCGGAAAAGTAACCAGTACATTAGGATGTCAACAAAGTGTGGCTGATACATTTCCTCATTTCAGGTCAACACGTCCTGCAAGAAACAACCTGCCAAAATAGTTGGTTTGGTTGTTGCCCGAACAGTCTTTCTCCAGCTCAAGGTCCAAATAATGCGGGTTGTCCTTCACTTTGTGGTTGCAATAGACTGGGCTCGATGGCAGATACCTGTGACCCAGAAACTCACCAATGTCAATGTCGACCTGGTGTTGGAGGATTGAAATGCGATAGATGCGAACCAGGATACTGGGGCTTGCCAAAAATTTCATCAGGACATCATGGATGTATACGTAAGTTAACTAACTATTCACAGATTGGTTTGAATGAATCGTATTTTTAAGCGACAATACGTTTATGATTATTTTGATATACCTTTTCTTTTGCTTCTCTAGCTGAACATATTTGGTAAAATTATAGTCTGGGAGCAGGAGCGACATGGTGAACCTAAATGAATATACCTTTCTTCACCAAAATACAGTATATTTTGGTGAAGAAAGGTTCAATGCACTATAGCTATCACAGGACGAATCTTGTATTGTCAAGCGTCTCCAAGCTACACTTCAAATTTTGTACTTTTTTATTGCTCGAACCCTTTTTCGGAGTTGTTATATATTGAAAAGCATGTAATTGTTATACATTTGCACCTAGTGTCAAGGTTTTTTATCGAGGAAATTTCTTGGAGCTGGCCAGTTAATTAAGTAGGCTAAATAGAATGTACGAACACAGTTTCTAACTTGAATCAAAAATGGATTTTTTGACTACTTCACGGCTAAAACGGGTGCATTACCACAAAATACCTTGGCACCAACAATATGAGTGCCAATGTTTTTTTCCCAATACAACCCCTTCCTCAACCCCGAAAACCTCCTTAAAAAAAATCAGTAATTTTGATATCAATAAGTTTGATTTGATAAATTACGCAATTATTTAGACTCAAACGGCGGTGAAATATCAAAATTACTGATTTTCTTAGAGGAGGTTCTCGGGCTTGAGGGAGGGGCTGTAGCTTGGAAACGCTTAATAATACAGGATTCGTCCTGTGAGAGCTATTGTACGTTAAACGTTTCTCCACAAATATACAGTAGTGCCAAGGTGTATTCATTCAGGCCCACCATATCGCTCTAGCTCCTAGACTATTATATCCTCCGCGTTCCTAGCATATTCTTTGCAGGCCAATACTCATCGTCGAACCCTTCATTTATACTAATATACTTTTTTGAAGAACTTCGTCGTAAAGCGGTTGATACGAAGCAAGATTCCCCTTCATTAAAGTGAATTCATTAACGACGTAGCTTCATTGAAATTTTCATTGAAAAGTCACGTCTATATATTGCCGGGAATGTTTACTGGAATCACTGGAGGAAAGCTCTGATAATGGTTAGGTAAGCTTTTCGTTAAAAAGAACGATTCGAAGTGGTTTCTCTGTCTATTGGGTCTTCAATTTAAGTTTCCATAGTGACGTTTTATTACCATCGGCAACGTTTGAACATAAAATCAGTCAATTATATATGTATTTTATTTCCAATTCAAATTCTATGAATCCGTATGAAATGGTATATTACTATCCGCTTATATCCATTCACCTATAGATAGATGATTGACAAAGTCGTTTGATCAATCAACATAGTAATTTCAGTTGTTATGACGTAATCTCCAGTTGAAGAGTAACAATCTCAAGAGATCTCCTTCAGATTATTGATCTTGGGCTTATAATATTTATGATGGAGTACGAATTTGCTGGCGTTGAAGGAAAAACCGTTTAACTTTCTGGAGTTACGAAAATTGGTCCGAATATTTTAGTCCGTCAACGTCGTCTTTGTGAACATCTTTTATATACCCTTCATAATATCCCATGTTGTGGTTGACGGAGTGTCCTCCGATACAATGACTATCAACGCTGGTGTTCCACAGGGGTCTGTCTTGGCACCAACTTTGTTTCTGCTCTGAATCAACGATCTGTTGGAAGTGACCATCTGCCCCGTCCAAAGCTTTGTAGATGATGGTACACTTCATACCGCTTTCTCATCTGGAGCCCCTATACGATTGAGCTTGCATCTTCTCCATGAAGGCGTATCCCATAATCTCTAATATGATGATGTCAGGTACTACTATTCCTATGAAGTCTTGCATATCCATGCACACCCTCTCATCGGATGATCATGTGATGTCCATTGCGAAAACCGCTCCTCAATAACTTGATTTTCTATTTCGTGCCAAGAGCTACTTTACATCCCAGTAGCTCCTCATAATCTACACAGCACAGATCCGACCTATCCTGAAGTACTGTCCACATGTTTGGAGTTCCGCTACCAAACGTACGCGGAAGCTCTTGGATTATATCTGATTGATGATGTCACACTTACGAATTCATCGACCTCTCTAGAACATCGTAGAAAGGTGAGACATCTCTTCCTATTCTATAAATATTTCCATGATCGATTTTCATCAGAAATCTGGTCTGTTAAACCACGAGAAATTCCAGGTAGGCGAACTAGACGAGCTCAAGCTAGCCACCCCTTCATTGTCAAGCTCGGTACCTTCTTCCTACCAGACTCATATATATCATTTTTCTATGAAACGACGTAGTTGTGGAACTCTTCGCCTAGTGAGGTCTTTCCTTATGCCTATAGCCTCCAAACCTTCAAGTAAAATTCGAATGTCTATCCACCTCTCCCAAAATTCCACCACTGGTTCACACGATGTTCTTCGAACATTATAGGTTTTCCTCTCGTGTAGTCAAAGAGTAAAAAAATTTAAAAAAAAACGCTACTTAATCATAGTAGTCGGCATATGTTGCAACCGTGTAGGCTCCAGGATGTTGGCAGGTCACCTGTGTTGTGCTGATCCTAGAGCATTGCCTTGAGGAACTCCCGAGTGTATAGTAGTAAGTTTATATTCTCACTAACCTATATCACAAGTTGAATAGTTGGTAGTGTGTACACGGAAGGAGCATCTTTAGTTTGACCTGTAATTCGTTATGCCATACCTTCCGATATGTTGTGAAAGCCTGCAGAGCAATACTTTTTGGTATTCAAAATTCTTATCAATCTTATTTGACGACTGTGTGTACTTGTATATTGTTCCGTGTTTGTTACGGAATACAAATTGTTGGTGTGTGATAAAATATTTTCCTCTATTATCATGTTGAGTCTTTCATAACTTTTCAAAATTATTCAATAGCTTGGGTTACAAACTTATAGGCCTATTAAATTTTTCTCAGATTTGAGGATCATTTGAGAAAGCTTCCAAGTGCTAGGGATGTGGTTTGTCTACAGTATGCAGTATGAGATCTGCTATCTTTCTTTCTTAAAGGGATATATTTTAAGCCTTTTCTATATCATTTCTGGTCCGAGTATCATCCTGATTTTTGATTGGAAGACTATGTTGTCTTGTTAATATATACTCAACTATCCTGGTACAAACAAACTCACACGTGTGCTCTAAAATTAGTGTAATAATAATAATAATAATAATAATAATAATAATAACGTTTATTTCAATATGCAGTTAGTTACAATACAAAAGTTCAATAATTTTGTATTAATAAATAAACGAACAATACTCACACGTGTGCTCTAAAATTAGTGTAATAATAATAACGTTTATTTCAATATGCAGTTAGTTACAATACAAAAGTTCAATAATTTTGTATTAATAAATAAACGAACAATACTCACAGAAGCCGTAGCTTGTGCGTGAGGAAATGTACGAATATATACATATGCATACACACATACATATATATATATACACACATATATCTACATTATAATGACATATTTAGATTAAGATTTTATAATAATAATATATATATACAGTTTAAAAGTATACATTATAAGTTAATTTTGTAACTCAATAAAATTTGAATGAATCATTCGATAAATGAGAAAATAATAAAAAAGTTCAATATTAATTGAATTTAATTGTTTTCAGCGAAAACAATAATAAAGTTCGTTAGAAATAAAATTGTAGCTTTTAATTTTTATTTTGCACAAACATGCTTTCAAATACGAGTTGTTGAGAATACATGGTTTATTTTCTTTCTATTTTTCAGTATAAATTGTTTCAACTCTTTTCTGAAAATGTTTTTGTTTGAAAGTATTTTAATCTCAGTATCTAAGATATTCAATAACTTTGGATAAAGGTAAGCTTGTGATCTCTGCCCGATTGATTTTTTCATATTTTCATTGGGGATCATGTATTTCTTATTTCGTGTGTTATATGGATTGTTATTTGGTTTTATGTTTTCAAGTGGAGGGTCATTTATCATAATTTGCAATGTATATAGTTGCCGGATATCCATTTGTTGTGTAACTTCATATAGTTTTTCAGTAGAATACAATTTACTTTCATTTAATATGAGTTTCAATATCCATTTTTGTGTTATATTTAGTTGATATAATGGATTTGCTATTTTTTAGATAATTTGAGAGTTATGAAATATTGTTATAGCAAAATTGAAGGATTTTAAGAACAGTTATCCAAGTAATAAGTTGTATGACTCATCTATTTAGATAGAAATGGCCCATAACATCGATGTAATAAACTACTTTAATTACTGAGTGTTTCAGTTTTAGATTACTACACGAACCAAGCACTAAATTGAAATTGGTATGCACTCTCAAATCCCTCATTAAATTATTTTATTACACACTAATGGAAGAGAAATAATAAACCAATAATACCAGTTTCACACAATCACCATCAGAACATTAATGAATAAAAGCGACATGTGTAGTATCGTTTGGATTATATTTGTGAAAACGATATGTAAATTCAAATTAAAGCGATGAGTGACATGCAAACTTTTCGTAAATGTACTGCCCGATAATCAAATCAGCAAAACTGAATAAAATGCTTATTCAAAATATCGCATATCTGCTATTATTAGAATGAATTTTATTTCAAACTATTCGAACGCTTATTAAAACCACACATGTCAAATTTATATGCCATTTCAACATACAAGCTGTTATAAACTAAGAGTTCACACTGTGGATACACTATAACACTATAAATAGAAAGAGAGCACTCTTATCCACTAGAAATAATGTTAAATACATAGTCCAGTCGCAAGGTCACAAAAGTTGATTTGATAATTTGAAAAGGGGAAATTTGTATGTTATCTTATGTTTTTGGGTGCTCTGAAAACGCGAAAAATAGGTACAAAATTCTTGAAGTGCCGCTAGAAAAATTATGTCCATTTTCTTGCGGAAAAACAGGAAATGTTCCGGGTTTTTTCATTTACTTGAATTAATTTTGAAATGAAGCCTCCAATCGAAAAAATACAAGAGATGAAAGTCATACATAATTTCAATACGCGTCAAATGAGCAAGGTAGAAGTCATTTGAAGGTTATGGGCCCGAGATAAGGCCCATTTTGTGATTTTTTTACGGCTTACAAAATATTTTTTTTAAATCGAAAAGAGATTGTAAAAATAAATTGTTCCCCAAAATAACCATCAAATCACATTTTGCTATAAATGCTGAATTTTGGCGGGACGAGAATATTTGAAAAGAAACCAAATTCGAGATACTGTTAGAGCTCTTCAATATGCGTATTTTGAGCTATTGTAAATGAATTTTGCTCCAGAAGAAGTCTAGGTATTCATATAAACGTGTTTGGGCCTGTGGCGGGCTCAATTTTGGGTTGATCGTAAAGATCCTGAATTCAATGGAAAGTAGATGACCTTTTTCTATCCAAATCCAAGGGTGTGACTTCTTAGCCAAATGAAAAATGATAGTTTTGCATGATAATTTTTTTTTTCTTCGACTCGCTCCAGATTTTTTCAATGATGCTAGCAGGTCACACTTTTGAATTCAGATAGATAAGGTCATCTACTTTCCGTTAAGTTTTGTTTTTTTACGCTGGGCCAAGAATTGGCTCAACATATACAGGCTCAAACACGTTCACATGAATACCTAGACTTCTACTGAAGCAAAATTGCTTAACAATAGCTCAAAATACGCGTATTGGAGATCTCTAACAGTATCTCGGATTTGGTTCCTTTACGAATATTCTAACATCAACATTTTTCTAATTTTCCGAGGTCAAACATTTTCAAAGTCTCGTCAACATTCGGCATTCATGACAAAATGTGATTTGATTATTATTTTAGGTGATATTTGTCAAAATCTACAAAATGTGTCTGGTTTTGAGTCAACATATGTATTTTTCAGCGTGAAATCGCAATTTTACGACTATTCGCGAAATGCAAATTTTGCCGACAAAATAAAATTCAGTGAAAAGTAGAATAAATGCCAACTTTCCACCCAAACAAAATATTCTTACAATCTTTTTTCTAATTTTTGTAAACCTCAAAAAAATCACAAAATGGACCTTATCTCGGGCCTATAACTTCCAAATGACTTGACTCATTCGACGCGTATTCAAATTATCTATGAGTTTGATCACCTGTATTTTTTGATGAAAAAATTTATTTCAAAACTAATTCAAATAAATGAAAAAACCCGGAAAATATCCAGTTTTTTTTTCGACAAAATGGCCATAACTTTTCCAGCGGTATTTTCTGATAAAATAAAAGTGTTTTTCATTCCTTAATCTGCAAAAAAAAAGATTTGATCACATTCCAGCCATATCAAATTTTGCCGGATTCTCAGGGGATTCGGTCGACCGTGCGACTGGACTAATACCAAATTCTTATGCCATTTCAACATACAAGCTGTAATAAGCTAAGAGTTTACAATATGGATACACTATAACACTATAAATCAAAGAGAGGAATCACCCTTATCCAATAGAAATACTGTTAAAAACATGCTGTAACAAAAAGGGACTGCAACTTCCTGTAGTGAAGTACTTTCGTGTATTGTTGCAATTTATTTGAAGCCTATATTCAAGAAAACTCAATTTTTATGAT
This sequence comes from Endomychus coccineus, assembly GCA_958510875.1. NCBI lineage: Eukaryota > Metazoa > Arthropoda > Insecta > Coleoptera > Endomychidae > Endomychus > Endomychus coccineus. The sequence continues at coordinate 28,997,068 of OY294071.1, forward strand.
ACCATACAAGCTAATGTACGCCTTTCTGGAAACGCCAATTCAAAACGTGTCGCTTACTATCGATTTAGTCTCTTTAGCTCTCAACTAAACCAATCCGGTAGCTATACTCATTGTTTGCACTAAAGCAGATCATCGAGAATTGAAAAATTTGTTTCCATTGGTGAATTATTGTGAATTTTCAACACAAGGGAACTCATATTACAGATAAATTTTCTTTTATTTTGTGATGAGAAGATTCTACCATAGTAGTTATTCTCTCATTTCCTGTGAATGCCAGACTAGTCTATTATCATCGTTATAGAAATTTTGGAGAAGGCACATGTCATTTAGGATACTGAGATTGATGATAACAATATGTCATCTTTGTAAAAAGAATTTATGGCAGATGCCTTTACTTTGTGGTAATTTATGATTATGATGAATAACTGAAAGAAAATTACTTTGTTTTTATACCACTTTTTAGTTGTTTTATTTATACTTTGACTACAAGAGAGAAAAACCCGTAATGAAGAACATCATATGACCCAGTGGTGCAATTTTGGGAGAGGAAATAGACGTTTGAATTTGTCTTGAAGGTTTGGAGGTTGTAGGCATAAGGACTGAGACTGTCTTCCCATATTTTTCTCCAAGTTTCCTTGAAGAAGCGTATGTTTTGAATTAGATGAACCAACGCATTGTGCCACAGAGATCTCGGATATTATCAGACTAGGAATGGAATCTTACATACCCCATACCAACAAATCACCATCGTCTGGTGAACGATGATTCAATAGCATCTGTTCTAGGACCGTCGCTTCAAAACAAACAGCATACCTTCGTTGGCACGGTAACCCATGTCTGAAAACCAGAACAGAATATACTGAAGCCAGAAATATGAGCAATGAATCAATGAACGCTTTGAAAGAGGCATATGATGCCAAAACAAGATCAAAGATTATCGAATGCCCGAATGGCTCCCGTTCGTCTTGGACTTCCGCCAAAGCAATTGGTAGAAATTTCTCTTCCAGTTCCTTCCCTCCACTAACCAAAGATGATGGCACACTGGATACTACACCACAAGAAAAAAACAACCTTTTCGCTGGAATGTTTGCAGCAACTTCCACTTTGGATCCACAAGGGAAGGACCCTCCTAATATTGCTGCCATCGATAGCCATATGCCTGAAATTGTCTTTCGTCAGCGCACAATTAGGTGATCTCAATGCCAAAAAGTCTGTGGGGTCAGACGAAATTCCACCTGTCGTTAAAGATTTTGAATTTTTCTAGGTATTGGATGAGCTCGATGTTGATTGCTTCCTCCATCTCTTTAGAGATCACACATAATAGTGCAATGGGTCTATAATTATTAGGGAGGGTCTTCGTCCCTAACCTACAGAAGACTGGTATTAATTTAGGCACACATTCCTTGAGAACAACATGTGGAATTCCGTCTGGCCTCATATCTGAAAAAATAATTCGAAACATCTGTTTGGAGAAGTAGGAGACCATGTTTATACTTATATAACTCATTTTAAATATGGCACTTCAATTCTACCATTGCTAATTCTTATAGCTCAGGCATATCAAGAGATGAAATTCTGAATTCTGCTATCAAAATGCAACCAAGAATTGGTTTGCTATTCAAAGAAATCATCGATGTATCATAGCATAGTTCCTCCGTGATAATCGTTATTAATTTTTGCAGCTTGTGGATGTTCAACATTCGGTTCCGTTCGTGAAGATTGCGAACAAATGACTGGCAGATGTGTGTGTAGACCTGGAGTTCAAGGCCAAAAATGTACAGTGTGCACAAATCACGATAAAGTACTTGGCCCGAACGGTTGTGTTTTAGGTAAATGTTCCATAATAAGTATATTGTAGCATCATAAAAATGTACCAAGGCACTACATCAATATTCGGGAATATTAATACGTAACTCAGCAACTACCTGCCATTTCCAGAAGAGCAATAAGATAACAGATTCACATGAAATTGCAACGTAGTTACAGAAATACGTATTCAAATTTATAAATAACTATGTAGTACTTGAGATGATTTATTAAATGCTATAGTCTTCGTTACCTTATTAAGAAAAATTTCCTAATTTGGATTTATTCAATTTTATTGTAGTGGACTTAGCTTCGGCCGTTTTCGCTACTTGCAAGGAGTTGACATGCTATTTCGGAGCAACTTGCTTAGAACGTGGAGGCTCTGCAATTTGCGAATGTCATTCTGAATGCCACGAAGAAATCAATGATCAGGTATTTACATGGTTCATAAAATTGAAGTTATATGCAAATCACTGTTTATTTTTCTGGACTAGATTGTATGCGGAAGTGACGGTCAAACATATTCCAGTACCTGTCATCTCCGACAAGTGGCATGTCGCCTGCAGAAAGACATAGTTTTGCAAGCTTTCGGAGCCTGCAAAGGTGAGTGGTTATTTGTCCAGAATTGCAATATTGCAACTAACAATTTTAATTTCTCTCCTGCAGACGATATCTTCTCTAGTACTGATGGACCAATTCATCACTACACTCCTCTACAATTCACTCAGCCAGATGAATCAAACTCATTATCAAAATCAACCAGACATCTCCTGGCTCCAGATCCCCGTTATTATTATGAAAGAACTGGTTCATTCATGAGACCACCAGTTCAGGCAGTATCATATCCAGCAGAAAATGATCAGATTGTAGCATCGAAAATAAAACCTCAGGATCATCAAGAGAACAGTATATTTGATATAAATGGTAAGATACTATCTAGGTGATCAAACTTTCATAACGGACAAATATGTATTCAGCTTTGGTAGCATTAAAAGAATCGCATATTTTTTGTTAATAGGTGAAAATTTTGCTCCAGCTTATAGACCAACCCCAGCCACAGTGCATGTGATTGCTGCATTGTTGGGTGATATATGTTCAGATGATTCTGATTGTATGATCATAAACAGTCACTGTGTAGCAGAAGCTTGTGTGTGTCAACCTGCATTCGTTGAATCTTCGGACCGGCAAGAATGCTTAGGTAAGTAATTGTTTCCAGAACTTGAGGGGATATCAATTACCATTCATATGAATTATAGAGGTTAGACAGGTACGGATCCAAAGTTCCACTTTGCCATTTTGGGAAGTCACGGAGCTAGTTTTGTAAGGTAAAATACTCTCGTAACTAGTTTGCAGTTATGTTCACATACAATTACCAAAAATTCCATAATAATGACAATAATGGAAGAAGTACTATTTTGGGGGATTCATTAAAGCGTTCGGATTCAACAACTGAACGTTATTATTATCAATTAAGGGGGTCATTGCGGTCCCTTAATGCCTAGGCCGAAGCCCTTTGCACCCCGTGTCACGTGAAACTTACTGAAGCGGTTCCCATGCCACCAAAGGACAGTTCCCACAAGAGACTGTTCCCACTCAAGGGTCCTCACCCGACTTCAAAGATTGGCGGGATCGGTTTCCTGTTCAGAGTATTCACGGGGTGCCCGAGGTGGACAAACAGTCACCTATTCAACTCCCAGTCGGAACCGGGTAGGTGGTTAATGCCCTGAAGAGATTTAGCACCATCTTCGTATCTAGATCTCCTCATATCGCAGAGCACTATCGGTAGGATCAGTGTTAAGAATCTAAATGTCCATTGATGTTACGTTTTTCCGTTTGCACCACCTGCACAAAAGCGAATCGCTGAAGTTCATCTTGTAGAGGTGGTAAAACGGTCCAAGTCCTTTCAGTATCTGTGTCAGCAGTTTGGCATCGGTTTCAACCATTTTCCTCACTAGCTTGGACCAGTCTCCACTAATGTGCGGTCCAACTATTTGGGCAGAGTGCGTTATTGCCAGTACCTCCGCTTGAAGAGTGGTAATGGTGATAAGCATCTTAGAATCTTCGATTGTTAGATAATATTTTCATTTAATTTCTTAAAAATAAAAACTGTCTCTTATATTATTCACGTTATCTGTTAGAACCGTAATTGAAAAAAGTTCATGCTTGGGGGGAAGGGGTCATGACCCCCATGACACCCCAGGGTCCACTCCTGAGGTTAGAATAGAAAATGATGCTCATATTCCGTATACGTGGCCTTAGATGGAAGTCAGCCCTCGCTGTACATCTTTGCAGACTTTATCATTCATTTTATTTTTGATCAGAAAAAAATATGAGCTCACACGAAGGCATTAGAATTCATTCTATTATCATGCAATTATACATGAAAATGTAGATATTTGTATTTCCAGAAAGCACCATAAACAAAATAGACGAATTCCACGCTTGTAATTCATTCCCATGTCTACATGATTCGACTTGTATCGATTTGCCTGGAGGCACTTATGCTTGTCTGTGTAATATAAATTATACTGGAAAGTTCTGCGAGGTTGAACTGAATACCATCAACTACGATATACCAGCATTCCATGGAAGCTCCTACATAAAAATGAAACCGTTGAAAGCTTATTTCAAACTCAGCATCGAAATAGAGTTCAAATCATACAGTGAGAATGGACTGCTGCTGTATAATCAGCAGAAAGTTGATGGAACGGGTGACTTTGTATCACTGGCCATTGTAAATGGGTTTGTGGAATTTAGGTACAATTTGGGCAATGGTCTGGTTTTGATCAAATCTGTAACAAAAATAGAACTGATGGAATTTCATAAGGTCATCATCAAACGGTATCATAGAGATGGTCTTCTAAAGCTGGATGAAGGGGAAGATGTTGGTGGTGCATCCCAGGGTTCTTTGAAGGCTCTAGATCTCATGGATGATACTTACATTGGACACATACCAGCAAATTATTCACAGTATGTATCAATCAATTGACATTTCGGTTGAATATTATGTAACTTTATAATCTTCCAGAGTTTATGATAATATTGGGACTGCCAAAGGTTTTCAAGGATGCATTCGGAAATTGAAAGTGGGTCGTAATTCTGTACAATTACATATTAACAAGGACGAAAGGATTATTGGTATTAAGAATATTTACGACTGCAGTCAAACTCCATGTGCAGCTTCTCCATGTTTGAATGACGGTCTTTGCATAAACAACGAACACTTCTCTTATCACTGTGAATGCAATAGTCATTATTCTGGTGAAACTTGCGAAAAACCTATTAACCCTTGCTATTCACAACCTTGTATGTATGGTTCATCTTGTATTGAAGTCAATTCAGAAACATACAACTGCATTTGCCCGCCTGAGAGAACAGGAAAACGCTGTGAAACACGTAAGTTTTTAATCATGTCTTTATTCAAATCATAGAAACTATTCCATTACATCTCATACATCGATTAAAGAACAGAAAACTGAGGCCATGTATTCGTTTCTGGGTCCCTAATAGTTTTTGTGTATTTTCAACCAGTTATTGGTATTTATTATTTTAAGAGACTATTTGAATTTTGTCTTTATTCAAATCATGGAAACTGTTCCATCCTATCTCAAACATTGATTAAGGAACAAAGGACTGAGGCCATGTATTCGTTTCTGGGTCCGTAATACTTTTTGTGTGTATTGTCAATCAGTTGTTAGTATTTATTATTTTGAGAAACTATTTCAATTTCGTCTTTATTCAAGTCATGGAAACTATTCCACCCCATCTTAAACATCGATTAAGTAACAAAGGACTGAGGCCATGTATTCGTTTCTGGGTCCGTAATAGTTTTTGTGTGTATTGTCAATCAGTTATTAGTATTTGTTATTTTAAGAAACTATTTCAATTTCGTCTTTATTCAAGTCATGGAAACTATTCCACCCCATCTCAAACATCGATTAAGGAACAAAGGACTGAGGCCATGTATTTATTTCTGGGGTCCGTAATAGTTTTTGTGTGTATTTTCAACAAGTTATTAGTATTCATTATTTTAAGAAACTTTCAATTCCGTCCTTATTCAAATCATGGGAATTACTCCATCCCATCTCAAAAATCGATTTAGGAACAAAGGACTAAGGCCTATCCGCTTCTGGGTTTCCCACGCTTACTATCTCAATTTGCAGATATAAGAGAAACCATCACCCCTGAATTCAATGGGTTCAGTTATATAAGGTATCCGATCACAGAAGATATGAAGAACAAGTTCAACTTTGAAATAATATTCATGCCCAAATCACTGAATGGACTGCTAATGTACAGTGGACAAAACAAAATCGGACATGGTGACTTTATTTCTCTGAATCTTGCAAAAGGCCATTTACAATTCCGCTTCAATTTAGGTAGTGGAATTGCGAATATCACGTAAGTTTCATCGTCTCAACTTCAGAGTAACTAGATTTTCAATTAACTAACTTTAGGAGCAAGGAATCAGTGGAAATTGGAAAATGGCATCGTGTTCGTGTATCCCGTAAGGGGCGAGATGGTATATTGCAACTGGACAATTCCAGTATTATTTATGGCTTTTCTGGGATACCAATGACTGAACTCAATCTGGATTTACCGCTGTACATAGGATCAATATCGTGAGCATTTTTATATATTTACATTCACATAATAATGGATTCGTATTATTTCCGTTTCAAGAGTATATGAGCAAACGTTTTCTGTTATAGGTCATGGAAAAAGATACATCGACTATCTGGAACATCGAAAGGTTTCAAAGGAGCTATCCAAAAATTTGTGCTGAACGAAAAACCTCTTCTCATAAACACAAAATTGGAACAATGTTTTTCTGTTTTCTCCAATAAAACCAGTTGCTCCGTGAATGTAGATGTCTACAATGGGTCACCCTGCCCTGCGAATAAAAATCCATGTTTGAATGATGGAATGTGTATTCCTAATCTCAATATGTTCAAGTGTAAATGTAATCCTAAATTTAAGGGAAGATATTGCCAAATCTGTGAGTAGATAGCCTTTTTTTCTTTAGAATTTTATTAAATGAATCATTACAGCTCAGAAGAAGAATTACGCAATCAAATTTAACGGTGCCACATTTTTACAGTACAGAAATGGTCGTTTCAGAAGGTAAGCGCTATTCATCCCGTACAATTTTGTTGTTGACCATGAAAACTAGAGTGAACTTCTTGCAATTATTGCGTTTTCCGTGAATTTTGATCTTCATTCCAGTTATATCAGTAGAGTTTGATCCAGGTGGTAGATCTATCAAATGAAAACGCAGCTATCCTTAATCTAGGTCAGCGAGCATAGAAACTTGGCGTAGAACCGAAGAGAAAAACCTGGTTTGATGCTCAGTATGCATAACGACTGTCAAAACTGGGTCTATCGATCTTTAAGGCGTTTACAGTAGAGATGTGAGAATAGTTACTACAGGTATAATAGACTTGAGTCGGGCAATAGCGAAGTAGAATATTGATGACCCGTCGCTGCTCAGTACGTGAGGAACCACGCAAGTCCAGACATTTGGTTCAAACTTTCGCTGAAGCGGGTGGTTGTGCGAAGGCTGTGGGATTATGCCTGAATGTTCCTATTGTTGTATCCTTTCTAGTCAAAGGTTTAGCAAAGATACTTCTAGGAGTTTCAACATCAAACAACAAAAACAATGTGTCTTTTATGGGCGTTCGATGTCCGCATCGGTTGTCGCACGACACATGGGCGCATAATCGATCTCGTCTTGTCCGAGCAGGTCTCTAGGGGGTCAATCATGAGTTACACTCGTTCCGATGTCAGCAGTTTCCACGCTGCGATCTGCTGATAATCGATCATCTGCTTGGCGATCCGTCTTGTCGAATTATACGAAACCTGATCTGTAAAACGGTCGGTGGAGAAAAGGCTAGAACCGAGTCACCATCAAAGATAACAGTGATTCAATTGGATGATCGGTTAGCTCGAAATATCAAATAAACTCATGTTCCAAAAAACCTAAGCTGAAATGTAGGAAATAATGAGACTGATTGCAAATGATTCCAAGTAGTGGCATTCCAGACAGTTTCTATTGTTCATTAATGAGAATATATCTTATCTGACCGTAATGTTCCTCCCATTTAAAATAGTAAGTACATCTTTAACAGGCAACTGGCCGTGCCCCAGTGATGTTAAGATGCAATTTAAATCCAAACGACCAAAGGACAATGTAACATAACTTTTAACAGTCATGCTGTGGTATATTCTTGGCATGAGTTATGGAAAGTAACAATCAGAAACATTGTTTAAGATACAAGTAATAAAGCTCGAAATGAGTCCAGTTCGGCGAAGAAATGATTGCTAGAAGTTCATTTTGTTACTTTGCTGATTAACCGTACTAATATGTTTGTGTCTATTTACTAACAGTGATATTTTAACTAACGATGAATATTATTATGATGATGTAGAAGAAGATTATTATAATGTGTTAGATGAAGAAGTAGGGAATTTTTCTTATGATGCAGTTAATTACGATGAAAGCGACTCAAGTTTTGAAAATAGGTAAGGGATGTAAACGTAGAAACTTTTCATGTCATTTTATTAGTTTCCCTATAACCTAACATACTATGTAAAATTCTAGCTGGCAATGGGATATTTTTCTGCAATATGTTCTTCAATTTTTGTGGTTCAAAACGACTTCTTTTGAACCAGCAGTATTACGAGTAGTATTCATATTTTCTACCTTTCTCAACTGGATATTTGTTTATAATTTATTTCCCAATTATGTTTCGTTTGCATACAATACTAATGCTGTTTTGTTTGTATTTGAAGACGAAAACTTTTTAGGAGGAAACCGGAAAGATGGAATAAATATGAATTGAAAATTAGAACATTTGTAGACGAGGGCTTACTCTTGTGGAGGTGTAGAAATAAAAATGTTTTACAAAATTACTTATCTCTGGCAATGGTTAATGGATACGTTGAACTGAGCTACAATCTTGGGAAAGAAGAACCGTTTTTCTCTATAAGGTATGTACAGTTAGCTAGCATCTGTCCACATCATTATTTTTTGTTATAATGGAGAATGATGGTATACTTGATATGATCAAGAACTCCTTCATTATTTCTTTTGCAATTTTTTTTGGATTCTTTTGGCAAAACAGATTTTCTGTAGTTCATTGCATTGTTTCAGGTCCAATGAGAAAATCAATGATGGCGAATGGCACACAATACACATTCAAAGGAGAAAAAGGATTGGTTTACTAAATATTGACAATAATCCCGCCGTTAAGGGTATTTCAAGACATGGTGTGATTATGCTTCATACAAACGCTAAACTATGGTTAGGTTGGTATTTCAGACCAAAAACTAATTTTGATGTATAAACCAATTTCGTGACAAATTTCCAAACTACCTTTCTGAATCATATATCCTAGAGTAATTCAATTTTCCTTTAATACCTACAGGGCAACGTACAAATTTAGTAGCTGATTTGATAATGATTCTATATGTTCGAATACTATATTTTGAATATTTTCAGGTGGTTCCCCTTCGCTTCCATCCGGATTACCGACTTCATATTACACTGGTTTTGTAGGCTGTATTCAACATATCTTAGTCAATGGCAAAAGTCTAGATCTACTAACCTATAACGGAAACTCAAAACATCATTTTTGTCAAGATAATGAAGTTTGATTTTTTCAATACTTATTCCACTTTATCTTCAGATAACACAAACATAGAATAATACGTATGTGTTAGTCCCTATTATGTGCGAGAAACTATAATTGCGTTGACATATACTATCATGCCAATTTGCCAATCAATGTTTAGATTTAAAATGTTTAATGTAACGAAAAATTCTAACATACATAATCACAAATGTTGCTGCCCTATTGGAGTAAGATTCATATTTGTGTAGCTGACTTACACTATATCCTCCATACATATCTGTCATTCTTTCGTATTGCTGTTACCTTGAATCATTCTGTACTGGATTAGTAAAGACTGAATATGTTTTTCGTAATAGCAGAATTCACCAAGATCTCAAGTTCTTACTCAAGAATGTTCTGATAATTTGAAAAATAGATTGGTAAACGAATGCTGAATATTCCAATTTCAATTTGTATACTTTCTACGCAGACTCAGAACGCTTCCATTCGATTTTCTTTGTACTGGATCTTCCAGAATACTTTTTGATTCTATTCATTTTGTCGATGCATCCTTGGTGAATTTTCGAGAAATCGACAAGTATTGCTATGAAAATAACGAGAAGCACATTTGGCCAAACACAGTCTTATTATGCTTTTAATTGTAACTAACAATGCTATGTTATGTCAAGGTTCTGAAGATACAAATTGAAAGTCGATGTATCATATTTAAAGAAATAAGTAGTTTTGATGTCGGCCCTTTACTTTCAGCTTTGAATTTTTGTATAAATGTTTGTGATATCTGGAAATATTTAACTGAGAGACTGAATATCTACTCCTGTATTTTTCAATTTTGAATTAAGGTTAGATGTAGGTTTTTAAATAGATATGTATATGTGGCAGAGACACTATGAAGTTGTCAATTCGAGAACTATTATTTCTGTATAAAAAAAACTATAATTACTGTAACGATATGTAAAATTATATAATTTGACGTACCTATATTTTGTAAAGTAATGAGAAAAACCGTTTAGGCACTTGTTAACGTAATACTAATAAAAATATTGTTTTATTATCTGGCAAAGTATTTTCGTTGAAACGGTCCTTATCCCCTGTCTATGGAGGCCTTATTCTTCATTCACTGACTGATGGTAACGCTTAAAATAGCAACCTTATAATGTGGAGTGTCATCGAAGGTTTTATTCGATTGGCCAAAGAAATTGATTGATCTGAAAAGTTTTGCATTGTTCCAAATTAGTTCACATCATCCATTGGACAAATATATCAATCCTCCCTTTATACACTCAATTTTCTATAGAAAACAAATCTCTGTGTCCATAGTTTATCCAACATCTATGGTCAGTCGGGTCACAATCAGCGAATGTTTTCGATGGAATGAGAAATTCCGTAAGCTGAACTGATGAAGGGCGTAGAAGGTCGGAGAAGAGGAGTAAAACATCGTTAATATTGCAGTAGGGGGCCAAATCCTCTTTGGCATGTCGTATTGACGGATTTTCGAGACCTATAATCAGTGATAAAGATCGACCAATAACGTTACATACTTATGGTTCCAGACAGCTGTTCCGCTCTTTTCATAGACCTCATTAGTGAAACGAGCACGCTTGCAATGTTACTGAAGGATCTGAAGGTAGTCATAACCAACCTAACACGTGGTAAAGAGAGCAAAATATCTCACGCCATCTATGAATAGATGACTGGAACTATAAGTTTATGATGTTATCATCTGGACTAGAAAGATCATTGTTATTTGGCAGAAGCCAACATGAGAGGAATTAGTATATTCATATCTTCATTTGCTTCTAATTCTCTTACATTGGTTTTGTTTGGTGGCGCCATCTGGCGCACTTAACTAGTCTCAAATTTCCCGTAACCTTGCAATGTTACTGAAGGACCTGAAGGTAGTCATAACCAGCCTAGCACGTGGTAAAATGACTAAAATATCTCACGCCATCTATGAATAGATGGCTGGAGCTTTAAGTGTGTGATGTTACTGATCGATCTGAACTAGAAAGTGTTGGAATAAATTTATAATATCAAACACTTGACTGTATAGCTAGATTTAGTAGCTGAAGTCAATTATGACGTTTTATGGTACTTGACTTTTGACGTAAGATGTTTTTCTAATTTTTATATATTGTATCCGTTTTTTTATCAATGAAGAAGTTTGTGGTCAACGTTGATGTCTTCCTGTATCCCACAAATTGCACTCAGCCAACAGGTTATGAGCCCAGAATGTTGTTCAATGTGAAATAAATTTCGAAAGGATCGTCGTCGGATTTTCAGACAGAATGTCGAATGTATTGCCCTCAGTTGAAAAGTTGCAAGATCATCAGAATTTCTAAAGTTGGAAATTCGCTGTTTCAGACTTATCTGGAGCATGAAAAGCTGTGGAGTTGAGACTAATGCAAAAAAGGTTACGAAAGCGAAAAGTAAGATTATTCTTCTGATAGAACCAATTAACTATGTACATGTACAAAGTCAAACCTCCGGTAAGGGTGTATGGGACGCTTTGAACAAAGCTTTTGAGGACAGAGGGCTCACCCGAAGAGTAGTACTGCTTAGAATCCTGATAACAACTAGATTAGAAGACAGTAAGTCAGTTGAAGATTATGTCAACAAGATTGTTGGCATGGCGCACAAGCTGTTTAGTGTTGGCCTCACAGTAAGTGATGAATGGGTTGGTACTATACTTTTAACTATATTACCCATCGCATATGAGCCTATGATTATGGGCATAGAGAGTTCGGGAGTACCAGTAGCCGGTGACTCCATAAAAACAAATTTAATGCAGGATGTCAAGTCCAACAAAAATGGAATTGCTATGTATAGCAATAAATTCCGAAATAAGAACAAAAACTCAAACAATATGAATACAGGTAATGGTTCAGTTATAAAAACAGGACAATTCGATGAATGATGATATCAAACACTTGACTGTATAGGTAGATTTAGGAGCTCAAGTCAATTATGACGTTTTATGGTATACTTGACTTTTGACGTAAGTTGTTTTTCTAATTTTATATATTGTATCCGTTTTTTCATCAATGGAGAAGCTTGTGGTCAATGTTGATGTCCTCCTGTATCCCACAAATCGCACTCAGCTAACAGGAAGATCATTGTTATCTGGTAAAAGTCAACATGAGATGAATGAGTATATTCATAGATTCATTTGTTCCTAATTCTTTTACATTGGTTTGGTTTGGTGTCGCCATCTGGCTCACTCAAGTGGTCTCACATTCTCCGTAACTTTTATGAAGTTCCTCAATGTAGTACATTGCTTGATTTCTTAGTGGGACATCTATTCATAGATGGCGTAAAATATTTTGGTCTTTTTACTATTCAAACTTGCTCGTCCCACTGAAGAGCCATATGAGAAGAGCGAGAAGAGCTGTCTGGAACTATAAGTTTTAATGACGTTACTGATCGACCTGGACTAGGAAAACCTTTTCATTATTATCTGGCAAAAACCAACATGAGCGAAATGAGAATATTCATATATTTATTTGTTTCTAGTTGTCTAACATATAATCATGCTGCGAGCAATCACCACGACGTCTAATGATCCAAAAGTTATTGCAAGCTCTTACCTGACAGCTGTTGAACACTTGGACGGATGTCCTCTCACTTAATTCAATCCTGAAATTTCTGCAAACTGTTTATCGCGATGTTTTCTTTGGAACCGTAATGGCCAACCCTCGCATTTAAAAGGAAGAAGTATTGCGAATCAGCGAGTGAAGTCACGATTGTTAATATTAAAGAAAAATGCTCAGTACTTGATTAATTTATTTGAATCTATTCGAGATGAAGATTTACTTATTCACCGGGAGCTACTTGGAAAAGGTTTGATCCAATTTTGTTTAATGGAAATGGTACAGGTAAGTTTAGTTTTATCAGTGTATCATATCCGCACCTAATGAAATATTAAATTGGTCATAACATAGAGAAAAGGGAGAAAAGAACACTTACCTTTGGACACCGTCCAAACACCTCATATAAGATAGTCATGGGAGAACTGTTTAATTTCGTTTGGACAATTACTACAATTGTAGGTTACAATACCCGAAGTCACTTTTGGTCAAACCACGGTCGTACATACCGGTCTGGATACTCGAGGCTGTTTCCTATGTGAGAAGTGGGTCCGCTAAGCGTCGACTATCGCGTAGTACCAAAAAGGATGGCGCAGTAGTCGAAATTCTCTGACAACTGTCATACTTGACTTGTAAACACAAGGAATACCTGAGTTTTTAGGAACAAATTACCAAATCGTGCATTACGCCGAAATGCAAAGCGGGGTACAAAATGTAAAGCAAGAAACTTCTATTTTTAAAGTGCAGAAAGATGCGGAAATGGGAAAAAAGTGGATGCTTGCGATTCCGGATAGAAATCGTTTTACCACTTCGATCCAAGCGCTAGCTAGTGGCTGAGCGAGGGACTACGAGTTTGGAGACGCGTAAGAGACCCATGTCAAACATACGAGTCCCCAGACCTGTATGTACGACCGTGGTTCAAACTTGTGACAGTTGTTTTTGGACCTTCTATGCCCTCGTATACAGCTGTACGTGATTAGAAAAATGGAAATTTGAATTCACGTATAAAAAATTGCGAAGGAGTTTAATGAAGAAACAAATAAATTGAAGGAATTGGGTGATTTTATTCTGTTGTCACAATAATACTCTGGAACGTTCAAGGTTTAATGATAATTGATCTAATTGTTACTTCTATAATAAGAATAGAATTGAATTTTAAATCTTTAAACGTATTAAACTGAAATCATATTCGTCGTGACATCTAGCAGTTATTACTAGAACCTTAAGCAGGAATCTGCTGGCTGCTTTCACCTTGAACTCTATTGATCGGAAGAGATAATTGCTGTCTCTTTCTTGCAGTTACTGTTTCCAGCTTGTGAGCCTCGACTCAAAGCATAGCCTGAGGCTCAGTGCAGTGTTCAACGAGCAATGCTATCACAGTCTGCAGCGCAACTCGATGGATGGCTGTCTTGCCTGGCTACAATTGTTGCAAATAAAGTAATGGCGCCTAACACTAAGAATAATTAGTTCTTTCAAAGAACTGGAACATTCAATCCATAGAAATCAAGCATAAAGTTCGGCGCCACTCTACCCGAAGACGAAATGTTCTAATGAATGGTTTCAACCTCATCTGACAACATGGTTTTGTGTTTTGATAATTCACTGAATGAATTTATTTGCCACTTCATATTTTTCGGGTGCTCGTCTTTGAGGTATGTTTTATGACCTATTTGCATGACTGCAGCTTAACACATGTTCTTTAACATTTGGAAACTAACATTATTTAATAATAGATTTATGAATTATTCCTCGGTTGTTTTGACTGGCAATTGTTCTAACATTTCAATATGAGAATTATTCAATTCATTGAACTGAATTCTTCTGATTCATGAATGGAATCACGAAATATTTTATCACATCAGATGAATTGGCTAGACATCCTTTATAGTGATTAATTATTATGATGAACATTTTGCTAGTTTATTCAAGTACATTGTTTTTTCAGTAGCTGCTCCAAATTTTTGTTACAAATGTGTACTTACTTTACTCAATTATGAAATCATTTTACTCCGAATTATGCCTACAGTCATACTCCACCCGTATTATTCATTCCGATACCTACGCTATGATATGCAATCATTGAATAATGAAAGCAATATTATATATAGGTATTCACGTGAAATTAATTTATATTCTATACTCAATTTTGCCAATACAAAAAATTATGAGCGTAGTTTCATGTGATTATCTATTTGAGATTATATACATTGTCTAAATGAATGAATTGTTGCACTATTTTCCAATGCCATGAAAGAAATTTTAAGAAGTTATGGAAACTCATAATATTTCAACTTCTTTTTGTTATTTCACGACACCAACTAGACATTTATTGAATAGAATTCGGATATGTTTCGGTACAAACTTGCAATGAATTGCATTACCTAATCATGAAAAATCTTGGCTTTCCGGATGAATTCCGCGTCACAATAGCCCGACGTTTCGCCAACCATCACAGGTGACATCTTCAGGACAGGCTTGAGGCTTGAACTGAAACTGATTCTACTGGTTTCTGTAGCCGTATTTCTATAGCTTCAAAAATTTGTTACTGATAGAAGTTTGGGGCTCGGGCTAGGATTTTAATATTTTCGAAAATGATTTGATGATTAGTTTCGAACTTGTGTTCCGCAAGTGCAGATCTACTGGTGTCACGGAGCATTGTACAGCGCTCATGTTCTTTCACACGAGTAGCTACTGTACGACCTGTTTCACCAATGTAGACTTTACCGCACGAACAGGGAATGCTATAAACACCTTCTAAGTGAAGAGGAGGAAGAGGATCTTTGTTAGGTTTGGAAATTTTATCTGTTATTTTTTCAATATATGGAAGATAGGCAGGGGATAGAGCAGGCGGGTGGTTTCTGGCTCAGGTTGATTTGAAATTTTAGTTGGTGTATTTCTTTATGGTTTTTTGAATGTTATAATGGGAGACATTATTTGATAATAAGACATATGAAAGATGTTTTCATTCTGATTTTAAGGATTGAGGTTGAGATAAGTTGACAGCTCTACTGTGGACCAAGGATTTTATGACAGATTGCTTTTGGGCAGGGTGTTGGTGGGAAAGGTCATTGAGGTATTTATCGGTGTGAGTGGATTTTGGATACACAGAATGTTCTAAAGTACCGTTAGTCTGTTGACTAACTAATGCATCTAGGAACGGGAGTGAACCTTTCGATTCAACTTCCATGGTGAAAAGTATATTAGGATGTATTGAATTTAAATAGTTGAGAAAGGGAACAAGATTTTCGCGACCATGTTGCCAAATAACAAAAGTGTCGTCGACATATCTAAACAAACATTTCGGGTTGAGAACAGATGAGTCAATAGCATCTTGCTCAAAAGTTTCTATGAAGATATTAGCTATGACCGGAGAGAGTGGGGAACCCATGGCAGCCCCCGAGGACTACTCGTAAAATCCATCGTACAAAAAGATAAATGGAAGATAGACAGAAATCAATTAACGGTAGTAAGTCCATTGAAATGTTTTTGGAAGTTAACAGTGGAGACATTATAAAGTATGGAAAGGGTGTCTGGAATGGGAACATTGGTACAGAATGATTCGACGTCGAAGGTGACGAGCAAATCGCCTGGGTCAACTTTTAGCATTTGGAGTGTTTCAATGAAATGAAAGAAATTTGGGATAAAACTGTTGAAATTACCTACAAGAGGTTTGAGAATAGATGACAGATATCGAGAGAGTTTATAGGTAGGGGATCCGATAGTGCTGACAATAGTGACAATTAAGGGTTTATGAATTTTAGGTAAACCATATAAACGGGGGCTTCTTGAACAATGGCGGATAAAAAATTTCTTATCTGGATCCGGAAGGGTTCATAACATTCAAGTTCAGTCATTTCACGGTTTCGTATACCAAACAGTATGTCCCATTTTTTAGCTTGGTGTACTGGGATTTCGGTAACTGTGGGAGTAAGATGTTGAGTTGAATGGAGAAAATTTGCGAACTCAGATGAGTTACTAAGGTCTAGTTTCAAGAAAATTTAATAACCGCTAATTTTGAAGATATTTAAAAGAGTAAAAAATGCCAATTTTTCTACTTCTACTTTATGTATTTGTTTGGAGAGGTATTTAAAAACCGATGGGACACTTTTTCTCTTCTACAAAACAGCATCAACATTTCCATATTGTCACCTCAGATGAGTTAAAAAAAAAACGAATTGCGTGATGTTTGATGCATGAATAATTATGGCAATACAATGGATTAGTAGAATGGTTTTATCATTAAGCCATAAAGAATATTCATATTTACTACAACAATTGAATTTCATTAACGAAATACATGTTTCGAATACCCCCATTCTATTATCTTGTATTTTATTACAGCTGACTTCTTTTGTTTCGTATTCTACAGTGCCGTACAGACAATGAAGAATTCAATAAGCCTCAAACAAATCTACTCATTACGTATATGCACTGATCCATTCATCAAATTTTTCTCTAGGTATTTGACCCGACATTTATGTTTTCGTAATTCCCTGAAATGTATAATATACAGTGTCGCACTACTCATTTGCTTCTCCATTCAAGCCGCTTTCTCTAAATTTATTTCGATTGAAGATCATGACTATCTCATCGGAATAAAGAAGACAATCTAATTCATTTGGAAATTGTGTTAGTTTATTGACAGCATTCTTCAACTGTAACCTCTTTTCCAAATAATTCAATAACTTATCAGCAGTAACTGATATTTTGATAATCGTCCTTAATTGCCTGAGTCCTATGCATTCTTTGGGGGCGGCTTATATGATTACATTAAAGATATGGAGAACGTACAGTCGATCTCAACATTACGAAGATTGTAGGTTAGAATATACAGGTGTCCCAAAATTGCTGGGAAATGAAACTAACACTTATTGTAGACGTCAAAATAAGTCGATTGGAACCCAATTTATATAGTAAAAAAAAGTAACGTTTGTCCGTGAGGAGAGTTCAAAGTTCACTTAAAAAATAATATTTTTGTGCGCTATTCACAAATGCTTGGAAGAAATTAGATGAAATTTTGCAAAAGTGCATTGTAGAAAGTTACCCTACATTTCAGTAACCTAAGAAATTCAAAGGAAATTGTAGAAGGGTAAAACCACCCTCACCCCTCCGATATTTTTTAAATAGTTTTAATAGGGGTGGTAACATGGTTCTAAGATTTTTTCAACAGAAAGGCTTATTCATTATCTTCATTTTTTATCGCGCTTACAGCATTTTGAATTCTGTTCCACAGTTGTTCGGAATTATCAAATTGAACCTTGTATACTTGTGTTTTCGACGCTCCCCAGATGAAGAAGTCACAAAGATTCAAGTCTGGAGACCGCGAAGGCCACTGAATAGGTGCTTCTTGTCCTCTGCCAATCTATCTACTAGGAAATTGTTCATCAAGATATTCTCCTATGGCACGTGCAAAATGAGGTCAATATCTCTGGACAAACACGCCACTATTTCGCAAGCAGCAGAAATACTGGCACCATATACAGCATTGAAGGTCGAACGCAAAACAACACCAGTATATACACAGACAGCAAAGTAACTCTCCCTGCGCTGGTCAGCATGAAAAAACAACAAAACTCGTTTAAGGAGGAAAACGAAATAGCTGATGAGGTTGCCAAAGTAAGCTCTATGGAATTCCTGAAAGGTCCTGACCCAGCGATAGGCATCTCGATGAACATAAAAGAGACGATCAACTGCTGAATCAGATCACAACACTCGAAAGAGTGGCAACAGGTGAACGATTGCAATCAGTTCAAACCGCACTTGTTCAGGTATTGCAAACAAGAAGACTAAACAACAATGAGCATTTTGTGCAGTTTGGAAATAGGTACTGATTCCCCCAAGGCGCAGAGCACTCTGTAGAGCTAGGTATGCTACACAGGAAATTCGCACATGAGAACGGTGGTAAACCTCTTCCAGAATAATTTTTTGGAGACATTTATTGTTATAGATCTACATATGGGTGCTAAACATAAACAGCTCTAACAATATTTATGTTTGGGCACTGTTATGTCTTCCACATCCTCGTGTTGTGATTCGCACTACTGACCACCTAGTTACATAACTTCTTCAAAATGTTACAAAGATCATATTTTTCTCGAGTATTACCTTTTTCTGGAAATCCACAATTTTCGTAGAGAATGTTCATAGCTTTTTTATTGCCCTCGTGTATTTTGATAGAAAAGGAGATATTCACGAAACTCGATTTTGGGAGGCGGTTCTAACTTTTGTCAAAGCTCATGCTCACACTTACACTTAGGGGACTTTTGAGACATCAATCACCACACTAAAACACACTTGAAAATTCAACATTATATAAATTGGTCCGAAGGAAATTGCTAAATGCAGTATTTTAAACTGTTAGTATTTAAATTTAGACCTCTCAATATGTTGATTTTATTCTATTAGTCGAGTCAAATAGGTATTTCATTACGAAAATCGTTAGATATGGACCGATTTTGATGAAACAAAGTGCATTCGATTCGGAATGTCGTCTAGAAAAAAGCTTACCGGTTAGTTTTCTGTGTAAATTTGTTATTATTTTTTGAACAAAAAATTGACCAATTTTCGGGCTAATTATGGGGAAAATTCAGTCGGGGGTTTTCGGGGTCGCTGATTACGATTTTGAACTCAGATTGTCTATAACCGAACTCCTCAGCTGGTAATTGGCAGGTTTAATTGGACAAAATTGAGCATTTTTTCTTAATTTCATCGCAAGTAGACAGGAAAAATTACTCGGGGGTTTCCGGAGTCGCTGAGTACGATTCTGAATTCAGATTGGCCAAAATCGAACTCCCCAGCTGGTAATTGGCCACTTTAATTGGACAAAGTTACCATTTTTTTAAATGTCATCAAAAATAGCCAGGAAAAATCACTCGGGGGTTTTCGGAGTCGCTGAGTACGATTCTGAAGTTAAATTGTCCAAAATCGAACTCCACAGCTGGTAATTGGCAGCATATACATATTTACAATATTTTTAATCAATTGATTATTATTTACAAAATGCATATTTCAGTAAGTACAAGTAAAATCAATCTTCATCGTCACTATCATAATCATAATAATTGTCATTGCGTGTTTGAATATTTATAGGTGTACTCTCTTTCAATTTTAAGATCAAAATATTAAATGGACGTATATGTCCATAGTATGCGTAAGGATGCTGTGTGGAATATGAAAAGACTGAGTAGAGAAGATAGAAAAAAATTTTAGATGAGCGGGAATTTATTTCAAATTAAAAAATTAAAAAATTAGAATTCAATTTTGTTTCTGATTTGAATCAGTAACGACCCCCTTTTAACAAATTTTTTAAAATTTAACATAAAACAACAACCCCCACAACCCCTAACTGAAGATTTATGGTTGGTTTTGATGAAATTAAGAAAAAATGATCAATTTTGTCCAATTAAACCTGTCAATTACCAGCTGAGGAGTTCGATTTTGGACAATTTGACTTCAGAATCGTAATCAGGGACCCCAAAAACCCCCGAGTGATTTTTCCTTGCTATTTTTGATGAAATTTTAAAAAATGGTCACTTTGTCCAATTAAAGTGGCCAATTACCAGCTGGGGAGATCGATTTTGGCCAATCTGAGTTCAGAATCGTAATCAGCGACCCCGAAAACCCCCGACTAAATTTTCCCAATAATTAGCCAGAAAATTGGTCAATTTTTTGTTTAAAAAATAATAACAGATTTACACAAAAAACTAACCGGTAAGCTTTTTTCTACACGTCATCCCGAATCGAATGCACGTTGTTTCATCAAAATCGGTCCATATCTAACAATTTTCGTAAGTCGGCTTGTTTTAATACCTATTTAACTCGACTAATAAACAAAGTTTAATGAATTAGGATCCCTCTTTTTAAGGATTAAATGTTAGGATTATGATTCAAATGACCAGACTTCAATAACTAAAATATGAATTTATTTCAACAAATCCCATCTAATCATAAAATTGAATCGTTACTATTATCCCAAAGCATTCTCAAATTAATAGAATACATTACAAAGAAGAGAATTGACCGTTTAGGTATAGTAAGCATACCTTCCAAGTAGAGGTGTCGAGAAATAGATTATGTTACTGTGAGCTAATACATGGAGGGTGCGGTATTTATTCATAGGTCTGTATCCCATGGCGACCCTAACCTCGGGCAAGATGCCAGCTAGATAAGCTTCTCCCGCTATACGGAATAGTAGTTATTTATTGAGTTTTTATTGCTGGCAACCTTTCTCAAATAATTTGGACAATTTTTTAGGAGTTATAAGTATCAATCATGAATCCAATTTATTTTCGTACAAATCATTGAAGAATACGTACGCTCTTGGAAATAATGTACATCCAACATAATATTATAAAATGATAACTAATGCCTACAAATTTAATAAGAATCTGATTGATCCTAATTATGAAGTTCGAAATATCACATCGATTGAAGTCATTACTTTTGAATTATATCTACAAACGTAGTATAATTGTACGTCCGCTTAATTAGAAGCTCTCATTATGCTAAAGGTAATCTAGTATTGTTTTTCTCCTCCCTCCTCCAGTATGGCTGAAGTATGCTTGGAAGCCTCAGCTCACTCCATCCACTGCAGAGGGGTGAATGAAAGGCGTGACCCTTACCCTTTTTCCTCTGATTATATCTGTAGTTACCCTTAGATTCGATCTATCAGCGTCTTTGTTTCTTCGAGCTGTCAATTCAAGATAATTTATTTGAACTCTGCATAAACCTCAACGAATAACGTTTACGAAATGTACCATTGCAATTCCGGGAATAGAGAATCCATCATTATTGAATGAGACATACAATGGGAGAAATTTTCCGATAATTCCTCTAAAGTTCAAGTTCCTTGACAGCATTAGTACTTCCCTTTACATCCTCATCAATATTTCTGGCTATAGCGATGGAGCTGACATACCATGCTAGGGATTACAATTATTGGAGTCCCAAATTATCCTAAGGGGTAATTCAGGAATGCTATTGAAGAATGTTCACCAGTAATTTATCTACCGTCCTTTTAATGTGCCCATATATTTCCTTAATGAATATACCTACTCAATTTCGAGACACAAACTGTACTGATAACAGAAATGTAATTAAATTCGTAACAACACATTGAATAATTATTCCTGAAGATTATCTGGAAGATCTCATTTCAATGCACATTCAATTACTCATCTAGAGCCCCTATACATCTAATGAAGCCAGAGGAGCGAGACAGGGACAGGTTGAAGCAATTAATAATGAAGATCTGGCATTGATTTTGAAATAGGGATCTGATAATCTAGTAGAGTTTAATGCAATCAAAACTCAAGCTTGCGTCTTCTCCGGGAAAGCGGATCTCACAATCCCTAATATGATGTTAGGTTCATTCCATAAAAATACTTGGGATCACCACCAACAGCCCCCTCTCATGGGTCGATCATGTTCATTTTTACATGCGTCTTTATAATGTTAAAAGTATATTTTAGGAAGAATGCTCAAAAGTAATATTCCAATATAAGTCTACAACCTTTTTCAAGTACCTCATAAATCGTTACATCTGGTTCGAGAGTAGATACTTAACATAATAGTTTGATCTCTAGTCATTGAGACTATACCAACATGCGCTTGTATATTATGAGAATATTATTGAATAGTGGATTCTTGTTATATTTCATACTTGAAATATTGATGTGGTACAATTTAGATTTTGCGTGGTTCTGTTCGTATCGGCGACGTGGGCATTTTTAATTGAAATTGGTGCGATACGGACGCTTCGTGCTATAATTAGTTTAAAAAAAAAACTTTTTTGGACATAATAAGTCTTCTGATGATGGTCGTGAGACCGAAACGTACGTAAAGACGAAAATATAAAAAAGTGTTAATGTGACCTATTCCCGAGAATTTTATATGTAAATCCCTGATGTGTAGAAGTCTGAAATTGTATTAAGGTGTTGCCTAAACAGTTTGTTAGCTTGTTTTTACATCTATAAATGTGTTTTACTGTAAATTTAGAAAACAAATTATGGAATTTATTAATAATTGAAGGATGGATTTTATTGAATTATTTGAAGGTAGTGGCTCTAATTTGATTTGGTTAATCGGTTGTGTTTCAATCTCCTTTTTTGTTTGGATATTAAATTATTGATCAAAGATTTGTCCAACTATTTGCTGACGTTTCTCAGCTTTGTTGTTATAATTTTGCAGACTCAAAGGGATGTTTTATAATCTATGAACAATACTATTAAATGAAGCTATTTTATAATCAATTGATGTAGTATACTTATGTTTTCTGATTAAATTCCAAGTCATTACCATCTTCATTGGGAAAACCGCTTCACAAAAACTTGGTTTTCCATTCCGTGTCAAGAGTTTAATCCCAGCAGCTCCTCATAATCTACAAAGCACAGCTTCGACCTGCCCTGAGGTACTTACACATGTTTGGAGCTCGGCTCCCAAACATACGCTGAAGCTCTTGGATTCTGTTCAGAATGGAGCTATTTGTTTGATTGATGATGTTACACGAGTTCATTGAAATCTCTAGAACATCGTTGAAAGGTGGGAGACCTCTCCCTTTTCTATAGATTTTTCCATGGTCGGTGTTCATCAGAAATCTCGTATGTTCTTCCATAACGAGAGATTTCAGATAGGCGCACTAGACGAGCTCGAACTAGTCACCACTTCACTGTCAAACTCGAGACCTGTCGAACTTCTTCCTACCAAAGTTCATTTTTTTTTTCGAATAGCGAAGCTGTGGAACTCTTGACCTAGTGAGGTCTCTCCCTATGCCTATAACTTCCAACCCTTCAAGAAAAACACGAATGCCTATCGCCTCTCTCTACATTACACTGCTGGCTCACACGATGTTGTTTCCCTCTCTTGTTGTCAATGTATAAAAAAATACGGGCAGTCACAGAGCACTGCTGACATAAGTGAAAACATGACATTATGAAGTAACTAATTTATTTTGGGAATTTCATCCAAATTCGTATGATGCCACCAGTATCATCTTTTTCTACATGACACAATTTTCCGACAGTGCCATTGGACAATCCATCCCCAACATCTATGTTATTAGTTATCATGTATGTAATCCACCCGTATCATCGGTTCTCATTTTATGCAACTTCTGCCTGACGAAATTTTGTTGCTCAGCATTATGACAACCAACGAAGACATCCGATGCCACAGATACTATTGTCTACGGAGTTTAGTATGGAGTTGTTGTAATTAATATAATTAGTTTTTATTTAGTTTTCACAACTGTCAGCATTTCAATCAACAATTATATACATTTTTATATTTAATAATAAAAAAAAGTCAGCGCACTCCGGGAGTGCAGGCAGAAGTGAAAACTTGAACTTATGGCGCGTTGGGCACTTTTTTGGGTGAGCATTTTTAGGTGCGCTCGCGACATGAGAAATTGTTCATAAAAAATCAAGTTTATCAAAGCAATGTGGGCACTTTTTGAATAGAGATGAAGTATAATAATATAGAAACTATATTCGAAGGAAGTGGTTTTATTTAAATGAGTAAATATTAGTAAACAGTAAATACAAAATTTATCAATTCTCATCCATAATTTCAACAACTCTTACATCATCATTATCAGCATTTTCATCATTATTATCAGGATTTTCATCAAATTCTAAAACTGAAACAATAGGTCTATGGTAACTAAAGTATGAAATGAACAATTTTGATTTAAATCTATTTATATATCTTGTGAATACTGCATCAATAGTAGTTTTGTATTTTGTTGTGCTAAGATTGCGATCATTGGACATCGTTAAATCAAATTCTTCATATAAAAATTCAATTAATTTTTACACTATAGTATACAAAAGCACTACAACAATGTTTTTATTAATTCTATTTACACTTTAGATTTGTTTTTTTAACACAATACCATAGCAGCAACACAAGTCAAATGAAATATTTAAATAAATAAATTTTCCGTTTAATATTCATTTATAAAATAAATATAAAAAACTCTCAATCTCGTCTGTCGCGAGGGCACGAACGAATGCCCATGCAAAGACTGCGTATAGCATGCAGCGCTCTCGCATACCTATACACTCTGAGTATACATATAGGTATGTAATCTCGTCTGTCGCGAGAGCACGAACGAATGCCCATGCAAAGAGCGCGTATAGTATACATATATTATAAGAATACACGCGGAGTATATCTGTGTAAAATCTCATCCGTCGCGAAAACGGCTCAAAATGCTCTCCCACAAAAGTGCCCAACGCGCCATAAGAAGTTTTCACTTCAAAAGTATAATGGACGGTACAATCCCTGTAAAGAGTATGAATGTAACCCGATAGTCATTATAATAAATACACATTATTTTATTTTCAAAACATATTATTTATTGATATTTACATCGATGTAAATGAAAGTAATGTTAAACAGCATTGGTCCGAATTGAAGATGTCTACGGATGGTGGTAAAAGAAAACATCTTCAATTCGAACCAATGAACAAATAATCCAAAAAGAAACACAAAATGTAAACATATAAATATTTCTATCAAATGTCAGTATGATCGTAAATTACACCACGAATAATTATTTGAAATAAAATTTCATACTTTCGTATTAGTAGTATTAAAAAAACATCAAGACGATACTCAATATTATATTTGATACTGTGATCCAACATTGAAACAATGAAAATAATAAACTAGATATAACACAACGTCATCAATGTTGTAGTACACATGCAAAAGTTCTCACTTATACACATCACTAATGTTATATTCTTATGACAAGAACTATATTCACAATATTTAACACCTTGCACAGTGTACAATTAATAAATTCAATAAAAATATAACTTTCGTCTGCACGAGGACCGAGGATTGAGTAAATGAATAACGTCGAATATCCGACTCAGATATGCACACGTGTAAGCGTATAGAGAGACTGCCTGACGCCTGACCCGAGTAGTTGCGCACGCAGCAGTATACATTGTACCTAATATATATAGCTACAGCGTGACTGTACGTGACGGACTCACGGTTTTACCCCCCATCTGAAATAGCTCAACGCGCCTAAAGAAGTTTTCACTTCAAAACAATCGGGAAATCAGAATACAGGCTATTAAAGATATTCTAGACCTGAGGAATCATTGGAGGTATTGAAATCTGCGAAAGATTTTCTTGATGAGTCCCAAACTCCCTAATTAGTTGCAAAAAAAATACAAACATCATTAATTACCAAGCAGCCTCATAAATAAAACTGGTATGATTTACTTATTTGCAGTACAAGTTTAGAATTGATCAATTAGCCATTTTGCTCTGAAAATAACTTCAAATTCAATTCCAAATTGTGCATCGTTCAATTGTTTAGCGTGGTAAATGGCTTCTATGCTACTGAAATACAGAATGTATGATTTGGTAAAGCAAAATATAACTTATTCAGATAAAAACATGGCGGCCATACATAATTGGAAAGATCAGGAAAGTCTGAAGTGAATTTTCATGTTTGTCCAGAACTTTCAGCCACAAGAGTGTATTTATTATTGAATAAAACACTAAACGTAATGCACTGCAATGGAGTTACAATTCGTAAAAATCAAATCGATAGTCATGAATAACTTAATAATGAGAAAAGGAGCCGAGATAGACTCATTCCGTGAAATATACATATACCTACTTCTCTCTCATTGGATGGTCGACATGCATTATTCGATAGTTGAGTACAGAGAAAACACATGCGAGTGTAGTATCATTTTCCGAGGATAATACGTTTATAATTGAGTGCCTACGAATGCATATATCTTTAACTTGCGGAATTGACAAATTCAAAGTTGGTGTGAATGTGAACTAATTAAATATATAATGCATTGGATGAATAACATATATACGAGAGCAAGCTGAAAAGTCCCTGAACAATGAAACAAGAAATGATTTATTTGGTCAAAACTTATTTTATTTCTCAACATAATCTCCTTGTAGCCCGATACACTTCGTCCAACGTTTTCTAATTCCAAATCCCTTCCAAATAATAAGATTTCTTCAATTCTACAAAATAGGCGTTTGTTTAAGCGATGACCTCATCGTTGGAGCCAAATTTCTCTCCGCCGAGCCATTTCTTCATGTTTGGAAATAGATGAACGTCGCAGGGAGCCAAATCTGGAGAATATGGTGGATGACGAACCAATTCGTAGCGCAATTCATGCAATTTTGCCATTGCGACTGCAGACCTGTGCGCCGGTGCGTTGTTCTGGTGGAATAGCAGTGTTTTCTTTGCCAAATGCGGCCGCTCTTGGTTCAAATCGGCGTCGAATCGATTCACAGCTCTGCATGATATACGCCGGTGATCGTTTGTCCCTTTTGGAGGTGATCGATATGGCCGATACCAAAGAAACTGTTGCCATGACTTTGTTGGCTGATAAACCCACTTTAGTCTTTTTGGCTACGATTCGCCAGGACAAGTCCACTGTTTTGACTGATCTTAAGTATCTGGTGTGTTGTGATGGATCCATGTTTCGTGCACGGTTACGAAACGGGACAAAAAATTAAACATCGCCACACACGCCTTGAAGATGTCACACGGTCGGGGTTGTTGTCAACAGAGAGCAAATGCGGCACCCATCTGGCAAATGACTTTCTCATATTCAACAATTCATGGAAAATGTTCCATACCCGTTCGGTTGAGATGCGTATAGCTTCAGCAATCTCTTAAGGTTCCTTGCTTTTGATGGGTGTCAAAACAGAACTGAATGACATATCGGTCTGAAAAAAGATGGTACATCACAAATGTCACATGGTGTTTTTGATTGTGGCACCATCTGTTTTATTTTTCATAGCCTTCCCCTTGCCCTCGTATTTCCGTGTTAGCAGTTAATAGACAGAGTCAATGTTTCTCTAGGTCTGTCATTCCCGGGCAGATGCTTCGTTTATGTGAATCCTATTTTTTATTCGGAAAAAAAGAGAGACGAAAAAGTTTTGCAAACTTTTGTTTCTTTCTGACCAGAGCTTTTTTCTCATGAAATTCTGCCCTGTTTTGATATAGAATATTTTAGGGGTAAGCTTTTACACTCCCTTGCAATCAAATTTCAATATTGAAAAAATTTCAGAAATTGTCTCCATTAGTATAAGTCATCTAAAAAAAATTCATCCACTTTTTTTAGAGCGGAGAAAATAACTCAAAATTCTTCCTTACCAGCAACTTCAGAGACATGTAACGTGGATGGGGATGGGCTCCCTTCAATTTTCACAGCAGCCTCACGCTGTAGAATAGTTTGATGCAATTAATAAACATCCTGTATACAGGTTGCGGCATTAGTGTGTGTTACTTTGGCACGCTAAGGTCGCAACCTGTATACGAAACGTTGACCATTACAAAATGTTCTATATAAAACCAAAGTATTCATAACGAAACCCGACACATTGCAGTGATTGCTGGGTTTCAAAACGATAAATACAGGAATGTGAAACAATCTACTTTAAGTGTGTTAATATTGTATTTTATAACTCAATAAATACTACAGTCTCAATTGTGTGAAAGCTGCAAGTATATCAACAAAGGATTTGCGATATTATTGTTTTGTTTGAATAACAAAGTAGAACGTGCTACCTAACAGGAATTGTGAGGTGATGATCAAATTTAATACGAGAATCTTGATTAAAGGAGTTTGTGTACATTTTACTCAAACTGTATATAAACAGAAACTTAAATCCATAAGATAGCTGCAGCGCCTTTGGTGAGTATTTTATTACTTCCATGAGTTTAATATCAACCGACGCGATACAGTTCATGTTAGTGTCAATCTCCGTGAGAATTACCTCACGACCAGAAGTAAGTTTTCCAATTTAATATTTATCTCTCGTTTAATTAGAAACCTGACATCTCCAGAGTTATTCAAATTAATTACGAAATATTTTGCCACATCTATTTTAATCAATTCTTTATGGTGCTACGTTGCTGAAATAATACTACTACTAATTAAATACTTAGGACTTAACAAAAACACAATATTTGAATATTTGTTTGTTGTTGTTTGATTTGTTTGTTGATTATATTAAAGATAATGTTAGCAGATTCATTCATTCAAAATTCATTATTCAATCAAAAAAGTTAGATGATCTTTTAAAATATAAAACCAATAACACTGTTAAAAATTAAGTTAGGAATATTCAATTCAGTAACGAAGTAATTAATTATTCAAATACTGAATTTAATGATAACGAATTCATTTTGAACAAAGGTCCTAAATTTTCACCAAACATTAAAAACAATAAATTTTTAGAGACTACAATTACAGAAGTAGAACTTGCATTGAAAACTTACCAAATACCATTATAACTAAAGCAAATATTAACAAGATCCTTTCATCTAACAAAAATTCCAAAGTAAATAACACAGATTTTTCTTCTATTAAATCAATCAAACATAAAATAAAGTCTAATGATCTTGTTCTTTCAAAAGCAGACAAATCGAATGCAACAGGGATTATTGATAAAAAAGATTATGACGATAAGATGTTTGCATTTATTTCCTCAGATTTAACAGAAATTAAAAAAGACCCCACTAATCAATTCCAGCTGAAAACTAAACAATTTTTGAATAATGGTCAATTTTTAATTACGAACAATTTTGAAAAAATAAGCTAATAAATATTAACCCGTCTTCTCCAAAACTCTACGGCCTTATAAAAAATCACAAAGAGAACGCTCCTATTCGTCCGGTAGTATCTTATATCAATAGCCCCACATACAAACTTTCTGAAAAACTTAATTCCTTTTTCAAAAATATATCTCATTTCAAACCCAGAATTGCAGTAAAAAAACTCTGTTGAACTCGCAAATTCGATAAAAGCAAAAAGTATACCTAACACCGGTATTTTGGTATCCTTTGATGTTTCTAATATGTTTTCAAATATCGCTCCCATTGAATGTCAAAATTTAATCACAAATATCTTAGAAAAGTCACATATTTAATCCTTTGATAAAATCAGAAATTGAACAGACATTTGATTTATGCCTCAGTCAAAATTACTGTCAGTTTAATAACAAATTTTATACTCAAAATAACGGATTAGCTATGGGTTCTCCATTAAGTTCACTTCTCGCAGATATTTCTATGTCTCACATAGAAAATACTATAATGAGTAAACATATTCAATTTTGGTACAGATACGTAGACGATATTTTAACCCTCTTTAAAGGTACATCTAGACAATTAGATGTTTTCTTATCATTCATCAATAATATTCATCCCAACATAAAAAATTCACATTAGAGACAGAAAAGGATCACAAAATAAATTTCTTAGACTTAACATTATTACATCATAATAATAGCATCTCATTCGACATTTACAGAAAAACTACTTTCACAGATACAGTAACTTGTACCTCTTCACATAATCCCTATAGTCATAAACTAGCTGCTTTTCATTCAATGATACATAGAGCCTTTTCCCTTACCTTATCTCAAGAAAATCTTAGTAAAGAATTAGATACAATTAAAGTCATTGCTACAAATAACGGTTTCGGTCCGCAAGTAATTTCTAAATTAATAAATAGAAAAAGACAAAAATTAATTTACAATAGCATTTATCCCTTTATAAAAGACAAAGATAACTCATTAAAATATGTTTCTTTAACTTATTTTGGTCCTATAAGCGAAAAAATCGCAAAAATGTTATCCCATCATAACCTGACCATCAGCTTTAACCCCCCAAACAAATTATCTCATATTCTGTTCAATGCGAAAGATAAAACTGGCAAATTTAAAAGACCCGGAGTTTATAAACTAACTTGTTCAGAGTTTGATAGTTTTTATATAGGTAGATCTGGCCGTAACATAGCAGTTAGATATAAAGAACATTTTCGTTCCTTTAAAAATAATAAAACCGATTCTTCATTTGCAAATCATATCTTAGAAACAGGCCAAACCTTTCCTAATTTGAATAATGTCCAAATTTTACATAGTCAAGATAAAATTTCAAAACTAAATATATTAGAGTCAATGGAAATTTTCAAAGGAATGAAGATGTATGATAATAATATCCTAAACGATCAACTAGATTTATACTACAGTAATCTCTTCAATACCCGCACCACTAAGGTCCTAACGGAACTACCTAATCACCTCACCCCCTCTGGTTCTTCCTAGAACTATTTCCTATAGTCATAAAATTTATTTGTATTCCTTCTTCAACCTATATATAGTAGATATATTATTTGTTAAATTCATACCTTCGTTTTCGTCTGAAGATACGTTTAGTAACGACTATATTAAATATCAGTGATAGTATAACAAAGTAGTTTTATTCATTATTTCGTAAAATGATAAACTATCACAAAGTAACGGCTTCCAAAATTGAATTTTTGAGAAAGACAATATACTGAAAACTAATTCTGTCAACATAGTGCGATATCCCGAAGAGATTCATCCTAAATTAGATAACTCACAATATTCTATTTTCTTATGTCATATGTATGTTTATTGAATATGAAAATACAACATATTTGTTATTGTCTTATATAGCATGATAAATAATGAGTCGACAAGGTTCTGACCGTGTGTGAATAACATGAATTTCAATTCCGGCACGTAGGTCAACCTTCGCCGAACTATTAGGGGACGACCAAGGCTTCTCCCTTAAGAATAGATATTTAAGTATATCAGATGATATTAAGAAAGGAAGTTGATCAAGTTGATTAAGTTGATGAAGTTCATTTAGTCATACTTTGAATACATCAGTATAATACAGTATAATAGAGTATAATGTGATATACTGATGTATTCAAAGTATGACTAAAGATCATGCCAAGGTACTGCGTAAATCTACGATTGTAATTAGTGCAAATTATCTAGATGTATAAGTGTTAAATAAACCATTACCAATCATCGAGTTATTCCTACATTACCCATACTACGGACCCAAAGAACCTGAACACAACATGGCGATCTCTGCCAAACAATACCTGAACACCACAATGGAATCGTATTCCAAGATTATTATTATAGTTTATTAAGGAGGGCATTGCGGTCGCTTAATGCTGCACTGAATGTGCATTGAGTTTTCTGTTTCTACCACCTGCACAAAGGCGAATCTATAAGGTTCATCCTGTGGAGGTTGTAGTTAAACGCACCGTGTCCTGTCAGTGTCAGCAGTTTGGCATCGATTTTGACCATATTCCTCACTTGCCTGCAACTTTTCACTAGTTTCCACTCTTCCGAGTGTTCTGTTCTGGCTCAGTAAAGGATTGTCTCTTTGATATTACTCTTCGAGATGCCCACCGCTGGTTCGGAGCCTATTAGGGGTTCTATAGCCCCCAGTTTTACAAACCCATCGGCTATTTCGTTTCCCCTTGTTCCAGAGTGACCGGGAACCAAGAATAGGGTGAGCTTGAGTGTTGATGCACTCCCACACTATCTTCGATGTTATTCTCATGCTACCCAGTGCAGCAAGGGCTGCCTTGCATCTGTGCATATATGTGGGCTTACATTCTTTCTTCCAGCGCTATTTGGGTTTGCATTCTTTCTTCCAGCGCTATTTGGGCACACCCCTTTTTTGCCAGTATCTCCGCTTGGAGAATGGTGGCGTAAAAACACTTTTACCTAGGCGTTTGCAGTATATCCCTGCTGTCGCCTGCCATTGGTTTCCAGCTCCATCAGTAAACCAGATTTCACCATTGGTTGGCAGGGCTGATTGGTTATTGTTTAACCAATCTTACATGGGAGGTATGCTTATACGAAACTTTTTATCAAAGGTGTATCGTGGTGTCATCTCATCCGTTCTTAGTGAGTAGATGGGGTATGTTTCACCACTGATTGGTAGTGAGGTGTGGCTGCCGTTTGCCTTCCACAGTCCCATTGATATAAGTCTGTGGGCAGCATTTGTTGCCTCACCTTTTATAATCAGGTGAAGTGGTCCCACCTTGATTAGCGCTTCAAGTGCGGCCGTAGGAGCCTTTTTCGTGACTCCCGTGGCAGCACCTAGGATGAGCTTTTTCAGATGCTCCAGGATTGATTTGGTCGTCCTGAGCTCTGTTCTTTTCCACCACACCACCAAGGCGTATGTCAACCTCGGATATGAGGTTATCTAGATTGTCTTTCATCAATGAAATAGAGGAAAATGTTGAACACTCAATTTCTTTGATGAAAATAGTACTTGTATAGTTTTGAATCATTGAGATTCTATTATCTCATATCGTTCGGCACGGATTCCAGCTATAAAATATCCTGTACGATTTTGGACATTTTCGGAATATTTCAAGTTTGACGTGCCGCCTGTTAAAGATCGCTAATCTTTAGTTTAATATTATCTAATTTTATCATTATCATACTGTTATTTGCAAGCTCGAAAATGGATAAACTGCACCGGAAATAACTCGAAAATGACTGACAGTTGTAATCAAAATTTATATTATTTCAAACTGTCAAGTAAATCAAAAACAGCACATGGTGACTAAACAACTATTTACAACATTTTCCTTTTTAACAATTGTTATTCGATAATGAAATTGTTGATTCATCCAAAACCATAACGTTTTGGTGCTGCAATAAGACGTCCTGCTGTTGTCTCTCTTTGGGCTCCTTCGTCATCCTTGTATGCAGTCGCCTTTTCTCCCTGCTCACCATTTTGTTCTTCTTTCTTTTAACTATCTTCCTTTTCTGACATTCATATTTCCTTACTAATGATTACCAACGGATCTGGTCTATGATATGGGCGTATAATTTCTTGTCTTCACTTTGGGTTTCAGGTTAGGTTATCTCTTCCATGATACGTTCCTATTATTCTGCCCAAAAGCCAATCCATCCTTTTAACATTATTGGTTCCAATATATACAATATCTCCAACGTTCAGGTCGACTAATTTTGCCTTGACCAGAATAAACCAGTTCCGACAGGTATTCCTTCTTAACCGATGTCGAAAACTATCACGTATCTTCTGAATATATCTATCTCGAGTATTGAGATGATTTCTACCGATTTCATTCAAATCTGCTATGCCGTCACTTGTTATAACATTGATGAACATCGGAAGAAGGCTTAAATCGTTATTTTCTTCCAAAATAGAAATGGAGCGTTTATTACTGTCCACAGTCATACAATAAAGTTAAAAGTTCTTCATATGTTGCTTTGTTCCATTTGTCTGACTAGATGATGAAACTCCTTCCCCTTCTTGCCATAAAACATCTCAACGCCAAAAGAAATGATTCCGTTGAAAGTGATTTGACTTACTCTAAATGGACCGCTCTGTAAACCGCACAAGTGAATAACACTATCCATGTTTTGTTTCCACATTTTAAGAATAAAGGTCCAGCTAAGTCTTCTAACTATCTTAAGAACTGCCTTACAAGTTGATCTATCTTTCAGCAGTGGAGCAAGTGGAGTGTCCACACATTTTGCATTGAATTTCTTGCATTGACACAATTTGTTTCACAGTACTCCTACACTTTAGAATCCAAAATTTCTCCCGAAGTACTCCTAAAAATTTTTGTACTCCTGCATGCAAATGTATTCTATGATTTTCTTTCCTATCAGTTACTCTACAATCTGATGTTTATCCGGTGATAATACAGGTACTTGAAATATTCTGAGAAATCTCCTAAATTTGGTTCTGATTCTCCATATTCTATTTTCATCCTTAAAACTGTATATCAGTATGTTTCCTGATTTCCTTGACCTACAAATGTGGTCCAGTTTCCTTTGGTTTTTATCCACGTTGATGCAACCAATAATATGTTTTCATGTTAAGAAATCCTTCGATATCTTCGATTGAACGGCATAATCTTACTTCCAATAAGGCCGCTATCAGCT
Source organism: Endomychus coccineus (assembly GCA_958510875.1). NCBI lineage: Eukaryota > Metazoa > Arthropoda > Insecta > Coleoptera > Endomychidae > Endomychus > Endomychus coccineus. The sequence goes on from OY294071.1 coordinate 29,031,860, forward strand.
CTAGTCGAGGTATCGTTATATTTTTTGGAGCTAACCTAGACTTAGCCTGGAGTAGTCTCAATGAATCGGAATCTGCAGTTGTTGTCCTCAAAAATATACACCAAACAATTGCTAACTTACTCGCTCTACTAAAGACGTAAGTCGTGGAATTATTGGTAAATTCAGTATCAAAATTTTCACCATGTTCTGGGAATTTACAATAAAGAAATCATATTGATCTGTCTTAGCCAAACTTCAAAAGGTTGAACGATTTTCTCTAGTAAATGTTGATCCCACCCTAATTGCTTCTGCCAGGTTTTTTTGTAAGAGCAATTTAGGTATGAAGAACATAAAAAAACCGATGGGGTCGAAAATTTTCTGCGCTGTTGACAATAAACCACGTTTGGCTCTTGGGATACTTTCTGGTTGTGCCAAAGAATTGATATCGCAACAGGGAGTGGCTTCTTCAAAATCCCACAACCTCCTTCAACATTGTCATCATAAGAAGTATCACTCATTGGTATATTGTGAGTCCATCCTCTAAAATTGAGTTTTGCTGTAGACATTAAGTATTTGGGCTCTCCAATGAATTTTGCTAATACTTTTTCGTTATTGACACTCGCCACACAATTATCAACATAAAAAGAATTCTCCAATTTTTCTGCGTCAATTTCAGTATAATCTCATACAATCTTCCTGGTTCAAGAGTCAGTATAATAATACGTACGCAACCTCATACATTATTCCTGGCACTCCGAATCGATCATCACCATTCTTAATATTTCTTAACGATTTTCCAATAGGAATCGTTCTGTTCATTGGCTAACCGGCAAATAACTTGATTTAGTTTGCGTGTCGCGGAGTTTCTAGAAGATATGGCGAGGATGCTTATGTTACGGTTGAGAATAAAATGCAAATCAGTTCCATTAGAACTACTCTATATTTCCCACGTATCAATTACTCTGATAAATCAGCCTTTGACATGATTCAACAGCTCAGAGTACCACTTAATTATATCATATTTCTTTGCCTAATTAGAATAAGTATATGGAGCATTCTGGAAAGAGGTCTTAGTTGAGTTGAAGCTTACTAAGATTTTATAATGCAATTCAACGGAATGCAATTAATTACCCCAAGCAATTAATTAAAATGAATAACACGACTACCACCTCATATTTTGCAACTAAGATCTTGTAATTTGTTGTGTATGAAATAGAATCATCTTTATTCAGAAACTGCTTCATTAAATCTGCGTTATGGAAATCAATGTTTCAGATACGACTTAATGAGGATGGTGTGATACAAGAAACTATGAAAAACACAAGAACAACTCGATTTCAAGGTTATATTGTTCGATTTACTCGCCTACTTATAGTCGTGTCTATATGTTTGTATATTCTAGTTAAAATATCCGCATTAAATAAGCCATACAGGCTGACCAAATAAAACAAGTTGGAATCATCAGATATGTGTATCATCATCATCATCATATCGTTTGAGGGGAGGGGGCTTATCCACCAAATGTACTTACGCCACTTAGCTGGACCCATTGTGCGCCTCGTGGTCAGAAACCTATTCTATCAGGTTCGTGGCCCGCCAGAAACCCAGAATATTGCCAGTACTGGCTTCCATCAGTTCTTCTGGGAGCAGTTTCGACTCTCCGGAGTGTCGATGCCTGAGGGATGCTAATGCTGGGCATTCCAACAGGATGTGAGAGGCTCTCTGCATTTCTTACATATAGGGTCATCTGTGATGCCCATAGTGTTGAGGTGTTTGTTAAGATGACAGTGACCAGTTAGGATTCCAGTCATCTCTCTGATGTTCATTCTATTCAGAGAAAGGAGTTTCTTTGAGAGCCTAGGCATAGGCTCATGCGTGGTGATTCTCGCCACAATTCAGACCATTCTTTATTCAGTTGGCTCAGGAGGGCGAGACCCTCGGGCAATTCTATAAAGTGACCATTGGCTCCGGCCCGACAGGGACGCTAGACGACCCTCGCCTGGCTAGGGAGTCGGCAATTTCGTTTCCTTCAACTCCAATGGGTCCAGAGACCCAGATGAGTTGAACTTTATTTCTCCTGGCTAGTTCAGCCAGAGTATCTCTACATTCTTTGAAAAGCCTTGATGTGACTCTGGGTGATTTGAGAGCTCTAAGAGCCGACCGACTGTGTATGCAAATATGTGTAACCAACTGCTAGCTAGAGCTAGCGGCCGTTTGTTAGGGGCCGTTGAAAGAATGACGTTGCAAAATTTGACTCGAACCTACGATCTAAGAGGGCAAGATGAAAAGTCCCTGAAAAATGAAATGAGAAATGATTTATTTGGTCAAAACTTATTGTATAATCTCCTTGAAGCCCAATACACTTCGTCCAACGTTTTTCAAATTTTTTGATCCCTCCCAAATAATACGATTTCGGCAATTCTTCAAAATAAAGATTTGTTTCAGCGACGACCTCGTCGTTGGGGCCAAGTCTATTTCCGCCGAACCTTTTCTTCAAGTTTGGAAATAGATAAACATCGCAGGGGTACAAATCTGGAGAATATGGTGGATGACGAACCAATTCGTATCGTAATTCATGCAATTTTGCCATGAACGACTGCGGACCTGTGCGCCGGTGCCTTGTTCTTGTGGAAGAGCACTATTTTCTGCCAAATGCGGCCGCTTTCGCTTCAAATTGGCGTCCAATCGATCCAACAGCTCTGCATGATATACGCCGGTGATCGTATTGCCCTTTTCAAGGTAATCTATATGGACGATACCGTGTGCATCCCAAAAAACTATCACCATGACTTTGTTGGCCGATAAACCCACTTTGGTCTTTTTCAACTGATCTTTGGTCTCTGGTGTGCTGTGATGGATTCATGTTTCGTCCACGATTACGAAACGGCGCAAAAAGTTCTTATTATCGCGCTTGAATATCGCCAAACACTCCTTTGCTTGTTGTCAACAGAGAGCAAATGCGGCACCCATCTGGCAGATAGCTTTCTCATATCCAAAAATGTATGGAAAATGTTCCGTACTTTCGAATGAGATGCTCATAGCATCAGCAATCTCGTGCACTTTAACTCGCCGATTGTCCAATATCATACCATGAATTTTATAGATGATTTCTGGCGTTATAACCCCAATTGGACGACCAGAGCGTTCGGCGTCCTTTGTGGTCATACTATCTCAACGAAAATCGGTGAACCACTTGTGAATCGTTCCAATCGATGGTGAAAAGTGCCCATAATGTTTTACAAGCGATGCTTCGGTTTGCGTAATGTTTTTTCAACGCAAGAAATAATGTTTAATCAATATGCGGTCCATGCTTACAAAAATCTTCAACGTTGCTTGCTGATGGGTGTCAAAACAGAACTGAATGACCATGGAATCTGCGGTTAGAACCAGATCAAAACCGCGGTTTAGAACCGGATCGAAACCGCGATTTGGGTCCGTATATGAAACCAAGGTTCATGACCGGTTCTCTTTCCTTGATCCGGTAACGGTTTTTTTTGAGAACCGATTCATTGTATCACGGCTCCAGAACCGTCAAAAATTTGGAGCCGTACACCACTCGTAGGTATCTAACTAGATCGGTTAAGATAATCTTTCATCAGTAGGAATGAGGTATGGTTTGGCGATGCTACCAAAAGATGCCCAAATTGGTAGCTATTAAGAATTTCAAAGTATAAATAGCATTATCCCATATCTATCAAAAATGATAAGGCTCTGTTTACCACTAAATTTGTCAGTCTGTCAGCTTCCAGTCGGAATTTTTCACCATTTTGACACCCATGACAGACAGACAGAATTGCAATTCAATTGCTTTCTTCATTTAGGGCTCTGCATCGTCCAGAAAACTGAAACAGAGTTATCGATTGTTTTTCCTGTTGATTCGAATGTCAAAAACAGGACTGTCACCTGAAAACAAATGAACACAAACGTCGCTTATTGCGTTATTGTAAAGTAATAATATAGAAGGTCACGGGAAGCTTTTATTCAAAACAAGGAATGTCTAGACGTGTTACATTGTAGCTATCGACAAGCTTCAACTTCATGTATTAATCAACACTCAGAGAAACTCATTAGTGAGTTTCGTAAGATGAAGTGAAAATACTTCACTGCAAACATTGAGAAATATCTCAATTTCATTAGTTGCTGAGGAAATCTATCGATTGTCCTAACATGACTCGGACCCTAGCTAGCGAGCTCGCTTTTGTGTAAATATTTCAATACATTCACCGGGTAGAATTCTGCAATTTGAATGGACCGAAAGTGATCATAATATTTTGTTGTAGGTAATACCATTTGATACAATGAATTAATAACTGCTTAAAATTCCACAAATAAAAATGGCAAGAAGGAATGACATAGCTAGATTCATCAATATAGCTGTAGTTGGGCTGTCTGGAGTGGAGAAGGATAAAGGTCATTCTGGAGTTGGGAAATCATGCTTATGCAACCGTTTTATGAGATCTCATGCAGACGAATATAATGTCGATCATATTTCTGTTTTAAGCCAAGTACGTATTCCTTTTACAAACCTTCAGTCATCGATATATTTATAATACTATTCTAGACTGACTTCAGTGGAAGAGTTGTGAACAATGATCATTTCCTTTATTGGGGAGAGGTAATCAAGAAGTCAGAGGAAGGATTGGATTACCATTTTAGCGTCATAGAACAAACCGAATTCATAGACGATGCATCTTTCCAATCGTTCAAAGGAGGAAAAATGGAACCTTATGTTAAGAGATGTGCAGCAACGAAAATCACATCTGCTGAAAAATTGATGTACATTTGCAAAAATCAGTTGGGCATTGAGAAAGAGTATGAACAGAAGTTGTTGCCAGATGGCAAATTCAATGTGGACGGATATGTGTGCATTTTTGACGTTAGTATTGTTCCAAGTAGATCTATCGAGAAACAAGTAGAAATTGTCTCTAATATTCTGAATAATTTACTAAAAACTAAGAAACCCATAGTATTTGTAACTACTAAGAACGATGATGCAGATCCTTCATACTTGAGAGAAGCAGATAAGTTAATTCAAAGGAAAGAATATAAAGGCATTTTACCAATGGTGGAAACCTCAGCACATGAAAATGTCAATGTCGATTTAGCTTTCATGGTTTTGGCACAGATAATTGATAAAAGTAAATTCAGAAATAAAATTCTTTCCTATAATGAAGCCGCTCGAATACGAAGAGATCTTATGGATGCGGCCAGCGAATCTTTCCTAAGACTAATTCGATTACACATAACAGATTATCACGCCACTTGGTCACAAACCATTAAAATACTCAACGCGCACAATGAATGGATATACTTTGTACAAATTTTTGGTAAGTTTCAATTACAAACACTGTTCTGATGTCTCATGTTCATTTTATGCTAATTCAGAAAGCAAAAATCTTCATCCACATTTCAGAATTTTATATTTTTCCGTTTTGAATCAAGCGAGATGTTTTCTCAGGTTGCTTATATATTTTTGGATGCGTTGACCAACATATGTGTCCAATAAATAACATTTTCCAGAGGACAAGTTCATAGGAATTCATCAAACCAGATGCCAGTTTGGAGCCTACAGTTTCTATTGGTATTGGTTGAGATAGTAGCGGGCTTGATAGAAAGTTTAGTGCACTCAGCCAAAGACCCCCTGCTACGTTTTTCAGGGGGTATTTGGACACCCAGCTGCTCGACAGAATCCTCAGATCTGTTTTACGTTTAGATCCTTTATGTCATCGGTCGTGATTATCCCGGAACCTATCCAGGTGAACCTGGTTCGAATGAGTGCAGGATATTCGCAAAGGAAGTGGGTTGACAACTCCACTTTGTTCCCCTCGCATCTGATATAGAAGGGATCGTCGCTTTTCCCTACTGTATCTTTAAATTTAATCAGATTTCCGTGACCTGTAAAGATCTCGGAGATTATCCTGATGATTTGTCTACTGAGCGAGTGTCCCGCTTGCCCATGCTGAGCATGTTGATCTCTCAGATGGTTCCGCAAGATCTGTATACCCCCGTTGTAGGGTATACTTGAAAGGGGATCTTGAGGACTATGTAAGCTGGCTCCTTCTTTGGCCAGTTTGTCTGCTCTCGCATTCCTTTTCCAACCTGAGTGACCCGGAATCCAGGTTAGGTTGAGCCTGCTAGTATCTCCTTGGTTCCCTGACACAATCGGGCTTTTGAGTGCATTTAGTGCCGCTTGACTGTCCAAACAGATCCAGATGGTCTCATTTATCTCACCATAGCCAAGTAGCTTCTCCACACATCTATAGATAGCAAGCATCTCGGCTTAGAAAACTGTGTTGAGATCCCCCATTCGCACGAAATACCCATCAATATATCTAGAACCGCAAAACCCTGCTCCGACTCTTGTGTTTGTTCTAGACCGATCCGTATACCAAATTGAGCCTTACTTTGGTGTGCGGCCATTTTCCCATACCTCCCTCGATGAGATGACGTCCCTGAAATACTGCTCCGCTAATCACAGGGCTTTGATTCTGTCCTAGGGTTCTACTCGCAGCCCTTCAGACTGTCCCCAAATAGACATGATTGGTCTGCACTCCATCTCTTTAGGGAGCCATTGCAGCTGTGAACAGCCATGATTGTGAGATTCTTCATCGTCATTGATAGGGGGGGCACGCCCGTAAGATACTCAATGCTGCAGTCGGTATACTCTTCTTGGTAGATGTAATGCCTCTGAAGAAGAGTTCTTGTATTCTGTCCAGAAGTTTTTGGGCTGTAACCAGTTCGGTTCTTTCCCACCTTACGAGAACTGCATGACTGAGTCATAAGATAATGATAGCCGAGTAGATCCACATCAGCGGCTTAGGCCCCAAACCCCACTTCATGCCAATTGCTCACTTACATTGCCAAAACATTACCATAGCATTTTGGCACCTAGTCTCCAGCTGCTTTTGCCAGAGTAGTTTTTTTGTTCAGGGATTTGCCCCCGATTACCATTTTCTTCAGGGGCTCGATTTGGTACCTTCTGGAGAAGATGATAATGGTAGTTTTTTCCGGCGGAATGGAGAGTTTGTTCTCTCTACACCAGACTTACAATGCTTGTTGAACAAGTTCCTGTAAGGTAGGAATAGTTCTACCTGACGTTATCATATTAGGGATTGTGGGATCCACTTTCCTGGACAAATAGAAGCTTGAGTTTTGGTTTCATCAAACTACTAGATTATCAGATCAAACTTCAAAATCGTTGCAGCTTTCTGTCTCTGTCTCGCTTCTCTGGCTTCATTGGATGATATAGGAGCTATAGATGAGACAGCGGTATGAAGTGTATCATCATCTGTAAAGCTATGGACGGGACAGGAATACACTTACAACAGACTTTTGATATGGGGCAGGAATAAAGTTGATGCCAAGACAGATCACCAGCGGTAATATCCAAGGTATCGGAGGAGATTCCTTCAACCACCACATGGAGTGGTCTATCAGAGGGAAAACTCGATAGGAAACGACTGATCTATCTGATGCGGCAAACCATATGACGGAAGTTTCCCAAGACTCGGTCAAATGCTTTGGAGGGTATAAAGATGTTCTAATAATAATTTAAAACAGTTTGTAACTGTAGTTCATAATCTTCATATTTTTTGCGGTGTTTCTCACTCTAGATAATGTGATATTTTCTTCCAAGGTATTTCCAGATAAATGTGAGCTTACTCTGTGAGTATCATGATTGAACATGATATTTTTCCACTAAATAACATTTTACAGTGCAAATTTCATTTCCCTTTTTGTAGTATTTTACTGAAACATGTCATTTTCAAGTATTCATTTTCTGTTTCTCCTGATTGTAACTGAAGAAACAAATATACAGATTTTGCAACACTATATTTTTGTGATACTTTGTAGGCCTGGATGGAACACAACGATTATTTAGAAGGCATATCAAGATGTTGAAAGAAGAACAAATATCAAAACGCATTGCACATTACATGGACTTACTGCCTGATATTTTGCATAAGCTGAGTGCAGACACTCAATCTGATAAGTACGAATATTTTAAAATTCAAACAAGTCATCCATGTTACTATAGCTTCTCAAATTCTGATTGGAAAAACGAAGAAATTCTAATCGAATTTGCATTGTGTTTTTTAGCGAATGGCCAACAGTGAAACGACACTTGAAGACACATCAAGATTTTTACCAGTTTTTTTATGAATGTCCAGAAGATATTCCATGGACTGAATGTGAGCTAGAATCAGATAATGAGGAAACGAGGATACCTCTTAACGTACTGGATACAAGTGATGCAGAAACAGTATTCAAGAATTATGTGAATATATTGCAACAAGAGAAACAGCAATCGGAGTAAGTAGAATATCGTTATGAATTAGATCAATGTAGTATCCAGCTTTGCTATCTATTTTTCTGTCAAAAACTCACGGAACTAATCTTCTTTTCTGTCAAACTTCTGAAAATGCATTTTGGAATAATCACTTTAACTTATTTCTACGCATACTATTTAAGGATGCCCAAACGGTAAGGAAGCAATTGATTTAAATTTGAATTCTTCTGAATTTTTTATTTCCGTAGATGGAAGAAACAATTTAAACAACTGCTGGAAGACACTGGGTATGTTACTCCTGGAAAACCATTGTCTGAAGTCAGAGTTTTATTCATGGGGAGAGAATGTTTCGAAGCTCTTTCTGAGCACGACTCCCAACAAATATATGACGCTCACCAGAGGCAAATCATAGAGAACGCCAAGTATAATTTTCAGGTGAGTGAATGGCGCTTCAGTTTTTGCAGCGATCGATATTTTCACTAATGTCTTCATCATCACTACACTGGATGAATCTCGCACATACCTACCATTTCCTTCAGAAAAAGAATGACATATCCGTTCTGAAAATACCTTGAAGGTATATCGTGTTGGTGCAGCCATACCTTTATTTTTGTATGAAGCAGAGGTTGATGAATATTTTGACAGTTTTATAGAATGAGTTATGGGTGTATTCATGTTACAATTCTTCACAGGAGCTGCTTTTAGAACATGCGAATGTGTTTTATAACTTGAAAAGTATGACTCCCAATGGATCAATTTCGCAAGACGACATTAAAGAAATTATCGAAGTTTTACAAGACGACTTTAGGTGAGTTTTTATTGCTTTTCAAAGCATCGAACTTTATTACATAAACTTCTCATTGTAGATATAAAATGCTAGATAAACTAGACCAAGACAGGAAATTGATACTGTTTCAACATTTAGATTTCATCCATTGTCCAATTAAGGAACATTGTGCTGCTTATTCAAACTGTATGGATGTACTCATAGAGAAAACTTTGTCTCACAAAACGCACAGACCTCCCTCTTGGAGTCATAATGGTCAATGGTTTTTAAATTCTGATGATAACAAAATAAATATCCTCATATTAGGAGTTCCTCATCTTGCTGAAGATTTTGTTGGAAAAATTAGAGTGAGTAGAATAGAATAAGGAATATTGCACATTGTTATAAAAGGAAATGTTACTGGGAAGACTATGTGATCCTGAACTTCACATAGAATCTCCAGGGTGATCGGTAACTCGAGGATGAAGATGAGATGTTATGTAAAATCGAATTCGCATAAAACAACAAATAACTTTTTCCCAAATCAGTCTTCGTTACCAAGATATTTCAATTTCAAACAAAAACATAGTAATACAGCAAAAGTGATATCCGTTTTGAACCTTTCAGAATTCATGTAGACTATTTTTGAGATGATGAATTTTGAATTCTTGTTAAAACTTCATAAGTTCATGTTGCATAGGGAGGCATTATACCCTAAAAATGAAATCGTACAAAAATAGTTCCAGTAGTTACCTAATGTTTCTGGAAAACATCGTTTTTGAAAATTTCATAAGGAAAAATCCCGATTTTGGTCGACCACATCGAATTCGATGAAATTTCGTTTCGATACTTTTCGATTCGAATCTAACGTTATTTTTAACCGTAGATCATGGTTAACCACAGTACAGAGTGTCGAGACCATGGATTATGTTTATCCCATAGACAGTGACCCTGATAAAATCATGTCTTATAGGGATATACAGGGTGTTTCAGAAAGACCTCCCGTAAATGCAGGGGACGGTAGATTTTACAAAAATAAGCAGATTCTTCATATAAACTATGGTCCTATCTTCTTTCGTTTCCGAGATGGTGTTGAGGTTTTGAAAAATTATAACATTTTCTTCATTATCTTTTGTACAAATAAAAATGTTTAGTTCAAACTTGATACACTTTAGTTTTACTGGATGAGAATTTTTTTTATTACCAAATGTTTTCGAGACAAATACAGTAGCGTAGTAGTAGTAGGGGTTTTCATTTGCCCATAAGAAACTGAACAACAACGAAAACTTCCTTCAGCAAATATTGTGGACAGATGAAGCACATTTTACACGGACGTGGATTTATTAATTTTCACAATTTACGTTTATGGGCAAATGAAAACACTCATGGTACATGATCTAGGAATTTCCAAGGAAAATTCAGTGTCAATTTCTGGCTTGACATTTACAAGAACAATATTTTTGGCCCAAACGTTTTAAGAGACAGATTAATGGCCGCTGCATTTTTACAATTTTTGGAAACTAATCACGAAGACAGCACACAATGAGGGAACAAATGCGTGGGTACAATTGGATGGCTGTCCTGCCCATTTTGGCAGACAAGTACGAGAATGGCTAAATAGGAAGTAGGGTGAAAGATGGATTGGTAGAGGTGGACCAGTTGCATGGCCTCCTCGATCACCTGACCTCAATTCTTTGGACTTTTTTGCTTGGGGTTATTTGAAAGATGAAATTATGCCACGTCGGTTCATAATAGAGAAGATCCACTTAATCGTATTTGAAGAGCTATGTCGCCGTTGCGTTGAAGTAAATGGATCATTTTGAGCATTTATTATGAATTATTTTTTATCGTTACCAATAAAAAGGTATTCAAATTTTTTTACTTATTAAATGGCATTTCAAAAGAAATTCCATATGATAACCCTGATTAGAAAAATCGAAATAGCTCGAACAGGAAGCCTCTAAGTGAAATTTATCAAGAACACTTTTTTATAGAAAATAAATTAAAGTTTTCAAATTTGTATACAATAATAATTTCCGACCATTGGCATAGAAGTTTAAGGGGTATAAATGGGTACAAAACCTCATAACTACGCTACTGTATTTGTCTCAAAAAAATTTGTTCATAAAAAAATTCTCATCCAGTAAAACTAAAGTGTACCAAGTTTGAACTGAAAATAGACAATGACCCTAATAAAATTAAGTTGTTTAAGGAATAAATACCCATAATTTGTATTGGCTTCATTCTTAGATACTGCTGAACAGATTTCAGCGATTATCCCAACTTTTTGGAATTTTCGTAAATTTTCGTAAGGGGCGAGTATAGAAAAACTCGATTTTGGTCGACCTAATTGAATTTGATGAAACTTCTTTTCAATACGTTTTCAATGATGGGGAATTCGAATCTAACGTTAGTATTAACCTTAGATCATGGTTGACCATGGTACAAACTGCCGAGAACATGAAGCATGTTCATTCCATAGACAATGACCCTAATAAAATTAAGTTGTTTTAGGAATAAATACCCATAGTTTGTATTGGCCTCATTCTTAGATACTGCTGAACAGATTTCAGCGATTATCCCAACTTTTTGGAATTTTCGATTTTCGTAAATTTTCGTAAGAGGCGAGTAGGTATAGAAAAACTCGATTTTGGTCGACGTGATTGAATTTGATGAAATTTCGTTTCAATACTTTCCGATGGCGAGAAACTCGAATCTAACGTTAGTTTTACCTTAGATCTTGGTTAACCAGGATACAGACTGCCCAGACCATGGACTACAACGCCGGATTTAGGGGAGGGCAACCGGGGCTACAGCTGTTCTACCTTTACCTTTACCTTTGTACAAACGTGATTATATTGTTCTTAAATATTAACAGAAATCATTGATCTATATTTGTTCACTCCAATCAGGCAAATAATTTGGGATCAGGGGGCCTCCACTCCTTTGTTGCCCCGAGGCCTCCAGACCTCTAAATCCGGCCCTGATGGACTATGTTCATCCCACAGACAATGCTCTAATAAAATCAAGTTGTTTAAGGAATATATACCTATAGCTTGTATCGGCCTCATTCTTAGATACTGCTGAACAAATTTTAGCGAATATCCCAACTTTTTGGAATTTTCGATTTTCTTAAATTTTCGTAAGGGATGAATGGAAAATCTCTATTTCGATCGACCTCATCGAATTTGATAAAACTTTGCTTCAATACGTTTTCGATGGTGAGAAATTCGAATCTAACGTTAGTTTTAACAATATAATAAGATTCTTGACCCAGTATGAATTATATAAAAAAATCTCGGGAATTAGGTCACATTAACACTCTGTTATAAATGTTCGTCTTTACGTACGTTTCGGTCTCACGACCATCATCAGAAGACTTATTTTGTTAAAAAGGGGTTAACTAAAACTAATTAGCACAAGCGTCCATATAGCACAATCTTCAATCAAAAAGCTCACGCCGTCGAAACGAACAGAACCACGAATAATCGAAAATTGTATCGTTAATATCAAAGTATAGATTTTTTTGTAACAAGAAACCACTGTTAAGTAATATTCTCATAATGTACAAACGCATATTGCTATGGTCTCAAAGCAACTGAAGTTCTAAGCTATTTGTTTGTAATAACACGACCCAGATGTAGATTTATGACGTACTTGAAAAGGTTTTAGACCTGCATTGGAATTTAGTTTACTTTAAGCGTTCTTCCTAAAATATACTTTTAACATTATAAAGACGTATGTAGGAATTTGCAAGAGTTTTAATTAATCAAGTTAGTATAAATTTGACTCAATCCTTGAATATCATTCCTATGATTTACAGAATTTGAATCCCTTTTTATGTGAATCATCTCCAGGATAGATCTTTTATAATAATTGGTTTCTTTAGTTAAAATATTAACATTTTTGTAATCAAATTGATGGTTATAATCAAAACAGTGCTTAGCAAGGGCGGTGGAATTTTCTAAGTTATTATTTCTTGTGCTATACTTATGGCCGTACATTCTTTTTTGTAAATATTGCTTATATTGATGGAACTTATACTGGAATCTCTAAGCAATATTTACAAAAAAGAATGTACGGCCATAAGTATAGCACAAGAAATAATAACTTAGAAAATTCCACCGCCCTTGCTAAGCACTGTTTTGATTATAACCATCAATTTGGTTACAAAAATGTTAATATTTTAACTAAAGAAACCAATTATTATAAAAGATCTATCCTGGAGATGATTCACATAAAAAGGGATTCAAATTCTGTAAATCATAGGAATGATATTCAAGGATTGAGTCAAATTTATACTAACTTAATTAATTAAAACTCTTGCAAATTCCTACATGTCTTTATAATGTTAAAAGTATATTTTAGGAAGAACGCTTAAAGTAAACTAAATTCCAATGCAGGTCTAAAACCTTTTCAAGTACGTCATAAATCTACATCTGGGTCGTGTTAATACAAACAAATAGCTTAGAACTTCAGTTGCTTTGAGACCATAGCAATATGCGTTTGTACATTATGAGAATATTACTTAACAGTGGTTTCTTGTTACAAAAAAATCTATACTTTGATATTAACGATACAATTTTCGATTATTCGTGGTTCTGTTCGTTTCGACGGCGTGAGCTTTTTGATTGAAGATTGTGCGATATGGACGCTTGTGCTAATTAGTTTTAGTTAACCCCTTTTTAACAAAATAAGTCTTCTGATGATGGTCGTGAGACCGAAACGTACGTAAAGACGAACATTTATAACAGAGTGTTAATGTGACCTAATTCCCGAGAATTTTTTATATAGTTAGTTTTAACCTTAGATCATGTTTAACCGTGTTATAAACTATCGAGACCATGGATTATTTCGATGCCATATACAGTGACCCTACCAAAATCAAGTTCTTTTGGGAATATATACTTATACTTTGTATCGGCTCCCTTCTTAGATACTGCTGAACAAATTTCAGCGATTATCCCAACTTTTTGGAATTTCCGATTTTCTTAAATTTTCATAATGGGTGTGTGGGACAATCTCGATTTTGGTCGACTTCATCGAATTTGATGAAACTTCGCTTCCCTACGTTTTCGATGAGGAGAATTTCGAATCTGACTTTAGTTTTAACCTTATATCATGATTAATCACGGTACTTTCTTAATTTGTTCAGAGTTTGTCCACCAATTTCTCCTGGCAGTAACGAAAACGTCGAACGAAGTCTTGAATTACGTGTTTCTGCCAAATAAAAGGTACATCGGCAATTTTTTGTCTGCTCTATCTTAAACCGTTCACGAGAGGCACGAGTTTTCCAAATGAAATCTGAAGTACCTTTTGTAACATTATGGTAACAGTGTTTTCTGGTTATAAATTTGTATTATACGCATACATTTAACATGTCTGATAATTCCTCTCCATTATAGTCTCAGTGCGAAGACGATGAATACAAAATTGATTGCCAGTTCTACAGCTTGGACTACAGAATTATCAGTGGGGATGTAAATTTACCTCAATATTCGTTCAAAACCTCCGATTTTGTACCTCATGGTGGATTTTGTGTTTTTTCGAATGCAAAATCATTCGAATATATTCGGGAAAGTTTGGAGAAAACATTACTTGCCAATCTAGAACAAGAAGACAAATTGCCATTCCAGGGTTTACCCATATTATTACTCTTTCTACAAGACATTTCAGTTGAAAATGAAAGTGTTATAAAATTGAAAGAAGAAGGACAAAGCTTAGCAGACAGGTGATGATTTTATGACACTATGCACTATATCCAAAACATGAATTTCGTATTTTACTAATTTTATTGATCTGGATCAGTTTCCTTAGTATTGATGGAGTTTTGCCAAAGGATATAACATCTTTGTGTGCAATGATTTTTCACTAAAGTTATCTGCTTTCAGTTTACAATGCACCTTCATGCATGTCTGCACTGACCAACTTACCACTGATCAATTAGTTTCTGAAGCTTTACATCAACTGGTGCAAAGTATTCACCATAGAGCTGGTTTCATCAATTTTTATCAATCCGTTATCGATTGTTTAGAACCCGATATAAGGTAAATTAGTTAGCTGAAAAATATTGATTGCCTTTTAATTGAAAATGGAAATTCCAGGATTATTATGTCACTCTTCTGTGGAGACGATTATTCTGTTGATAGCGTCCTATCACCGTTCATGTCTCATCAGTGCTGCTTTTTGTCTTCAGAACGTAGTGTTATTCTAGAAACATTCCTAGGCGACTCTCGAAGGAGAGTAGAAATAATCGTATCGTCATTCCATGGTGCTAACTCCTTTCGAGATGAACTGGTTCATGGGTTCATTCTGGTCTACTGTACCAAAAGGAAAGCCTCATTGGCGACACTGAAGTAAGGAAACCTACAAGTCTGCTATGATGAATTTACATTAGCTACACGTTCCAATTTTTGTTACAGCGCTTTCTCGATGAACATTCCCAATCTGCCCATACAAATTCTGGCAGTTACAGATGTGGGAGGAGCAAATGCTTTCTTCAATAATGACTTGAGTCATCTGCTACTGACAGAAGGCAATGCTACAGCTGATCGTTTGAATGCACATTTCATGACATTCGCCACAAATATAGAACAAAAAAGTGAGATTCTCCCATAAAACAACCAATTCCATTGTTATCTTTCTATTTTTTTATAGCAACGTTCTACACTCCGTTTTTCAAAGAAGTTTGGGAGAAAAAACCAGAAATAGAGCAAGCATTTCATATGGAAGAACCTACGGCATTGGATGATCTTGATTATCATAGTCTTCAAGAACATCCAATTCCTCCACCAAGACATGAAAGTTATCATTTAAAGCTGAACGATGGGTTAGCATACTTCTTCCAGAATGTATTCCCTAGAAATCATTCTGTTTAATTTCTTCTAGGAGTGGCAGTGACAATTATTACTTGAATGGACCAGACGACAGACATAGTTCCAGTGATCATAGCGACAAATATAATATTTACCAATACAATATAGAGAACGACATCGCTTCGAAAGAGCAACGATTTCAGCAAGGTATCGGTTCTGTTGAAACTTCTACTACTGATATTTTCAATGTCTAAATTATTGATGCAATTGAAAGGGAAACGTAAATTCGCAAATATCCATTTTTTTTTCTGAACTTCTATGTTAGATAATTTCATTTGTTCCCAATCAATTGCTAATAATACTTTTGTATTTTCAGATTATTATTTAAATTAGTCGTATTTTGAAATGGAGAGAATATCTCTAGCTCAAAGAAGCATACTTTTGAACACTGTTGGTATGTATGATATCAAATTACAAACACGCTCATCTTCAGCCGAAAAAAACAAGTTTTCCTTCTTATCATGCCATTTCACTTATGATTATTTGGTGCTTATCTTCTAGTTCTGTAAGAATCTCTTCCTGTTGTAGGATTATGGCCATAAATGTCCACGTTAACCCCTGCTTAATAGGTAACTCAGAAAAACAGATTAATTGCTAAAATGCTAAAAAGGAATTGTTTACTAATTTTAGTTGTGAAAATAGTTGAAATCTTTAATGTAAATATAAATGAATGTATTATATATATTGAATAAAAACATTTAGTAACTGCTTGTAATTATTATTTTATTAACAAAGAATTAAACAAGGAATTTAAACTCAGAACCAGTACTTGTTGTTGGGTTATTAGAAAGAACGGCACAATGGATTATATTATATATTAAAGTTGTAAAAGATACAAAAGAATTTGTAGAACGTGTACGCTTCTATTGCGAGTTATTCTTAAGTTACACACACAGAGCTATATTGACTTATGTACTACAGACAGATCATAACCACAGAAAGTTGCATACTCAACACTCCTTCTCAACTTTAGCGTGATTATTTAAATTCTCGTAACTCACATAAGTGACTTTGTTTAACAATTGAAATATTATACAGGGCGAACAATGCCAATACCTTTAATACAGTTTGAAAAGGATATAAAATCTAAAGGTTTACTTAGTACATCCGCAATTTGATTTTTAGTGTCCACATATTTAACAACAACAATGTTATTATTTACCAGATCGCGTATGAAATTGAACTTTACATCAACATGTTTCAGTCTTTTATGTTCCGCATGTTTTGTTAGCGCTATACACGATTGATTATCCTCAAATACACAAAAATCATTTAACTCAACATCAAAATCTTTTAATAAGTTCATTAACCATATTCCTTCTCGAGCAGCTTCTGCGAGTGCGATATATTCTGCTTCAGTAGAAGATACAGATACAGTAGCTTGTTTCTTGGTTGACCACACAACAGTACCTCCATATACTTGATATAGATACCCGGATGTTGACTTCCTATCTACCACATCACCTGCCCAGTCGGAATCAGCATAACCAATTAAGGGATCACAGTTACATTTTGGTAGCAACAACTTGTAGTTCGAAGTGCCTTTGATGTATCTCAGCACTCGCTTGATGGCTATCCACAAATTCTCAGAGGGTTGACTTTGGTATCGACTCAATATATTTACCGACGCACTTAAATCAGGCCTTGTTGCCAACATAATATACATTAGACATCCAATTATTTCACGGATAGGTTTTGAGCAAGCTGTTGACTCTTCAAGCACAAATCCTTTATCCATAGGAGTTCTCACTGGTTTAGAGTCATCCATTTCGAAACGCTTCAGCATGCACTTTACATACTTTTCCTGACTAAGGGTAACTCCCTCACAGGTAATTTCAACTTCAATGCCAAGAAAACACTGCAATGCACCAAGATCTTGCATTTCGAAAGTTTCAGTCAGCATACATCTCACCTTGTTGATTAGGTGCATACTGTTACTTGCTAGAATAATGTCATCAACATACAGCAACAAATACAGTATCACACTATCTTCTTCAGCCTTAACATAGAGACAGTTATCATGCTCCGACCTTTTGAAATCATGTGCTTTAGCAAAATCATTGAACTTGTTGTTCCAACAATATGGCGACTGTTTGAGATCATATAGGGCTTTCTTCACTTTCAACACTTTACCTTCTTTTAACCTCACACCTTCAGGTGTTTGCATGTAGATGTCTTCACCAATTTCGCCATGTAAAAAGGCAGATTTCACATCCATTTGCCATGCAAGTAAATTCCTACAATTTATAATGGCTAGTAGGGTTCTAAACGTGGTTAGTCTTGCTACAGGAGCATATGTGTCATTAAAATCAAATCCTTTTCTTTGCATGAACCCTTTTGCGACTAGTCGTGCCTTACATATTGTACTTTGCAAAGTTTGTTTCCTCCGAAACACCCATTTACTGTCAATCAACTTGGCATCAGACGGTTTATCTACTACAGTCCACACTTCGTTCCGTTTTATCGCTTGCAGCTCCGCAGCAACAGCTGCTTGCCAGTCATCGCTGTCAATTCTTCCTGCAATGTCATCAAAGGATTGTGGGATGTCTTCAACAAAGCTCACAGCACTAAATGCTGCATGTTCAGGTTCACTGTCATAATCAAGATGAGTTTCATAGTCCATTAGATTTCGTGGAGTTTGCCGCACACGAGCACTTCTGCGCACAGGATCTGCAATAACTTTTTCCTCCCTTATACCTATTTCTGCTTCTTCAGGTTCCATTTCCTCATATTGCACACCATTTTCAGGCTCAACATCATTATTTGGTTCAACAGTCACATTTTCCTCATTCTGCATATCAACAAATGTGTACAGTTCTCTTTTGTCAGACTGCTTAGCAATCTTTAGCATAAAGCGGTTCTCATCAAAAACAACGTCTCTTGCTAGCTCTATCTTTCTTACTTTTGGATTCCAGAGTCTATAGCCGTTATGATTATAGCCCATCATTAAACATTCAATACTTCTTGGTTCAAGTTTGCTGTGCACTTTTTCTTTAGGAATGTGTTTATATGCTACACAACCAAATACTCGCAAGTTCTTTAGATTTGGCTTTTTCTTATAAAACAATTCAGCTGGTGTGGAACCGTGGAGACTCACCGTTGGACTTCTGTTCATCAGGTATGCAGCACACAAAACTGCCTCACCCCACAGATTCTTGGCAACCTTCGACTCCAGCACCATTGCACGGGCTTTTTCCAACAATGTACGGTTTAGTCGTTCCGCCTTCCCATTCAATTCTGGTGTGTATGGTATTGTATACTTAACCTGTATACCACGCTGTTTACAAAAAGTTTTAAAATCATTAGAAGTGTATTCTGTTCCATTATCACATTTCAAAAAGCTAATTTTACTACCAAAAAAAGATGTTACATACGCTTCGTACTCCTTCATACAATTTAGTACTTCATTTTTACATTTTATCATATATACAACAACAAAATGTGTGTAATCGTCCAGAAAAGATACGAAGTAACAATTATCGTCATGTGTATGGGGCGTTATTGGACCGCAGACATCTGAGTGAACAATCTCCAATGGCCTATTCGACTTGCTTGTGCTATTATGAAATGGTAATTTACAACTTTTACTACGTGCACATACACTGCATACAGCTTTATCAGTATTTACACTGTCCAGACTTATTCCATCTGCAAGATTTTCTTTCACCAGTACAGACATATTCTTGTAACTTAAATGACCTAAACGTTTGTGCCACAGGTCTACATTCTCCTGATTGCATAGGTAGGTATTGCTTTGCGGAACATGTACATTGACTTCATATAGACTGTCATTTTTGAATCCTGTGAAGATAACCTCATTTCCTTTACAGAAAGTCACCACATTACCATTAAAAGTAACATTTAGACCGGACTTGGTAATTTTTGAAACCGAGAGTAAATTATGCTTTAATTCCTTTACAAACAGTACATCTTTAATGTCAACTTTTCTTACCTTTTCACCAAAATTCACTTCAGCACATACAACACCTACATGTGTGGCAGTTACTACTTGTTGTTCCTTTGCGACAGCAATTTTGACAGGCGATTCAAGCTTATGCACTTCCTTGAATAGTGACCAATCATTTATCATGTGATCAGTGGCCCCGGAGTCAACATACCATGTAGCTTCTTGTTGCTGTGAAGAAACCATAAATGCAATTTTCTCGTTGCCTTTTTCTACGTTGTTGGCTTGTTTATTGGTTCTTGATTTCGATCTACACTCTGATTTCTTGTGACCAAACTTTCCACAGCCATAACACTTATACTTAAAGGGATTGCCTGTTCCTGTTGAAAAAGCTGATGGTTCACTGCCATTACTGCTGCTTGTTCCATGCTGGTTCATACGTTTTACTTCTTGATCTAAAAGTTTACCCTTAACAAAAGACAAAGTTAACTTATCAGATTCTAATGTTTCAAGAGCAGTGACAATAGTATCAAATCTAGCTGGCAAAGTTAGTAGAAGGTGACATACAATATCTAGCTCCTCTAATTTAGCACCAACACTCTTCAGTTCTCTTACACATCTTTCGAAATTCATAAAGTGTGTTTCCAGCTTATCAGCTGAACCCAGCTTCATTGTCATTAGCTTTTTACGTAAATATAATTGACTAGCCATACCTTTTCTGTGGAAAACGTTCTCCAATGCTTGCCACATATCGAACGCAGATTCACATTCTTTTACATACTGAAGATGCGAATCAGCTATACATTGAATGAGTATAGCTTTACATTTCTTGTCTAACTTCATTCTATTTTCGTCCTCGCATTTCTCATCTATACACACTTTACAGTCATTGGCCTCGAGCACTATTTCAACCCGAAACTTCCAGTGGTCATAGTCTTTCCCAGCGAAAGGAGCGATTCCATATTTTTCAACTGCTTGGCCCGCCATTTTCTACCTGTAACCTTACTTTTTCACTTACGCTTCCTCACGTTTACAGCACTTTATTCAACTTTAATTAATACTTTACACGACTTTCTGGGCCCATAACCTGTTGGGTTATTAGAAAGAACGGCACAATGGATTATATTATATATTAAAGTTGTAAAAGATACAAAAGAATTTGTAGAACGTGTACGCTTCTATTGCGAGTTATTCTTAAGTTACACACACAGAGCTATATTGACTTATGTACTACAGACAGATCATAACCACAGAAAGTTGCATACTCAACACTTGTAATAGCAAAAGCCGCTGTCCGAGGCATACGGGTCAGACACCAACAAAGAGGATACAACTCGCATACACCACGGAAAAACATTAGTAAAGAACCATTGAAGGACTACTCAACAAGAGTAGGAGGTCCGAATAATAACAGATCTCCTCACTGGTCACACCTCAATGAGAGGACTGTTGCACAGAATGGGATTGAACTTTCCTGCTGACAATGCGGCAAATGGATGGAAATTGCCAACAACATTTTATAGTAGAATGCGAAACATTTGATCGCGAAAGACATCGGGCGTCCAACCGGAGAAGAACCGTTAGAGGGGACCAAAGTTACAGTGTTGGAATGCACAAAACGCCCTAATGGGTAAGATGTGGCTGGTCAATCAACCAGCATCCAAGGGAATAAAATAAAGGAATCAATCAAGAGCTAACCAATTTTGGGAAGATATCGAGTAACTCAAAATATTAAATATCATTGGTCATTAATTTCAACTAATTTCGAATTTATACAGAAAGGCGGTACAGTCAAAATCAATTAGAAGATAAGGAAACTGTTTCCTCAGCGATGGAAGATCAAAAAGTCGTAAACCATCTTCAGGCGAGTAGAAGAAACTCTACCGATCTACTACTTTCTATCCCACATGAGTAGCTAACTAATTAGTACTTGATTTTTGATTTTGTGTCACCTCATCCGAACTGCTTGGTTTAAGCAACTCCTTTCCTTCGAAATTGAGTGAAGAATTGGTTGCCTTAGTTTCCTGAAATTTATCGTTATCGTTGTATTTTCAAAGGAATCTAGGATAAAACATTATTTTATGAAATATAACGTCGATGTTGGATGTACCCAGATCAATATTAGGAGTATTGTTCCTATCGCGTCAGAAGGACTATCCAATCCTCCTTGCTAGTGTTTTATATCAGTATACCGATGATAAGATCCTTTAGAAAAATTAAATTTTTCCTGGTTCCAAAGGTGTGATTTCCTCTATGGTGGTATTATACGTCTCGAAGTATTTGATTGTGTGCCCCGCAGTCAGTGAGCGAATTTATTGTTGTTTCCTCCACTTTTTTCCAGAATCTAAACGTCCCATCAGCGATCATTCACTAGGCCAATTTTTCAGTGTCCCGTCATGAAGCCTGTTGTGATTATCAGGTTATTCTCGTGTTATAAGACATCCTTTTTCGTAGATGCACCTAGGTGGATCCTGGACTGTATGTCTTGGAAAAAACTCCATGTTCTTTGTATTCTGCTCTTGATGATTTATTGTATAGTGTGCTCCCATACCATAGAATGGTTCCTGCATGGTTAGTTTCTCTGAACTAACCCAGTAGAAGAGAAGTTACGTCCTTCTTTTTGTATCCTTCTTCAAGATTGAGTTGAGTACATCTTTGTATTACATGGGAATTCGCATAGAAGGCACTGGTGTATTCGGTTCAGGTCCGGAAGACTCAGACCTCTGTACCCTCCGCTATTCTGGATCCATCGATATACCAGATTAAGTCTTGTTTCAAATGAGGTTTTGGAAGTTCTGTGTATACACCAATACCCTTCTCTGCTCATATCGTCCTTTGGTGCCATGAGTACTTTTTTCTTTGCGTATTCTTTTTCGCAGTCCTTTGAACTGCTGTGTGGAAGGTGGTTAGTCCAGTCTTTCTCCCTGGTAGCCGTGAGAACGAGATGTTCGAAGATTACAAATGAGTCCTGCTCGTTTTTGGGAGCTTTGTGTTTCCAATTCAAGAACCATGTATTGAGTTTGAAATTGTTTCGGAATTGTGATTAACAGAAACTTGCATGATCGATTTTTAATTCTATTGAAATTCTAGTAGAAACAGGCCGGAAATATTTTTTTTATTTTGCAAAGTAAAAGATTTGGAGGGGTAGCGTATTCTGGTTGTTTCTACTGTGACTTTTGGAGGACAGATTTCTTCTTACTTGATTAGTGCACGGGCACATGAAAAGCAATAGTATCAACAACAGCAATGGAATGCTTCATACTCAAGTTGAAGAACTATGAGGAACAGCTTAGTGCGTCCAGGTGGCGGACCACCTCTGGAAGCACAAACATACTAGTAATTCCAAACCTTCAAATCAACAGATATACCCTAAAATGGATTGCAGGCATTATAACAAAATATTCATTAGAAAGGAATGAAACTTTATCCGATAGGACAGCCAATTGATATACTTTCTACAATCGGGTTTCTTGTAAGGAACCCTTTTTATCTCTACCAAAAATCTTGTGAAAAGGTTAAATAAAAGAGCTTAGAATTTTTTTGGGTTTATTGTAAACAAATGCACTTAGGAGGAATGTGTATTTTATACTATAATTGACACAAACTTAATATCTTACAAATAAATATAGTGCTGTGCATTTTAAGATGATTACGAACAGCTGCTCAATTTGAAAACATATTCCCTATTTATCTTACACTGTTTTTGGAAAACTGCCTATTTGCAGAAAATAAACAAAGAGAAACATTTTTTCATTCAACTAAATTCCTTCAGAATGATACCATTCTGGCCGATATTGAAGAATAATTCTCCTTCCCCTTGCGTAAAAAGCATCAGACATGGTAGGTAAATAATGTTCTACAAGCAAATAACACAGAGCTTTATGTTAAAGTAACAAATTTGAAGCATATATTGTATAAATAGCCCTAAAAACAATGAATTTCAGTTTCTAAAATGCTCAATACATTATGCGTATGACATTCCTATAATGTTTATATTTATAATAACAATATCTTAAATCAATAATTCAGCAATAACAATCATTTTCTTACAGTGGTGGCTGATGAAAATTGACAAAATTCATCTATATTTCTCACCTTTCTGTAGTATCATAGCACTAAGGAAAATGGACCAGATGGAGATTTAAGGCAAACACTAAGATATGTACAGCTGTAGTTCTTGTCACTGAGCTTTCTGATGTTCCGTGAATCCAAGCAACTACAATGTCATCATATTTCATATGAAGAAAAGTGGTAGCTTTTATTGTATGAATACAAATTACATAGACTATGTTTTTCTGTAGACTGTCTAGCAGAAGAATGCAAGTGAGTCGAGTTCATAATACTTTAATATCTGTGGAGTGGTAAATATTCATTCAACAGCATTCCTCTCATGGGATGATTATGTGAAGTTCATTGCGAAAACAGCTTCATAAAAACTTGGTTTTCTATTCCGTGCCAAGAGCTACTTTACATCCCAGCAGCTCCTCATAATCTATAAAGCACAGATTCGACCTGTCCTGGTGTACTGTTCACATGATTGGAGTTCGGCTCCCAAACATACGCTGAAGCTCTTGAATTCTATCCAGAAGAGAGCTTTGATTCGTCAGATTAATGATGTAACACTTACGAGTTCATTTGACCTCTCTAGACCATCGTAGAAAGGTAGGATAGCTTTCCATTTTCTATAGATATTCCCATGGTCGGTGTTCATTAGAAATCTCGTTTGTTGTTCCACCATGGAAGATTCCAGATATGCGGACTAGAGACCATTTCATTGTCAAGCTCGGGACCTGCGGAACTTTTTCCTACCAGACCTCATTTTCCTATCGAACAGCGAAGTTTGTGGAACTCTTTTCCTAGTGAGGTCCCCTCCCAACATTCCACCGGTGGCTAACACGATGTTCTTCGTACACTATAGGTTTCCGCTCTCGTGTAGTCAAAGTAAAAAAAACAATTAAGTTCGCTACAATATATCCTGATACGTGGCTACTAACTCTCCCTTGTCGAACGGGCGAACCCTTATTTATAGCACAGTATACACTACTCTCTCCATAATAAGTACTGAATGAGAAGGAGGAGCCTATCAGTGGTCATGGCAATTCGACCAATCAAACCTCCGTGCCACGCTCCCTATCAAGTAGGTTCCCAGTAAAGACAACATATATGTTGAAATCATCTGTGGATCGAACTACACCTGATCGAAATATTTGTATGGATAAGTTTGCATTTGTGTGCAATCATCGTAGTTTAGCATCAAAATTAGTTTCATTTGGACGAGTGCATGCATTGGCTAAAAAGGGAACGTATGGTATCATATTCAATAGGAGACGCCATGGTTATAGCAGGCTAGAAACCAGTTTTGACACATCTAACCGAGTCCAATACTTCATGCCATTTATAATCAGCCACCAGGTTCTTATTTCTACATTTATGTTACATTTCACTAGTATTCATTTTCTATCATTCTTGGTTGTTAACAATTCGTAATAAACGAATGGTGCCTGAAGAACATACGGAATACCTCGAAATAGTATACTAGACAATACCTTGGTTTCATCAAAGTTAGACATTATGAATCTTCCTTCTTACTCTGTCTAGAGATTCTGTTGATAATAATATTCACTAATTTATTTCATAAAACACAATTAACACTTTTTGACTGAACATTTATAAATTTTACCAATACAGTGGCATCACTAGATTCAAGTAAATAACGTCCAAAGATGTGAGTAATCTTTCAAATAAATAATTATCGTTCGACACTACCATTAGCATTTCTAATATTCTTCGTATTTCTAAGAATCGCACTGTATATTCAGCTTATTTGAATTCTGCTTCCTGAAGAAATTTTTGAATGTTTTTGAATCATCATCCCGTCTGAGGCATCACAATCTCCACAGATAAGCTTATAGTTCAGGCAATAAGCCGGGAAAAAGGCCATAATAAAAAAATATATATAGTAAGCTAGAATTTCAAAATTTTTGCTGCATTTTGTTCCTAATACCCCATAGATCATTCATGACTATCAAGACCGCGGGGGTCGTCCTTTCTACCTGCCAAAACAGAGTTTCAACCCCTCAGAGAAGCTATAGTTCAGGCAATAAGCCGGGAAAAAGGCCATAATAAAAAAATATATATAGTAAGCTAGAATTTCAAAATTTTTGCTGCATTTTGTTCCTAATACCCCATAGATCATTCATGACTATCAAGACCGCGGGGGTCGTCCTTTCTACCTGCCAAAACAGAGTTTCAACCCCTCAGAGAAGCATTCTTATAAAAACAATCCAAAAGTTTAGAAAATTAATGAATTAAGAGCCGAAAATGACTCCTAGTATGTTTTTTTGGTCGCTGATCACGATTCGGCAGTCAGTTTTCTCGGAAAACTCCCTCCAGATGAAAAATTTGGAAAATTTATATATAATATATAATTCATAATTTTGTTGCAAAAATGACCTTTAGTAGGTTTTTTGGGTCGCTGATCACGATTCCGCTGTTATTTTTCCCAAAACACTCTCTCCAGATGGAAAATTCGGCAAATTTGAGATCTTCCTGAGACGGTTATGAATAATAAAGTATAATTTTGTTGCAAATATGACCTCTAGTGATCAGCGACCCAAAAAACCTACTATAGGTCATTTTTGCAACAATATAATACTTTGTTATTCATAACAGTCTCAGGAAAATCTCAAATTTCCCGAATTTTCCATCTGGAGAGTTTTTTGGGAAAAATAACAGCAGAATCCTGATCAGCGTTCCAAAAAACCTACCAGAGGTCATTTTTTGCAACAAAATTATACTTTATTATTCATAACCGCCTCAGGAAAATCTCAAATTTCCCGAATTTTCCATCTGGAGAGAGTTTTTTGAGAAAAATATCAGCAGAATCGTGATCAGGTTCCAAAAAAACCTACTAGAGGTCATTTTTGCAATAAAATTATACTTTATTATTCACAACCGTCTCAAGAAAATCTCAAATTTCTTGAATTTTCCATCTGGAGAGTTTTTGGGAAAAATAACAGCAGACTCGTGATCAACGACCCAAAAAACCAACTAGAGGTCATTTTTGCAACAAAATTATACTTTATTATTCATAACTGTCTCAGGAAAATCTCAAATTTCCTGAATTTTCCATCTGGAGAGTTTTTGGGAAAAATAACAGCAGAATCGTGATCAGCGACCCAAAAAAACCAACTAGAGGTCATTTTTGCAACAAAATTATACTTTATTATTCATAGCCGTCCCAGGAAAATCTCAAATTTCCCGAATTTTCCATCTGGAGAGAGTTTTTGGGAAAAATAACAGCGGAATCGTAATCAGCGACCCAAAAAAGTCATTTTTGCAACAAAATTACGAATTATATATTATATATAAATTTTCCAAATTTCCCATCTGGAGGGAGTTTTCCGAGAAAAACAACTGCGGAATCGTGATCAGCGACCCAAAAAACATTCTAGGGGTCATTTTCGGCTCTCAATTCATTAATTTTTGGATTGTTTTCATGAGAATGCTCCTCGGAGGGGTTGAAACCCCGTTTGGGGGGTAGGAAGGTCGACCCCCGCCGTCTTGATAGTCATGAATGATCTATGGAGTATTAGAAACAAAATGCAAAAAAAATTTTGAAATTCTAGCTCACAATATTTTTTTTTCTGGTTCGTTGCCTGGACTATTATAGACACTAGAATTTTTTGTAACCATTCTATGCAAAACAGATTTTCCCTTTTGTTCAATGAATATTGTTGCCGGAAGTTATTCTTCGCAAATCATTTGATTTGGTTACTGATATTATATAATTTGTCTACATTCTATAAGATACTCTTCTCATCCATGTACAGATAATGTAATAAATTATTTCTTTCATTACCTTTACACAACTAAATAATATTCAGATACACAATGATTTTAAGAAAATATTGTCAAACAAATTTTCCATTTTTGGGAATCAAACACGACTCTACTAAATGGTAGCCAGGTATCCTAGCTCCTAGTTATAAATTAACTCAAATTCACTGTGAAGGTTTTGACTCAATTTAATATATACTTTGGGAGTTACGGTTTTTTTAAATTCAATTTATTGCACGATTTCTCTGAAAAAAGATAGGGCTGGTCATCAAACAGCAAACGATTTTTGTCAAAATTCGAATTTTATATCATTTCAGCATTATGTTCATTATTCCTGCCCAGAGTCGGAACTAGAGTTAAAGGGGCCCCGGGGCAAGACTAAGTTCGGGGCCCTATTTCTCTATTGAGTTTGTCAACTCAATTTCTTCCAATTTTTGTAAAAAAAAAGAAACAAAGCATTTATTTCTATTCATAAATGATTTGTTTTATTCGTCTTACACTTTTTCCCGTTGTATTACATATTAATTTGTAATTTAAAACATCAGACATTATAACTTCATCAATCATGTAAAGTAGTAATATATTCTTAGCTATAATATTATACGGCACTTTCATCCCTCACATTACAAAATTATGAATTATATAAAGAAGGATGAGATATTCGGGTAGTCATTATAAATCACCTTTAATTCGCTAATATTCAGAAGTTGTTCGATAAGATTTTAGTATTAGAAGATTAAACTAATGCTCATAATCACGATTCGCTAAAAATACTTGCGCTTCGAAATTTTTTTTGTGTTTTGGTCCCTCGCTCAGGGGACCCCCAAAGTCGGGGGCCCCGGGGCATTGCCCCGGTTGCCCCATTGTAGTTCCGGCCCTGGCCGCACAAGATCATTACCGTGTGAACTCACTCTTAATTGCAAGATTCCATCATACTACTATACTAACGATAGACTGAGGAAAAGTAGGGATTCAAAATTCACGAATATCAGAAAAGATGTACAGTTCGGAACGAAAATCGAGCAGTTTCAGGGTTTTTCCCAAGAATGGCTAATAACGTAATAAACTGGATTCAACCGTTACATTTAGACAGCTGTGTACAATTCAAGTTATTAATAATTTTGTGAATCATTTAAAATAAATTTGAGTTACAATATCGATTCTAGACTCAAATATTTCTAGTAATAGGTATTTGAGAGATTACATCTTTAAACGTTATTTAATTGACAACCCTCCATTCTCACGATATGCCAATATGTTATTGAAATAATTATTGTTGAAATTTAGAAATAAGTTTCACGTAAAAAAGTGTAAATTGTTTTATCAACTAAATCACTGATTTATGAATTTACATTTGGTAAACTCCATAATAAATGTACAATGTTATATTCAATTAGAAGAACAATTATATTCCTTTCTAGCCGAAATGTTCGATCATTTCTATCAGCCATTAATATTTTAAAAAAATTCATATGTTCGTCATTGCACCCACAACTACCTATTCTAACGCGTAACGTCTCTACAATAATTTTAAATTTTCTGGCAGAGAAAAATTGTTATTGCACTAATATTTCATACAACATCCTTCAGTTCATCTTTGTTTAATATCACTATATCACAGATGAATTCATAGATAAGCATCAGAATAAATATTATTCAAGGTTTCCTAGGAATAGTTCAATGTCATTAATTTCTTATGAATGTATTTAAAATTCACGACCATCTCATAAGTTAGTTATTATTTAGAATTTTAGGAAAAAATCAGGTAATATCCTCGAATTGACTCAATAAAAATGTAGAAGCTACATTTCTCCAATTGTTCATTTTTGTTACTGTTGTATCCTTGGTTCGATTCTGTCAGAATCGGTTACCAGTCATCCAGACTGGAAACCGAATTAGAACTGGTTTTGACAGGGAGCTAAGTGGGAACTTGTTACGGGGGGCAGCGCCAATAATTGCCTGCCGTATTATAAGAGGAACAGCGTAACGTATCTTTCAATATAATCTACCTTGACATCAATGCATTTATTACAACATTTCAGCAGCCTGTAAAATATTCCTTTGGTTTGTCTTCATGAGGTCCTTCTCCAAACTCTCAAACCGGTAATAGTCCCTGGTGGACATATCTGGACTATAGGAGGGTTATAGCTTTGCCCAAAACTAGAGTCCCGAATTTCGACTTGCGTAATTCCAGAAGTATGAACGGCAGGATTGTTGTGGAGCAAGCGCACGCCTCTAGCTAGTTCTCCCTATTTTTTCCCGAATATTTTGTCGTAATATGTGCAGGAGTGCTGCTTGATACGCTCATTAATTGTGGTATTACCTTCTCGGAAGTCTATAAGAAGAATGCCCTCACAATCCCAAAAGATTGTAGTCATTATTTATTTTATCGAATGGCAGACCCTAAGCTTCCTTGGTGGAGCTTATCTTTTTCGACTCCATTAAATCGACTCCGTTTCGAGCAAAGGATCATAGTAGAGTGAATACTGTTTACAGGGCCACGAGGTCGTCTCCACACCACAGAGATCCAAAAAGACCAAGCACATGCGACACGCAGGCGTTGAACTGCTGAGAGTTGTTGCCTAAATTTGGGATGATTCGGCGAATGCTTGATGTGTGATTTATTTTCAAGCGTCGATAGCCTAATACGACATCCTCAACAAGGGTATTTTTGTCGTCTCTCATCACTTCCACCCTCCTTCCTGCTCTATATTCATCTTTCAAGGATTCTTGTCCTATTAGAAACCCTTTGACCAATCTTTACCACCGTATAAGGTGGTGAATTTTCCTCGTACACTCCTCCTAGCAAATTTTTGATAGCTCGATACTCAATTTTCGAGACTTTTGACATCATGTTGAAGAGTTTTGTTCTTTTCAAGGCTAATAAGACAATACCAGGATCTATTTCAAAGGCGGACATTTTTGGCACTGCCTTATGATTATAAACAGATTATTGCGGAATAAAAATTTCAAAGCGCTAAGAGCATGAGCCAACTACGCCGAAGGATTTTGGAACGCTTCTGAACGGGTTCCAAATTCATTCACCCGAATCAGTATTTTACGATAGAATAAAAGAGAAGAAGGAGGAAGTCAAGCAGTTTGCGGAACTTGATCAATCCAATCTTAACAACTGGGCATCGGTGGTACAACTCAATATATGTTTGTCATGAACTAATCTCTTCATATAAAAGTCTGGGCCAATTTACGCACTTGAAGTGAAAGAGATGACTCCCTGTTCTCTTCTTGCTTCCTCGCGAGCTGACTGATGGCGGTTGTATGCACATGCGCGTGCCGTATATGATGTAAGCAAATCCGTCAGTGTCTATATTACTGCCGCCATTGATGTATCCCTCAAAATCACGTGACCTGTTCTTCAATTTTTGTAATGAGGAATCTTATTCAAAACGGTTAGCATCCCTGTAGAACCGTGGTTATCATCTCTGGAAAAGTTCTGCATATAGACCATCTTCTCACTTTCCAACTGTGTTTCGGAACCAAACCTTTTCCCGAACCTGAACTACTGGACTGGTTAGTGGGAATTGCATGCGAAGACCACTATTTTCTACTATCAAAATACGACTTTTTGAAATGCTCAACGCATTCATCAGAAATCGTGTGTAGTCGTTTAGATGTAGGTTCAACCATCATTCAGAAAAAATGATCCTTGAATAAGTAGTGAACGATTGGCTTATAACGACAAAACCTAATAGGATTTGGATACTTCCCTTGTTGTACAGTCAAATTGAGCAGGTGTTTAGAAAAGTACAGGCTCATAGGCTCATTTTTCTTACATATATATACATGTTTTTAAAATAAGTACAAAAACCTGCATTTTGTTGACCTTATTCCTTTAGGTCTGGGGTATATTTTCAAAAATATGAATTACATCGAATTTGAGTGCAAACATGGTCATATAGGCGTTGTTGAGTCGTTGCAAATGTTCATCTAAATATTAGAGTTCCAGAGTATTTCAAATATCGACTACTCAAGAAGTAAATAGCGTAAAAAAGGCCTAGACAATTTGGTTCTACACGCACTGAATAGGAGGCTTTTGGTGCAGGAGTTGGGGCCATATATCTGTTATTAGCTCGAACTACTTGCGATCTCCATTTCACTTTGAACTGGGGTAATGATCTACTTATGGTAAATAACCTGGAACAAAACCCAGTATTAGTATAAGTCAATAATTGAACAATAACTTGTTAGAAATTGATATAATCCAAAAAGGTAGTATAAGTTTCTCTAGATTGACCAGTGACACCACAGGGAAATACTTCCAGACAGTGGTTCCGCCTTCTCTGGCTCTTCAGTGAAAGAGTAGAGCTGTAGTGCTATCGACTGCTGATGTATTCTTCAAACAACAACAGGAACTGCTGTGAATGTGAACATTGATTAAATGTTCAATTATTGAATTATTCTTTGTTTGTGTTGCCCTCTGGCACACTAGGTCCTAACATTGCCCGTCGTGACTTTTATTGAGTACGGAAGACCCATTTAGTTAAAAATTTCACATTGGGTTGAATTTCATAAGTGAGATCTAGTAGCGGGTATATAACGTTAGTTGTTATATCCCTCTAGCACTTTCTGTTGCTGGTTTGTGTATAGATCAGCATAGATGTCAAACAGTGGCACTACAGGTCTACTCGTTCCACTGAGAAGCCAGAGGAGGTGAAACAGCTGTCTGAAGCTACCTAGCTGTGGTATTAATGATCGATCTTGAGAGATCACTAGATCAGTATTTATTGAAGACCATAAAGAGTTTAGATCGCTTCTCTGATCATCATTGTCATAATAACATTACATAAATTCTATTGGCAAAACTTCCATTTAGCGAATAAAATAAATCATTGTGATCATCTGCAAGGAGAAAAGGAAATCTGATATCGAAATACATGCAAGAATGATGATCAAATATATATATATATATATATGAGATTTACCTAACAACAACTGTATTCAACTTCCATGGTAATGTAAATAATTTGTTATTTTCTCTTGAGCAAAATGTATGGAGTGTATTCCCCAAATGTTGCTTTTTAGAATCGGGACTATAATCATGAATAGTTATATTCCAGGCAGAACAGGGACCTGTAACATAAGACATATACAATGAATTTGAACAGTCTAGATACACTCCAAACCATGAAACGCC
Source organism: Endomychus coccineus (assembly GCA_958510875.1). Classification (NCBI taxonomy): domain Eukaryota; kingdom Metazoa; phylum Arthropoda; class Insecta; order Coleoptera; family Endomychidae; genus Endomychus; species Endomychus coccineus. The sequence continues at coordinate 29,064,665 of OY294071.1, forward strand.
CAAGTAATGGTAACATCCATAATTTTGCACACGAAATATATTGGAAACCTTTCACCCACTGAATTCTTCGCTCTCATAACAATAACAATGCTTACTAGAGTAAGGTAGAGTAAACATATAATATACTGACGTACAATCATGGTGAATTAACAATATTATATGACATCCAAGTCGATGTAGATAAGGAGATCTAACTTTGCCCCGAATTAGACTATTTATGAACATTGTGTTATAACAAGGTTTTCCCTTGAAGCAAAGTATTTATAGATTATTAGATTGTAGTCTGAAGTAATTAGTAAGTTGGAGTTGGTCATAGCCAGTAGTTAGTGACATTATCTAGTCAAGAATTATTGTGTTGACGGTTGTCGGGGATGGGACTTTTATGAGAAACCCCCTAGATCGTAATCAGTATGCCTATCAAACTGGGAAATCCTACGAAATGGGGGTCTACGAGCTAATACAGAGGGCATTCCTCACTGAATTGCAAAGCGCCTGCGAGCTTTCTGGACATGGAGGGAGTTTTTGATAACGACTCTTTCGAATCAATTGCCCGTGCAATGCGAGAGCGAGGATGGAAGATTCGCTGTGCAGATGAATCCACAACATGCTCCGTTGCAGGACAGTCACAGGTACCCTAAATGAGGTTGAGATCGAGGTACGGGTCCTTGAAGGATGCCCGCGGGGTGTTGGACTGTCACCCCTGCTGTTGAGGCTGGTTGTGTTACTCTCCTTGAGAGTGAAGGATTCTGCGTAATCGGATATGTGGATGACATCGAAATTGTAGTAAAAGGGAAGTTCGGGAGCACAGTAGCATCTCTGATGCAGCAAACCCTGAACAATGGTGCAACAAAGAGGAACTCAAAGTGAATCCCTCGAAGATCTAGTTTTGTATGGGGAAAACATACAGATGATGGACACGATCAAGTACCTTGAGATGAGCCTAGATCTAAGCATTCTTGAATTGCTTGGGTCCCCTGGGCCATTGGGGATGAAATCTGACAGGATCAAGGTTCCCAGCCCTTCCATACCGTTCAAGATTCAAAACATGGAGGTGCCAAGACCAAAAGAAGTATAGATGCTGGAATAGACGAGAAGAAGGATCAAGGGGAATTCCACACATGTACTGTGTCAGTGCACGACATACGCGGTTGGTCTGCGGACATACTTGGTTACGATAAAACTACACCCGAGCAGTGTCGGACTGGACCACAAAAGGCCCCCCGGGAAATAAAAGTCAAAGGCCCACTCAACCTTCTTAGGCACCATCCTTCGCGTTTCGCGTTTCGGAAGAAATTTATAGTAGTGTTAATATTTTCCTACGGGCACTCTTATATAAATAGATTCAATCACTGCAATTGCTCAGAACTGATCGCTTTTGTGTCTTGACCAAAACGTATTTCATTAGATAGTCAATATATATCTATCCTTTCACTTCAAATGGTACTATCGCATCGTCCAAGCATTTCGAATAGACTCGGTCAATTTGGAGAGTGACCTAGTATTGAATCAGACTCATATAAGACCATATTTTCTCATAGTTTCGTAGAACCAAATTGTGCAGAAACATCACGAAAGGAGGGCAACCCAAATTACAGGCATTTTGCTCAGATATGTGTGATATTCTTAGTCATTCTTTCAAAGAAAAATTAGGGTATGGTCATTCATGTGAATAAGTGGCAAGGTTTAAGATAAATTACTTCAAGAAAAGCGTTAATATTATCTAAGACTTTAAAATTAACTAAAACTGTACGTACGGTTTTGAGTTGAGGAAATATCCAGTTCTAGTTGTCGCTCAACGTTCGAGTGCAAAGTCCAGGTACAACTTTGATGATAAAAATTATTCAAGTTTTCAGGAGGGGTTAAATTTTTCATAGTTATCTCTCCTGAAAGGGAAATAGTTCATTTAGACAATTGTCAACATCTTATATTGGTGGCTCCTTTTTCTTTAATGACAGATCACAAAATTCCAAATATCATAAACAGAGAGATGCTTACATCAAGAGATATGAATCACATTGACAATGTTTGGTAATATGAGCGTCAGACGCAAACATTAAGTAAATATCTCACCTGAATGCACAGTATAAACGTATTCTCCACAAACACTATCTGTGTTGAAGGAATACGACGCAGAAAAAGCGAAGCCCTTTTTCTCCCAATTGTAATGACCCAAGGAATAAACGACAGTGAGTGAGCCCCAGGTTCTAACGCTTACTGGTACCCATCCGTTCAAAAAAGAACCACATAGACAAGCAACATTCAATTCGTTTTCAGCAAATAGCATCAGATGATCAATATTTTTCATTGGAGTCTTGGCCACACATCTACAACCCTGATCTCCACATTCAGTAACACAATTTGGTTCTTTCAAAATATTCTCTACTGATTGTATTTTTATCGTAATACTTTGGTTGATAGATGGTACAAATTGCTGTTTGCAAATCAATGGTCCATCTACGTTTCTGTAGAGATGTTCATAACCAGGGTTGTCTATCATCCCAGCCAAAGGACTAGTTACTCCATTATATTTTACATCACATAAAGCTGTGGGCAGCATTGTTCCACTTATTTGTTCTGAAACAGATGGAATTAAATATCAACGATTATGAATTCAAAATTTCAAATTCTAATTCAAAATGACTAAATGAAGGATGTAGAGATATAATGTCATACCATCATGGAAAAAATAATATCCAGCCAAAAATTCTGATTCGCTGGCTGAAGAAAGAGCAGATGAACGGCGGAAAGTAATTATCATCGAACTTTCCGTTGAAAGGTATGTCTTTTGGGCCACTGATTTTCCATCTTGCTCTCGAACGTGTTTCATTGTGGGGCCGCAAATTTTCTCGACAATGCTCTTCTTATCTTCGACATTATTATCGATAATCTCTATGACACTTTTACAAGAGGGGGCTCTGAAAATGAAGTAATAAATTGGATTGAATCTGACCAACAAATATTTAGCATAGTGAGGCAAGGATGTAGGGAAAATGATTCATGCTGCATTCCAGATCTATGAATAAACAAGTAGTTATACTAGATGAAGGTCACAATGAAATTGCGATCAGATACTTGGAGATCATAAGTTCAGAGGTTGTTGATCTTCATGGCGAGAAGAATGTGTCATATTCTTCGGTAGGAGGACGTTTTCGCAAAATTATCTGAATCAAATCTATTTATTCAATGCAGAAACATTAGAAGACTTTACTTCATTATCAATGTCATACCATTTCACTGGCCAAAATCTATGTAAATCCAAATAGTAAATTATATTATGATATGTAGCTTCAAGGAGATATTCTCGATATGATGGATAATCGTAGAAGAGTTTAACACATCTCTTGGAAGACCCTTCAAAACTGTTTATGACTGAATGGTTATAATAACTTACAAAAGATAAAGAAACAAGTCACTGTAGGTCATGTCGAAAGGGGTTAGAAGGTCAAATGTTACATGGACTTGTTTCTGCATTGAATCAGATGTGACTATGTAATTATTATCTGCAGAGCAGTTCCCAAAATTGGACACTGAGCACTAATTGGTCACATCCCACATGGATCTAAGTTGTCGATAGTATTTTTTGAGATATTCTTCAACTCCATGTCATCAGTTTGCTGTTCGCTATGTCTATTCTTCAGTATTATTAACTACTACATAAAAATAGCTCGATCAATGTAAAACGATCCGCAATGGTTGAGAATAGAACATGTATGAACGAGTTCGTACTCATTGTATGATACGAGTTGATTGAAACCGCCCAATTTTAGAAACGATTGTCAGATTGTCGAATCATTTTTTATAGTGGATTGGTTGAATCGCAATAAACGTAAAAACGTTTTTGGGATGAATTATATGCATGGATCATTAGTTATTAATTGAAACAATAAATTTCATCGGCGAATTGAAAATGTACAAAGCCTGCAGAGAATTATTGTGGATAATGTCAACTACGACCTGAAGCTAAATCAAATAATAACTATTGTTTTGTCCATAATTTAATGATAGAATTCTCCATTGCAAACTGCAAATGCGGAAAACCGCGATAATCTCTTATTCATATATTGGTGTTATAATATTACAAAATAATTCACTCAAAGGTAAATAGTTCCAAGTACATTAGCCATAGAATTATTTTCATTAATCAAACCAAAATACCAACATATTCATATACATTGCTGCTTTATATATGTTAACATTTTATTCGTAATACTAGATCAGGGGTTCCCAAACTTCGGACCGTGGGTCAAATCTGACCCGCCAATCAATCCGTGCCGGGACAGCTGATGGCTTATTGTTGTTATACATTGGATAAAAAGAAACAGAATGATAATAACTCGGTTTTATTCACTTGCTAGGTAAAGTTTGATGACAAGTATAATACGCAGATAATTTAACTTAAGGATAATAACTAACAAATAATTGAAATGATTCCCACTAACATTATAAACATTATAACATATAAAATACTAATGAGACTTATGTAATTGTGATTTTCCACTCACAATAGTTTGTAGTTGTGGACCAATTTTACTTGTACCAATTACTAAAAGAGATTTAAGATGCTCATCGGTTAACTTAGATCTGTAAACATTCTTTGTGCACTTTATTTTGGAGAATGTTTCCTCACACGAGTAAGTGCTACCAAAAACAGAAAACAGTCCACTAGCAAATGTATGCAAATAATCAAATTGTACCAGTGGAAGACTTATAAAATTCAAACAAATATGAGTTTTGATATTTGTTCTTAACTATATCACTGCACTATAGATCAATAATTTCCATTTGAAGTTCCGGAGCTATGGTTTCAATGTCAGTATCAAAAGAATTTTGAAAAATCTTAATTTCATTCGCAGTGACATCAAAATTGATCTTCAAAGCACTCAATGCTCCGATTGCAAAATCGACGGCAAACTCAGTCTCAGTAGTGTGGGGCTGAATATTTCACATATTTCAAAATGCGTGAAATATTTTTTACGTAATTGTGATTGAAACAGTATTATTTTCTACAGGAACGATTTAATATTAGTGTATAAATCAAGGAGAAGCTGATTTTCTCTTTGCAATTTGAAATTCAGTTCATTCATATGTTTTGTCAAAGCGACCTAGAACGCTAACTTCCTCAGCCATTCGCTATTTTGTAATTCGGTAAGAGGGCGATGCTTTTCGTTAAATTATGATCACTGCTCGAAGTTCCGCAACTAAGGCAGCGTACGGCAGTATGCAGTGCTGGATTATAGCATAAGCTTGACTAAGCTATAGCTTAGGGCCCCGACATTTTGGGGGCCCCGCGGAAATTGTAAAAATTAAAAATTAAAAAACTAATAATGACAATAACATATAAAATACTAATGAGACTTATGTAATTGTGATTTTCCACTCACAATAGTTTGTAGTTGTGGACCAATTTTACTTGTACCAATTACTAAAAGAGATTTAAGATGCTCATCGGTTAACTTAGATCTGTAAACATTCTTTGTGCACTTTATTTTGGAGAATGTTTCCTCACACGAGTAAGTGCTACCAAAAACAGAAAACAGTCCACTAGCAAATGTATGCAAATAATCAAATTGTACCAGTGGAAGACTTATAAAATTCAAACAAATATGAGTTTTGATATTTGTTCTTAACTATATCACTGCACTATAGATCAATAATTTCCATTTGAAGTTCCGGAGCTATGGTTTCAATGTCAGTATCAAAAGAATTTTGAAAAATCTTAATTTCATTCGCAGTGACATCAAAATTGATCTTCAAAGCACTCAATGCTCCGATTGCAAAATCGACGGCAAACTCAGTCTCAGTAGTGTGGGGCTGAATATTTCACATATTTCAAAATGCGTGAAATATTTTTTACGTAATTGTGATTGAAACAGTATTATTTTCTACAGGAACGATTTAATATTAGTGTATAAATCAAGGAGAAGCTGATTTTCTCTTTGCAATTTGAAATTCAGTTCATTCATATGTTTTGTCAAAGCGACCTAGAACGCTAACTTCCTCAGCCATTCGCTATTTTGTAATTCGGTAAGAGGGCGATGCTTTTCGTTAAATTATGATCACTGCTCGAAGTTCCGCAACTAAGGCAGCGTACGGCAGTATGCAGTGCTGGATTATAGCATAAGCTTGACTAAGCTATAGCTTAGGGCCCCGACATTTTGGGGGCCCCGCGGAAATTGTAAAAATTAAAAATTAAAAAACTAATAATGACAATTTTTCTGGGAAAAAATAACGAAGTAAAGAAATTACTGGAATATAAGAGTTTGCGAATGCCTAACGACTGGTAATATCTAAAAGTAGTCAAGAATTAGTTGATTTTGTATTAAAGGCGAATAATTCGCGCTTATACGCATTAAAAACCCTTTCAGGACAAATATGCGACAGGATAGGTTAGACTCGCTTGCACTACTGTGCATGGAAGCTGATGTATTACGTCGAATCAGCTTTGATGACCTGATAAAATATGTTGCGGCTGGAAAGTGCAGGAAAGGATAGTTCTAAGTCAGTTAAATATAAGCGAATTATTCAGCGGATAAGTTTCCAAAAGTGCAATTGTAAAAGTGATTAATGTAGTTACGCATTGTATATTATGTCAAATTAAGAAGACGTACTAATAGTGTAAATATTCATTTATGTACTTATTTTCCTGGCAATAACCTTCTCCACGATTTAGAGCATTATATTACTCTACAAATTATTTTATTCTATGAATAAAGAGTAGTTTAAAAAAAGGGGGGGGCAAACTCTGTTGTGCTTAGGGACCCTCATAGTGTTAATTCGGCCCTGGCAATATGCTACGGTAAGTCATTCTCTCTAATCTCTTCAATAAACTCGCGGAATTGTCGGTGATTCAGCGCAGTGGATCTGATGAAATTAACAACTGATATGACTAGTTTTAGAACTTCAGACATATTCAAACATTCCCCGCGCACGGATTGTTGATGAATGATACAATGTGAGACTGAAGGCTTTTGTATAGTATTGAGTTTCGTAAACAAAGATTGCTGCGATTTCAATCCGCGCTTCAAAGCTTCAAATTTTTTTGTCGCAAACTTCCTGTATATTTTGAGTAATTTTGAAAATGTTCCGTTTCATAATGACGTTTAATGTTATACTCTTTGAGAACGGCTATGGTTTCATTGCAAATGAAACATAGTGCCTTCTTAGTAGACTCAATTACGAAATATTGAAAGTTCCATTGATCTTTGAATATTCTGCATTCACTGTCTACTTTCGCTTATTTTACATACTAGTAAATCACACACAAAAACAACAAGTCAAATCAAAATACTGTTACGAAGATGTCTTTTAAACACGCACACACACGATTTAAGGAGTTACGCACTACTTTATTTCACAAGACAATTTCGCTTTCTTAGGTAAGAAGCTCCAATCACTGTCATCTAGAAGTGAGTGGAATACACCAGAACTTTCTCGAAACAACGAGATTATTCCTGAATGTTTAATTGTTACTCCGCTTTTGAAAGTACTACTAGCGCTATATGTTAGCGATAAAGGGTACTACCACTACCTATTTCCGCGTGTGACCACCAGGTGTCGTCAAGTGTCGCAATCTTAACATTAAAGTACAGTTAGTACACAATAGTAATTGAACTAGCGAATTCAGTAAGCGTATGCTCTCTCAGAACGCGTACTCGACGACTAGTCTAGAAATTATAGATAATGGCAGGAAAATTAAAACGGTTTTGGCCCTTGGAACTTATTGGAGTAAGCAGTATGGCCCTAAAGCTAGAAAGTCTGGAGACCCCTGTACTAGATATAGCATATCCTAAAATATTGAATTTTTCTTACCTTAATCGATAGTTGAAGAGAGATATGTGGACAACGTCAGTGGATCGTCCATGGAATATAAGACGACAGACGGGATACCACTCATGTTCCCGGGTATCAAAATGCCCAGAGCGTGTGTTATTACCGGAAATAAGAATATCGCAGCCGGAAGATGTGGTAGAAGGAGGCGTCGTTTTGCCCCCAACTGAAATAAACAACTGAATCAACGCTTTATTACATTTACAATAAAACCTTGTTCGGGATCTGATTAGTCCATTAGGGTTGTTTATTTCTTCAAGATTATGACTTCTGGGGTGTAGCAAGTGTAAGAGAATATAATTCAAGAGCTTCTTTGCTTCTTTGGAAGAGATAATTTCTAAGTTAGAAATCGAACGTATATGGCAAGTTTGACAATATTCTTTTGTCGACTTTTGTCTCAAGGTAAGCTTCATTTGCTAAATTTCTTGAGTCATCGAACAAGAGTTCTCACAAACTAAGAATGATCAGACCAGATATGCTTAGATAAAGATTATCTAATAATTATTATTACGATAAAATGTATTGTAGACGTCAAATTCTCAATATTGTTACAATGAAACTGAACTTATTAATATGTTTTTTTGAAAATTGGTAATTTGTCATTTATTGAAAGTGGTAAACTATTGAATTTTTTGTTTATTCATCTTTTAATAATTGGGTTGAAAAATGTTTTTGGGTATTCATTCATTTCCAGTTCATTATTAGCTTTTCAAATTTTATGACAATTTTACAGGGCGATCTGTAAGGCTGTTTATAACACAAGTGTTATAAACAGCTTCACTGATCGCGCTGTTATAGAAAAGTAAGGCTGTTTATGATACTTGTGTTATAAACAGCCTTACAGATCACCCTGTAAAATTGTCATAAAATTTGAAAAGCTAATAATACACTGGAAATGAATGGATCGCGCTGTTATAAAACAGTAAGGCTGTTTATGACACTTGTGTTATAAACAGCCTTACAGATCGCACTGTACAATTGGCCCACCCAGAAAACCATCCCAAGAATTTGAAAAAAGTTCATGATACACTGGTTGTGACAATTTTATAGCGCGACCTGTAAGTCTGCTGTAGAAGCATCCCTACATAAAGTCCCTCATCTCGCAGCAGATGAAATTCGTTTCGAAACTGCTAGAATTCTCCGCCATTCCAAGATTCCTGAATCAAATTGCCCTAAACCTTTAATTCAAGCTCTCAATTCACTCAGAGCAAATCCTGATTTAGCTATTTTGAGGGCTGATAAAGGAAACTCCACTGTTGTCATGAATCGTTCAGATTATGATAACAAAATCATGCAACATCTGCAAACTAATTCCTATAAGCCCCTACCAAAAGATCCCACCTCCTCTATAGAACGTTCAGTTTCACAAATTATCCGTCATTCTTCCCTTCCTGATTCAGATGAGAAATTTCTTATCCCACCCCCCCGTTTATATGGTTTGCCTATAATTCATAAGCCCTCAGTTCCCCTGAGACCAATTGTCAGCACTTTCGGATATCCTACTTATAAACTCTCTCGATATCTGTCATCTATTCTCAAACCCCTTGCAGGTGATTCCAATAGTTTTATCCTAAATTCCTTTCATTTCGTTGAAAAACTCCAAACGGTAAAAGTTGACCCAGGCGATTTGCTCGTCAGCTTCGACGTCGAATTACTATTTACCAATGTTCCCATTTTAGACACCCTTTCCATAATTTCTCAATTGTTACCTGCAAAAACATTTCAACGGACTTGCTACCGTTAATTGATTTTTGTCTATCCTCCACATATTTTCTATACGATGGCAAGTTTTACGAGCAGTCCTCGGGAGCTGCCATGGGTTCCCCACTTTCTCCGATCATAGCTAATATCTTCATGGAAGCTTTTGAACAAGATGCCATTGACTCATATGTTCTCAAACCGGAATGTTGGTTTAGATATGTCGATGATACGTTTGTTATTTGGCAACATGCTCGCGAAAAGCTTGTTCCTTTCCTCAATCATTTAAATTCATTACATCCCAATATCTTTTCACCATGGAAGTCGAATCGCAAGGTTCACTCCCGTTCCTAGATGTATTGCTTAGTCGACAGACTGACTGTACTTTAGGACATTCTGTGTATCGAAAACCCACTCATACCGATAGATACCTCAATGGTCTTTCCCACCACCACCCTGCCCAAAAGCAATCTGTCATAAACTCCCTGGTCCACAGAGCTGTCAACTTATCTCAACCTCAATCCTTGAAATCAGAATTAAAACATCTTTCATATGCCTTATTATCAAACAATTTCTCCCATTACAACATTCAAAAAGCCATAAAGAAATACACTTCACCTACAATTTCAAATCGACCCGAGCCAGAAACCCTCCCGCCTGCTTTATCCACGGCCTATCTTCCATATATTGAAAATATAACGGAACGAATTTCCAAAATTCTCAAAAAACATAATATTTCTACCCGTTTTTCCACACTTCCAAATTTATCTCAGTTTTACAAACCTATCAAAAATCCCCTTCCTCCTCTACACTTAGAAGGTGTTTATAGCATTCCCTGTTCTTGCGGTGAAGTCTACATTGGTGAAACAAGTCGTACAGTAGCTACTCGTGTGAAAGAACATGAGCGCTGTACAAGGCTTCGTGACACCAGTAGATCTGCACTTGCGGAACACAAGTTTGACACTAATCATCAAATCCTTTTTGAAGATACTAAAATCCTAGCCCGAGCCCCATACTTCTATCAGCGAAAAATCTTTGAAGCTATAGAAATTCTAAAACATCCGAATAATCTGAACCGTGACTCAGGATATTACCTTCCCAACATTTGGAAACCCATCCTCGAAAATTCCACTTCGCACATGATCACACAACGGCAGGGTCAGGTGCCGGAACGGAGTTAACCACCGGAATAAAGGCAGTGAACTGTGTAGCGTGAAGGATTTTTCCTACAATAAATACAGCTACAGAAACCAGTAGAACGTGTTTCAGTTCAAGCCTCATGCCTGCCTTGAAGATGCCACCTGTAATGGTTGGCGAAACGTAGGAAGTCGAGCTATTTTGACGCGGAATCCATCCGGAAGCCAAGAATTTTCAAGATTAGCTATCCGCGGAAGTCTACTATCCAAGCGACCTGTAAGGCTGTTTTTAACACAACAGCCTTACTGTTTTATAACAGCGCCATCAGTCTTAGTGAAAAAGTTCGTAATACACTGGAAATATAACATTGTACTTCTTGGGATTTTTGTTAAGATGTTCTTGCTTCGTTCTCGAGTGATGACGTCTTGAAAAATAGAAACATTGCTGTTCAGTGGTTCTCTAATACTATTTATATATTTTACACAATAATGTGTTACAAGTTCAATTTTTTATGTTTCGTTCGTTGGTGTGACCTAGAGACTATTGATTTGAAATTAATACGATAAAGATGCTCAGTGCTTAGTGCAATCACTTTAAGAAATCCCGCGCTTTAGTTGTTGTGAATTAGCTTTCGAGTGCCTTCTAATGATGGTCGTGAGACCGAAACATACGTAAAGACGAAAATATATTTGACATGTGTTAATGTGGCGTATTTCCCAAAAATTCACATATAATTCATACTTGGGTCAAGAATTATTGATATTGATGCTATATTTGCTTCTAAAAAGTCTATGGGAATCGATTTTTAAACCAAAACCACAACGCATGATCCAGTAAAATACCTTAGAGCGGGTTTGTAGTCATTAACATGATGGAAACCAAACTCTGATATACAGATAACCACAATACTGTGGGGATATTCGAATATTTGAAACTCTGTTTGAAATCAGGTCGATTAGTTCAATTTCTAATTATCCGCATTGCTCTTCTTTCATACATCTCCTTCAAACCTACCGTGAACAAACATATTTGGTGGAGCTGATTCCGCTACCAAGGATGTGTTCAGACCACGTAAGACGTTAGTACAACGTTGAACCGGAATGCCACATAAAATACTAATTTGCAAGAGCTCAAAGTAATAGTTACTAGTCTTGAGTGAATTGAACTCCTTCAGAACTGTCCCAATATTATGTCGCTTACCATAGAGTCTTAGAGCTTGGTGAACTCGCAAAATTTTGTTATAAAAAGTTCTTCATTCCTAAATGCAACCGGAATATACTATATTGCTTAATTAACCAATAATCATGGTACCGAACACTTACCTATGCGACTTGGGAATGTATTCTTTACTTGAGCTTGGGTAGTTGTAGTTGTCACTGGTGTTGTAGGCAAAATAACAGCAGTGGTAGTTGGCGGAGTTTCAGTCTTTGTGTTTTTCTCATAAAACTTCAAGGTAGCTACAAATCCATTGAATTCAAAAGGAGTTTGCTGAGGTCCAGAACTGAAAAATTATTTGGATAATGAAAACCTAACATGTGACATTCACATTCTTCAAAATCTAGCTTATTCCGAAGAATGTATGACAGTAAGACAATTACAGCAATAGTCGAGGGAGAATTGATCATGTTACTAACACATCAAGATATAGTAGTATAGGAAAATATTGTGATTTTTTTATATAGGTACTGTTTGTTTCAATTAAAAATGACACACCAATAATGTGGCGAGTTCCTGGCTCTGAATGCCTACGCTTCCCATTGATCCTATGACTATGAGAATGGCAAATACGACCCAAGTCATATTCTGGGTTCATGGGATAATCCAGGGAGACGCTGCACCGAAGAAAATCAAATGAAGAAAACGAAGAATCTGGAAGATCATAATGGGGTGAGTTCCTGGCTATAAATACCCACTCTTCACATTCATTCCAGAAGACGCCCAAATCTGTGAGGATGGCAAATATAAGCACGACCCAAATCATATTCTAGGTTCATGTAAGAAAGAATTCGAAGAAAATCAAATAAAAAAGACGAAGAATCTGGAAGATCATTATGAGGTGAGTTACTGGCTATAAATACCCAATCTTCACATTCATCCCAGAAGACGCGTAAGTCTGTGAGGATGACAAAGATTAGCACGACCCAAATCATATTCTAGGTTCATGTAAGAAAGAATCCAAGGAACCTATGGAAATCATTTGTTTAAAACCATTTTTGGGAAAAGAAATGCATTTTTTCATTATAAAAGATCTTAGATCACAATAATTTGTAGAACCAAGGATTTTGAAAAACGATTTGTATCATTGCATCTAGATTGCATAAAAAATTACACAGTTTGAAATGAATGATGTACACCTGTATACATAAATTCATCTGTATGGAAAGTGGAACCAAATATAAACTGAAAAAAATTAAAATTGAAATCAAAATTGTATTGTACGTGAAAGCATTATTTAGATTACCTGAATTCTATCAGCAAATTTGATCCAGAAAATTCGAATATTTTTCTTTGGTTTCCACATAATGTTGACAAATGAGGGCTGCTTGTTGTGGATCCTTGATATATAGATATGTAGTCGGTTTTACAATTCCTGAAAGGTAACATCCCTTTAATATTCCGAAGTGCGTAGCGCCAAATTCAAACTATTGTATAAAAGATGCAGGTAACTGGCGTATGTATGATTATCCCATACTGTTTCCAATAATCAGACTGATGAAAAGCGGCACCTGTTAGTAGATTGTAGGCCTATGTGTACAGACGAATTCGAGGCAGTTCAATAACGTAATTTAATACAAGACTTGTGAATTTAGGACTACACTAATCCGTATACCCATTTTTTCTTGTCTATGGTATATATAGATGACTGTCAATAATCAATCACTTTGAATGTCAATAAGATATAATCATCATCAATCCAGATCTTATATTCAATTCCACAACAACTAAATGACTAAATAATCATATGTGTATAATTTACTATCATGTACACACTCTGTTTGAGCATGCACATTATCATTATCATGATCATCGTTTGAGGGGAGAAGGCTTAGCCTCCAAATGCAAATAGGTCACTTAGTTGGGCTCATTGTGCACCCCGTGGTCAGAAACCAATGCTATTCTAGCGAGTTTGTGGCCCGCCAGAAACCCAGAATATTGGCAGCGCTGGCTTCCATAAGCTCTTCTGGGAACAGTTTAGATTCTCCGAAGTGTCGGTGCCTGAGAGATGCTCAAACTGGGCATTCCAACAGGATGTAAGAGGCAGTTTCTCCCGTCTCTCTGCATTTCCTACATATGGGGTTATCTGCGATGCTCATAGTATGGAGGTGTTTGTTAATACGACAGTGACCGGTTAGGATTCCAGTCATCCCTTTGATGTCCCTTCTGTTCAGAGAAATGAGTGTCTTTCAGAGCCTAGGCACAGGCTCTTTGAATGAAGAGCTTGGCTTGCCTCATGCGTGGTGATTCTTGCCACATTTGAGACCACTCTTTGTCCAGTTGACCCAGAAAGTCGAGACGCAATTTGATGAAGCGACCATTGGCTTCCTCCTGACAGAGGCCCCAGACGACCCTCGCCTGGTCAAGGAGTCGGCCATATCATTTCCTTCAACTCCACTGTGTCCAGGAACCCAGATGAGTTGAACTTTATTTCTCCTGGCTAGGTCAGCTAGTGTATCTCTGCATTGATGTGACTGAGTGATTTGAGAGCTTCCATAGCCGACCCGCTGTCTGTGCAAATATATATGCACCTATTATTTACATAGTTTCTTCGCAATTTTTCCATGACACAAGTCAACATTGCGTAGACCTCCGCCTGAAAAACCGTGCAGTTAGCGCCTAGAGTCACTTAGATAGTGGTCTTTGGCCTTCTTAGGTACATTTCCGCCCCAGAAGCCTGACCTACTTTGGACCCATCTGTGAACCATACGAGCCCATCTGATGGCACTAGGGTGAGAGTTTCGTTACTCCAGTCTCCTCTATCCGTGATGAGTCTGATGAGCCTTCAGAATTTTATGTACTCCTGCCATAATTCATGCCAGTTTAAAACAAAATGTCTTAGATGAATAATATCCAAAACCGTTTGGTTATAACCGGCACCAAACGCATATTGACTGATTAATTGCCGAAAAGATTTCGAATTCGTTCATTTCGTTGCACTTTGGTTGATTTGCGATGTAACCGGTTAGAACGCGTAAGGGTTAGTTTCGCCTATTAACCGTAACATGTTATACACATTAAATTGAGAATAGATGCTTATTCCTTTCGACGTACTCTCACCATAAATCGATCTATTCTACCTTATGAATCTATAGTAGTTCATAAAGATATATACACGTTACATGTCTGCTATCAATGAATAATAGCACAGCATAATATAAACGTAACAACCTCTTTCGTATTTTAGGCGGATATTAAATGACATCTCTTGCAATTGACACACGTGACACGAATGAAATGTCTCTTTAAAACCTGAACCACGCTATAAAATATTATGTTGTACAGTATAATTTCGAGATGAGTATCAGGAGTACGGTTATATTCGAGTTAACCGTGAGTAGAATGACCTCCATTAGGTAAACAAATAGAGATATATTCCTAAATGGTAGGTTAGCAAACTTACTGTGGTAAAAGCAGTGCTGTAAAGCTAATACGAACTTGAATATTCTCATTGCTTGTGGTGATGTGGTATTTACACTGTCTATGAGGAGGGTAAACTCCCGGATAGCCAGGACTGGCCAGGACGCAGGGATAGCCGACCACTTCAGATTTATTGCAGGCAAAATCTTGATACAACCAATCGCAATCTGGAAAAGAATTCAACTGTTAGAATGTGAATTAATGTATGAATTAAATGTATACATTCACCAAAATATACACGAACTGATTTGAAATATTTTACTTTATGGCAATCTGTATCTTCATAAGTTGAAGAAGAGTTGTTGGAAGGATTGAAGTATATGATAGATCATTGACGTTTTACAGTCACTCTGGGGATCAAACTAAGAACAGAGGCAGTTCATACCAATCAACTTGAATGCATTTGCCTTGCCTTTGATTTTCCACTAAAACTGCAGCTCATTCTTCCACTAAAAATTACAAATCTGTAATAATAGAGAAGGATGATAATAACAGCTATCGATGTTCCACAATCGACCATGTTGAAACCGTACCAAATGACTGATTATGCGATTTCTGCTCTAACGTTTTGAACGAAATATAGCAGCAAAAAGAAGATTGATAATCGCTTTTATTATTAGAAGAGGGGATTCTACCCCTCATCTAATAATAAAAGCAATGTTATAGACTTTTATTAAGGGCAATTTGTGATTAATTGAACAGTAAACGCAATAAGTCCTGAGTCGAATTGATTTACCGTGATCGCTACGCAAAGATCGAATGTTTCGAATGAAGAAATGAAGATGAGGAAATTTATTTCCTCGAAATATACAAGAGGATTATAGATTTTCCTCTAATGTAATCAAAATGTAATACTAATAATTGATAGCTGTTACGATCTTTAACGTCTGATCCAGAATATGTGTTTTTTCTTTTCTCACACGCTTGCTTTCGGTATTGTAGTGGTGGTACAAAAGGGTTGGTGTTGCTTCCTTTGTCAGTTAATTCCTGAATTATTTCCTGCAAATCAAAATCTGGGTTAGAATCCATCAAGAGATACTTCCCCAGATCTAGATTCTGGCATATGTCATCTTCTTTTTCAAAATCGTCATCTTCTTGGATCGTTTCCATAAGTCCAGCTTTCTCTAAACATTTTTTGTAGTAACAGATGGAACATATTTCCATGGTTAGTGTGCATCAGCAATTTCGTCTGTTGTTCCACAAAGAGATATTTCAGATAGGCGGAGTAGACAAGCTCAAACTAGTCACCACTTCACTGTCAAACTCGAAACCTGCCGAACTTCTCCCTACCAGACTTCATTTATTATCGAACAGCGAAGTTGTGGAACTCTTTACCTAGTGAGGTCTTTCCCTATCTCTATAACCTCCAAAACTTCAAGAAAAATACGAATGCTTATCTCCTCTCTCTACCTTCCACTGCTGGCTCACACGATGTTCGTCGAACATTAAGGTTTCTCTCTCATGTAGTCAGAGTACAAAAAAAAAATACGTGTGGCACTCAGGGACTGCCGCGGTGAAGCTATTGCATAGCATTTTTTCATCAACTTATGCAATTATAATTATTTATTTATTTTTTATTTATGCTGTATTTTTTTTTCTTTGATATTAATTCAAGTGTTTTCTTTGATATTAATTCAAGTTACACTTTTTGAGCGTGGTGACCGATAAGAAAACATTTTTTTTCTTTTATTGAATAAATGAGAAGTTAATATCGTTTAAAATATTTTTATTATCTTACAATACATGTAGGTTATTCAGGAATTTTTAACATTGAAACTATAGGTTTATGGTAACTGAAATAAGAAACATAAGTTTGAGACTTGATATCCTCTGAATATCTGGAAAATACCGCATCAATGGTGGTCCCATATTTTGTTGTGGATTCTTGTGGATCATTATTCATTTTCAAATTCAATTTTTCCGAAAGAAAAGTTTTCAACCGTTCTGATTTTTTATCAGCGAAGTTGATGTTGAAATCGCCAGCCAAGATAAGTGGAAATTTATTACCATTTGTACCAAGTATTTTCGACCCTTCTTCAGTGAACTCCAGTAAAGTGCGATGAATAAAATGCTCTACCTCGTCCAATTTTGGATTCGGAGAAATGTAAATTGCTACCATGACTATGTGTAGGCCATTTCTAAGTTTGCATAAGCACCCACAAATATCTCCAACAAATGAGCGCCTAACATTAACATCGCTAACGTGTGCAATATTTATTTCAATATTCGGAGTCATAATATTAGTGACATTATTATTATTTTGGTAAATAGCTACCCCACCTTTTGGAACAGTATCTACAACAGTATATATACCTACATGTATACTTACGGGGCGTACATGCGGTGAGTGTGACATTATGAAGATATGATAGATACCTATACACCTATATACTTTCTCACAAACAGCTGCTTACGTATTCGTCCGATTTCGGAGCAGCTCGTCTCGATCCGTGCGAGCTTCGTACAGTCGTACCATATACATACACGTTAAGCGAACGCTCGGCCGAGCTACATGGTAGGCGGAGTGGGGGGTGTTAGGTTTTATTTTCGTTACGGAATTTCTTGATCCGGTCGCCGCGCTCAAAGCCCGCGATAAAAGCTATGCAATACAATAGCTTAAAAATACGGGCAGTCACCGAACACGAACTGACAGAAGTGAAAACTGACATCATGAAGTAAGCATCCATCCTCAACATCTATGTTATAAGTTATCATGTATGGTCGGTTAAGAAATAAAATTAACTCGTATGGTAATCCACCCGTATCATCGGTTCTCATTTTATGCAACTTCTGCCTGAACGAAGACATCCGATGCCACACATACTATTGTCTACGGAGTTTAGTATGGAGTTGTTGTACTCGTAGTAGCATCCGAAATTACAATTTTATTATTTTTGAATGAAAATTAATATAATTAGTTTTTCTTTAGTTTTCACAACTGTCAGCATTTCAATGAACAATTATATACATTTTTATATTTAATAATAAAAGACGTATAATGGGCGGTACAATCCCTGTAAAGAGTATGAATGTAACCCGATAGTCATTATAATAAATACACATTATTTTATTTTCAAAACATATTATTTATTGATATTCACATCGATTTAAATGAAAGTAATGTTTAACAGCATTGGTCCGAATTGAAGATGTCTACGGATGTTGGTAAAAAAAAACATCTTCAATTCGGACCAATGAACAAATAATCTAAAAAGAAACGCAAAATCTAAGCATATAAACATTTCCGTCAAATGTCAGTATGATCGTAAACTACACCACAAATAATTATTTGAAATAAAATTTTGTACTTTCGTATTAGTAGTATTACAAAAAACATCAAGACGATACTCACTATTATATTTGATGTTGTGATCCAACATTCGAACAATGAAAATAATAAACTAGATATAACACTACGTCATCAATGTGTAGAACACATGCAAAAGTTCTCACTTATACACATCACTAATGTTATATTCTTATGACAATAATTATATTCACAATATTTAAAACCTTGCACGTAGATACGATACAGTACAGAATGTACAATTAATAAATTCAATAAACATATAACTTTAGTCCGCACGAGGTCCGAGGATTGAATAAATGAATAACTTCGAGTATCCGACTCAGATATGCACACGTGTGTAAGCGTATAGATGTAAGAGGCAGTTTCTTCCGTCTCTCTGCATTTCCTACATATGGGGTTATCTGCGATGCTCATAGTATGGAGGTGTTTGTTAATACGACAGTGTGACACACGTGTGTAAGCGTATAGAGAGACTGCCTGACCCTGACCCGAGTACTTGAGCACGCAGCAGTATACATAATACCTAATATATATATAGCTACAGCGTGACGGGACGTGACGAACTCATGGTTTTACCCCCCCCCCCCATCTGAAATAGCTCAACGCGCCTAAAGAAGTTTTAACTTCACAAATCTTGCTTCATTGGATGTTGTTGATGATGATGGATGATTCGAAGGATCCAGAGAATTTATCACACGTATGAAAATGATATGTTCCATTATACCTTAGGGTACTGGGAATTCTAAAATCCAAAAGATGAAATGGGGCAAACATATTTATTTCAATGTTCATTATTCACATTTGTTTCACTTTGAACATTGTGCTCAAACGTCAGAAATGTAATATTAGTATGAAGAGGGTTGAAATTGTATATGTAAGGTCGCTGGTATAATATAGATGGATGATATTGAGAAAGACTGATGAGTCATTATCGAATCGATGAGTACATTAGTTTCAAACTCCATGGAACAGATATTCTGGTCGCTTTAAGTATCTCATGAAAATATACAAAAGTATCCGAGAAAATTTGTTATCTATATTCGATACCTTCCAATTTATAATAAACTCTGTCATATTCCCCAATTCCATGAAAGTATTTTCTCATTTTGTAACATAGCTTCGTTGATGCTCCAAGGGAAGGAAGTGTTCCATGATTTGCATAACGACACATACATATTTCATATAAAATTTCCAGATTATTGCAAATTCTAATAACCTTGAATAGTAGACTTCCAGCTAATCTTCAAAATTATTTGCTTCCAGATGGATTCCGCGTCACAATAGCACGACTGGATGCCTCCGTTTCGGCAACGATTACAGGTGACATCTTCAGGGCAGGCTTGAGGCTTGAACTGGAACTGATTCTTCTGGTTTCTGTAGCGGTATTTATTGTACGAAAAAACGCTACAGATTTCACTGCCTTCACTCCCTTCTGGCACCTGACTCTGTCGTTGTGTGATCATGTGTAGATTTTAATGCAAACAAAACATCAAGCTTGCGTTTTCTCCAGAAAGGCGGATCTCACAATCCCTAATACGATGATGTCAGGTACAACTATTCCTATGAAGAGGCCAGGTAGCTCAGCGGTAGAAGCATCGATTTTCTAATCACTGTGGCTGCCGGTCGCGGGTTCGAATCCAGCAACAGCGGAATTTTTCCGATGGCCCGAGAAAGTGGTGCGGCAAGATACAATGGGCTGTTAAGCCCAAGTGTCATCGTGACTGCCCTGGTTGCAGGATCGAGCCAACCACACGAGGTGGAGTGTTTAGTGGGTATATCTGAGGTGATTAAGTTCGGGACTCAGGGACTCCCACACGGTTTCAACCACCTCGCACCCAAAAAAAAAATAAAATTCTCCTTAAAAATGCTCGGGATCACCACCAACAGCACCCTCTCATGGGACGATCATGTGAGGTTAATTGCGAAAACCGCTTCACAAAAACGTGGTTTTCTATTTCGTACCAAGAGCTACTCTACATACCAGCAGCTACTCATAACTTACAAGGCACAGATTCGATCTGTCCGGAGTACTGTTCACATGTTTGGAGTTCGGCTCCCGAACATACATTCTATCCAGAAAAGAGCTATCCGTTCGAGTGATGATGTCACACTTACATGTTCATTGGCCTCCCTGGAACATTGTAGAAAGGTGGGAGACCCCTCCCTTTTCTATAGATATGTACATGGTCAGTGTTCTTCAGAAATTTCGTCTGTTATTCCACCACGAGAGATTCCAGATAGGCGGACTAGACGAGCTCAAACTAGTCACCTCTTCATTGTCAAACTCGAGACCTGCCGAACTTCTTCATTTTCCTATCGAACAGTAAAGTTATGGAACTCTCCCCCTAGTGGGGTCTTTTAGTATGCCTATAATCTTCAAACCTTCAAGAAAAATAAGAATGCCTATCTTCTCTACCTACATTCCACTACTGGCTTCCACGATGTTCTTCGAACATTATAGGTTTCCCTCTCGTGTAGTCAAAGTATAGAAAAAGGGCTTGAAAGAGTTACCTACAACCGTATAATACATTTCATAAAGTCCTTCGACTTACTATGTGACTCACAATATCGATTTCGTGAAGGCAGAAGTACTGAAACGGCAACTACTAATATAATTCATTTTGTTAATGGAAAATTAGATGACGGCAGAGTTGTGGCGTGGCTCTTCTTTGACTTATCACCAGCATGCGATAGATCCTGCAATTCATCAGTGATAAACTTTACAACTTAGGATTCAGAGTGGCTAAACTAATATTTTGCTTCAAGGAAATTGCGCATCAGAGTAGATAATGAATGGTCTTCTGAATACGAAACTTGTACTGGAGTCCCGCAGGGTACGGTGATTGGACCGTTAATTTTCTTACTCAACGTAAACGACTTGCCTAAATTCATATTGAAAGGAAAACCTCTCTCTTTTGCGGTAGCTATAGATGCGACAATGAGGAGCTTTCGCTCCAGTGTCTTCAATGGCGCAATAGCAAGAGCTTTATTTTGAACTATTCTTCTAAGTTTCAGAGAACAAACTACTACATCTAAAATGCTGGATCGCACAATTATCAAATCCACAAAATTCTTAGCAATTATTAATGATGAACTAAACTGAAAACTACAAATTGACTTAGTTTGTAAAAAACTTAACAAAGCTTACTTCGCACTTACGCAATTGTCAACTACATTCAACAGGAATGATTTGATAGGAATACAGTATTCCTTGGTTTACAGCCACTTGCAATACAATTATTTTGTGTGTGTGTTGGGGGGGGGGGGGTGCTAATTGTACTCGAGTCCATATAATTCAAAACAGAATTATCAGATTGATATTCATACTGCATCCTCGGGAATCTGTGAGGCACACATTCATAAAAAACAAATTACTAACATTTCCATCTATTTATATTTTTGAAGTATTAAATTTTATTGAAAGCAATTTAGACAAGCATTTAACTAATGGCAATATCCATAGCTATAAAACAAGAAATAAGAAATCTCTACTTATTGACAAGCATTCCACTACTAAATTGAAAAATCTCCTATATATGTTGATAATATCGTATTCAACAGATTACCAAGGAAGCTTCACCAATTGTATAATTACCTATAACGATTTGAGAATGTTAACGTATTGCTGCTATTTTTAATTTGTCCACTACTTATTGTTTTTTGAATATTGAGTACTTTTATGAACATATAACAATAATTGTTAAAGTAGCTACTACCATATACTGTTATTTTAAATATCTGTCTCTTAGTCAATATTAAAAAATGTGTTATTCTATTTTAATTTGATTGGATTTAGAAACTACCACTATCTATCAATCAAAATTTAAACATATACCATATGTATCATTGAACTTATGTTGTGTATATCCAGTTGTAAATTTCGGCACCAATACTAATAAATCTATCCACCTATCTATCTATTTATCTATCTGTAACAAAAGATGAAATCTTTCCCCCCGTTGATATTTTATAAACGACACTACTATTTCGCACATAAATCCTACTGAACTTGCTGTGCATAGTTTCACACTCAATAATTTGTTTGTATTTTTTGCGGAAACGATATTATTTCGCTGTGGTATTATTCAGAATCTTTTTTTCTACATTGAACAGCTCCATATGTTGAAAGTTTGATAGTTTGAAGAATAGGAACGTGGATGCATATTCCAACGAACAAAACTTGATATCTGAAGTCTCCAGATAGTAATATCCAAAGAGATAAAACTTTCAACCAATCGTTTATTACAATATTATTATATAAAGTTTCACAAAATAAGCTTCCTCTGAGGAGGCTATCGAGGAAAGACGATAAAACATTTGCATGGAAATGAGTTAAGTAACCAAATTTCATCAAAAGTAGAACAAACTCAGGAAATAGAATTGAGATTATTAAGAAACATCGTTGATAGTATTGTAGGTATTTATGTCATAGTGTTGTTTGATTATGTTGATAATATTTCGTATATAACTACAATTTTGTACACGTCAAAAGGTTTTATCAAATGCATTTCTACATCCAGCGTTTTCATTTATCTCTTTCAGCCGTTCAACCGTATTCCTGTCAGAAATTGAACGTATGAATTTGATATTCTCTTTGCTATTGTGAACACACGAAGACTTCAACTTAACCAATCCAACTGTATCAAATGACGTTTGGGCCTGGCGTATATAAGCTGGGCCGGTTTACCTGTGTAATCCTCGGTCAGTATAGATTTAGAGGTAATCTTAATTGCTCGTTCAATCAGAGATATGTGAACAATAACCTGAATTTCCTTATCTACAACTGTGGAAGATTTAATATCGAACATAGTACATTTCTTTGTAATATTTGATTTGAAGCAAATACACCTATTTAGTTATAAAACAGCAGCATTCGATTCAATGATACATCCAGCATTTTCCATATAGTTTGGAAGATAACTAGACATCACTAGAAAGAAATGGCTCCCCTCACATGAAAGAGAAAACCGACAAAAAATTGTGGTCATGCGTTACTTTTTAGCAATATCCAATGATAATTCTGCCGAAATATAATTTAAACGAATGATTGAAACGTTGAGTACTATGAGTATTGCAGGACTGCAGGAACAGCTTGAGACGACGGCCACTTCGTGGCTACCAAATTGTATTTCATATGTGAAAGACCATAAATGTTTTCCAGAATTCTTGAATTTCATTTGTGAACTTAATCGATTTATAAATAATTGTCCGTGCTTCACTACGGTACTTATCTGCTTCAAGGAGTAAAAAATGGGGATGGGGTAGTTTTTCCGGATATCGTATAGACGGTTTCTCCCTTCTTGTTCAACAGGTGAAGCCTGCAATATTTCATCAAAAGGTGAGAAAGAGGAATGAGGTACTTTTTTTTCAAAATTTCATGTTGATAGTGAATCGCGTCTTGTTTTCAAGGTCCACTGTGCAATATTTCATGAAGATCGTATTTATCTCCTCCAAGGGGTGGAAAAGAGAATAGGACATGTGGACAGTGACTTTCTTCTTGTCACTACTTTCCTCTTGTCTTGAAGGTCAACCATTTGAAATTTCATCAAGATCGGTATTTATCTGTTTTAAGGGGTTTGAATGGGGAATGAGGTAGTTTTCTTGAAACCTCATGTTGACAATGACTTTCTTCATGTTTTGAACATAAAGTGTGTAAAAAATCAGTACTTATCTAGTTTTAGGGGCGAGAATAGGCTGGAAGAGGGGTTGGGGTAGTTTTCTAGTAATCTCACCCAGGCAGTGACTTTTCTCTTGTTTTGAAAGTCAACTGTGCAACATTTCATAAATATCGGTATTTATCTATTTTAAGGGGTGGGAAAGGGGAATGAAATAGTTTTTCGAAACCACATGTTTACAGTAACTTTATTCATGTTTTGAACATTAAGTGTGTAAAAGATCAGTACTTATCTAGTTTTAGGGGTGGGAAGAGGGGTCTGGAAGAGGGGTTGGGGTAGTTTTTCAGTAATCTCATGCAAACAGTGACTTTGCTCTGGTTTTGATGGAGGTCAACTGTACAAAATTTCATCAATATCGGTATTTATCTGTTTCAAGGGAAGGGAAAGGGGAATGAGGTAGTTTTCTCAAAACCACATGTTGACAATGACTTTCTTCATGTTTTGAACATTAAGTTTGTGAAAGTTTAGTACTTATATCTAGTTTTAGAGGTGGGAAGAGGGGTTGGGATAGTTTTTTAATAATCTCACGCAAACAGTGACTTTCCTCTTGTTTTGAAGGTCAACTGTGCAAAATTTCATCAATATCGGTATTTATCTGTTTTAACTGCTGAGAAAGAGGATTGAGATAGTTTTCTCAAAACCACATGTTGACAATGACTTTCTTCATGTTTTGAACATTAAGTGTGTACTAGTTCAGTACTTATATAGTTTTAGGGGTGAGAAGAGGGGGGTCTGGAACAGGGGTCTGGAAGAGGGGTTGGGGTAGTTTTCCAGTAATCTCATGCAGACAGTGACTTTCCTCTTGTTTTGAAGGTCAACTGTGCGTAATTCCATCAATATCGGTATTTATCTGTCTTGAGGGATGAGAAAGAGGTATGAGGTAATTTTCCCGAAACCACATGTTGACAATGACTTTCCTCATGTTTTGAACGTTAAGTGTGTGAAAGACCAGTACTCATCTAGTTTTAGAGGGAGGAAGAGGGCTTGGGCTAGTTTTTTCGAAATCTTATGTAGACAGTGATTTTCCTCTAGTTTTGAAGGTGAAGGAAAAATTGCTTGACACAAATAAATTGACATCCATTTCACGCAATAGTGGGATCCTGAGAATGGGGTAGTAACTACTGCATACAACTAAGATGTATTCCTCCAATTATATGGTATATATATGTAATTAGTGATGGGGTGGCCATTGTCAAGCCCGTAATTCAGATGACATGATATACATGAGGTGGTAGTAAATAACCACACGATCCAATTTTATAGGATATGACATCCTAATCGCTAACCTAATCCTCAATTTCTCATTAGTACTAAAAGCTTTTTCCATTTTTACAGAACCTTCTGAAGCGAAATGACTTTTCAGACAACTCCAATTTCTGAATAAGTAAATAACTGCAATCAACGATTCACAAGATTTATTTCGAAAAACTCTCTTACGAAATTGCAGATTCTTTCGCTTTCCATTGCACTAGTTTCATATATTATTTATCCCTCCTTGATTGTTAAAGTGTCATATAAAAATAAAATGGTTATATATAAAAATATATTAAATCACTACATTAAGGGATTGCTGACGTTTTTCTCATAAATTCGCAGTTTTGCATATAATAATAATTAAATGTCTCTAAGAAACAAGAAATTTGTCAATCATGATGCCTGACGTTTTATCTGAAGGGAAACGGGATTCTATCTACATATTCAAGCATTTTTACTTGAGTGAAATGAATAACAAGAAATTCTGATGTTGTCATTATCACAAACTGTTCAAAATGTCCACATTAAATGGTGAGGAAACATTGAAACAGATAAGAAGCAAACGGTGCGTGTCAAAGACGTTGATTTCATACTTTTTATTTCTGACTATTCATATTATCAACTTGTATTGCATCAGTAAGTTTCCATGACGAAAACCTGGACACATTGTTATTATCATTATGCAATTTGAAGGCTGGCTTAGCACACATAGATCCTTATATTAGAATCCCTTTTCTATAAAAGCTACTTGGACATTGCATGACCAAGTTCTACTATACTGAATTCTCCCAGTTTTTTTGTCAGAACTGATTTTTCCATCATGCAGATCATGTTAAGCCTTACCTGTATTCTGTAATCTCATCCCACCTTTTGGTTGATATGCTAAACCATCAGAGTTATTGGTTGCTGTGAAACTGAAGTAGGCCAAGAACTGGGAACGTCTTGTTTTTTCTGTGATTCTGAAAGATAAAATGGAGCACTATGAGATGAAACTCAAAACTGTACATTGTATTACTTCTGCTTTTGATTTATTTCAAATTCAAATTCAATTGTCGAAAGAAACTACCACAGATAAAGTTTTCCTTCAGTCCCTCTCCAAAAACGGTCCCCCTATCTTCATCCCTGTTGACACAACAATCACTAAACACATGGATTTTCTATTTTTCAATCGGACAGTGTAAAAAAATTAGATCCGAAGTAAATCCGATTGAATTTTCCTGAGAAACACGACAGGCCAGCAGTAGAAGGAATATTATTTAAAATCTGAAAATTCACCCAATTCTCCTTCGTGACCCCAACGTCCCCAAAACAATAGTTACAGGTACCTAAAAAATGTCAACAGAAAAGAACCGATGTCAATTCAATTCTTCAAGGTCACTGAAAAAAGGCTGTTAACGAAGAACACAAACTTTTTCATTTGGAATTGAGATTTTAAAATTACTCGGAAAATTCAATGTACCTACAGGTGAGCTTTATGAAATTTCGAATGGAATGAATTAATATATAATTTCACGGGTAACACGGATGTACATAAATTCGATCACTTCAAGTTGCACTTGAATCGGAATGACATCATAAAAAATATAAATTTTAAAAATTGTAGGGCTTCACCCTTTACTATGTGATACAGACGGCATTCAGAAACCGTCTGAAGATGGCTTAATACCACAGACCCTGTGGTATCACTCAGAAATGGAAGTTACGAATAAAAGTGATATCGACATAGATGTGTTTAATTTATGTCAATATGATCACGAATTAAAGTTGTAGCATCCACATACTAAGATACAAAATATTATCGTAAGCTATATAGAAAACTTTGTTGATATATCTATGTAAGTTAGATGAATATGTTTCTGAAAGTGAAGTAATTGAAAACGAGAAGTGTTCGGAATCGCTGAACGTAGCAGTCTCACGTCGGCCAACATCATAACAATGTCATGTTGTTGAATCTCTGTTGGTACCACGGTCGTACATACAGGTCTGGGAACTCGTATGTTTGACATGGGTCTCTTACGCGTCGCCAAACTCGTAGTCCCTCGCTCAGCCACTATCTAGCGCTTGGATCGAAGTGGTAAAACGATTTATTTCCGGAATCGCAAGCAGTGTTACTAAGTATTCTGATTTGAGAGAGGAATAGAACTGTTACTCTTGTCAAAATGTATTACTCACCTTAAAAATAACCTTTTTCGCACACATAAAAGACCTCGTTCAAACGATTTCTATCCGGAATCGCAAGCATCCACTTTTTTCGAATTTCCGCATCTTTCGGCACTTTAAAAACAGAAGTTTCTTGCTTTACACTTTTGTACCCCGTTTTGCATTTCGGCACAATGCACGGTTTCGTAATTTGTTTCTAAAAACGCAGGTATTCCTTGTGTTTACAAGTCAAGAATGACAGTTGTCAGAGAACACTCTTCGACTACTGCGCCACCCTTTTTGGTACTACGCGACAGTTGACGCTTAGCGGAGTCACTTCTCACATAGGAAACAGCCTCGAGTTCCCAGACCTGTATGTACGACCGTGGTTGGTACCATACAGATATATTATACATCTCTATGGTTAGTACCGAATCGATGCATAGCTTCTGGATTTGAAACAATTGAAAACGAGTTTAATGAATGTTAATCGCTGACGGTAGTGCTTTAATTATATTTGTAAATAGATTGAATCACGGATTGCTTCTGGACATCGTGTAACACTCTTAATAACATTGCATTCTCGATTTTGAGTTATACGAATTGGAGTTTTCGTCGTTCCAGACTGAATGTGCATCGCCGTTCAACTTGAGCGCTGCCTCCCCGAGGAAGTGGTTAGGGGCACGCAAACATACAAGGTAGGATATTTAATTTGAATTCAATTATTTAGGGAATTCGAATGCGCATTTCAATCATTATTCAGATATCAAAAACATTGAAATCAGCATCTTGATATATATTTAGAATAATTAAAAAACAGATAAGAAATGTGGAACTACTAATAAAATTAAATGAGCGTTAATGGGAAAATATTGCACTACGTTCATAGCAGACGGTTTCGTGAATCAGATTGCACACAGTATTGTGCTCGAGTTCCATGTGGTATATTCAGTCACTGCAACTCGTGAAACGTAAATAATCGAGTCCGTCTTTTCTAGAACACAATTACTCTACAATTTCCCGTAAGAAGGAGAGCTGTACCGGCTTTCTTTCTTTCTTTGCTTTACTGAACGGACTTGAAATAGAAAATCTCTCATTGGTCTGTAACTCACGATCGTGATTTTGTTTGTTTATGAATCAAAAACCACGACCAGCTCTGTAAATGTATCCTTATATTGAACGCTGCAGTTAATCGCAAAATCGTTGATATTTTAGAGAGATTAATAACCTTGAAAGGAGAAAAATAGCTCTATATTTTTTGTTTCGACTGTTGGGAGACAAATAATGTTACGAAGAGTTTGGTTATTATAACAATAATAATAGAATGTACTCGCCCAAACTTCACAATATATAGATTTATCACTGCAGGTACACTGGTGTTTTTAATGTTTTATTGTTTTTTCTACAAAAATTCAAGAACTAAGTTTCTACCCAGTAAGAGTATTTATTGTATTGCATGTAGAGACTATTGTTTACATTTATCAAATATACTATAAAAATGATATACTAAGATATGTATATATAAAAATAGATTTAAAATGTTTGTAAGTAAATGTAGCTAATAATTTAGGTATATGGAACACAGAATGGACATAACAAATTTGAGTGGACATGTATGGCATGTTATACAAAATCTGTATAAAGCTCAATGATATTTCAGTAAGAGTACATGATTTTCCAAAAATCACAGATCATTCTATTCTTTCAATTAATATATACAATACGGACGATAATCATAAGTATAATACTAGGGAATGCAGAAATCTATGTTGAAAAAATATTGATACCATAAAAATATATTTAATGATGCATAATTGGAATCTCGATTCTGGCGATGTAAATGTATTATACCAGGAACTCTTTGTAAACTATGGAAATGTGATGAATCGAGTTGCTCCTTTGGTTAACTGTAGATATAAAATTGAACTACCATGGTTTGACAATGAGATGTATGATATAATGAGAGATAGGGACAGAGCTTATAAACTATTCAAATCTTGCTGTATGGGTGAGACAGAGATCAAATGGGAAGTCTTCAAAAAACTTAGAAACGATGTGGTCAATCTGATGAAATCTAAAAAACAACAATTATATAGGAACAATCCCAAACAAATGTGGAAAACTGTGAAGAATATAATTAATACAAAAATTGAGGATCATTCAAATGTTGTTATGTTTAAAGATGGCAATAACCAAATAATGATAAAAGATAATGAAAGCATAGCTGTGCATTTCAATCACTATTTCATTGAAAGTATAAAGGAAATCATAGAAAGTTTCAATTCCCCGAGAGTTTGGTCTAACACAAATTATAATATGTATCCCTTAATGGATAGATTCCGATTACTAACGTTGACTGAATTGAGAAAAATAGTTGAAACTTTGGATTCTAAGATATCGGTTCATGAAATTCTTAATGCCAAAATGCTAAAAAATATTTTTGAAACAATTGGTCATATTATTCTGACCTTAGTCAATTCTTCACTTGAAACTGGTATCATACCTGATGCACTCAAAACTAGTACCATCATTCCCATTCAGAAAATAGTTAATACCGTTAATGCCTCTGAATTTAGACCGGTTAATACACTGCCTCCATTCAAAAGTAATGTTTCTATGTGTGAATAACATTATACCAGTTTTGTCAAGGCTTACGGACAGTTCATTTGCACAAACCCAGTCAAAAGGACATTCTTGAGAATCACTCAGGCAAGCCAGCAAATTCCTTTCACTATTCTCGTTTCGAACCATACTGGTGTCATCAGCAAAGAGCAAGAGATCTTCCGCTCTCACCAATTGAACCAGATCATTAATAAAAATAAGAAACAGTAGCGGACCAAGGATAGATTCATGTAGAACTCTAGTGATAACCTCACCATGTTCCGAGGAGGTTCCATTAATTACAGTGTACTGTTTCCGGTTGGATAAGAAGGAGTAAATTAAATTACAGCTTTTGTTATGAAATTTGTAAAATTTCAGTTCAGTTCATCGACAAGAATGAAAAGCTGATTGCAATAAAGAATGTTTGATTTTTCAGAATAGTCGGTTATCTGATACTTCAAGCACGATTCAAACTTTTTTAAAAAAAGTGGAACTATAGCTATTGCCTTGCATTTTTCATATCTGAATATGCCGTTTTCTATCATGCTGTTTCACTACCTCTACCTATAAACAAGACCAACAATAGCTATTTGTATAACAAGAGAGGAAAGTGCTACTTTTCCTCCCGAGGATGACGTTTACTAGTAATCATTCAAGGGAGGAAAAGGCACTTTACCCCCATGTTATACATATGATTTTTCCGCCTCCCTCAGATAACAAGTCATTTTTAAATAATTTATTTATGAAACTAACAAACAAAATTTATTAAAGAACTAAAACTAAGAAGTAGGTACAGTAAAACTTATAGGCAAAATACACTGTGTTCTATAAATGAACGGCAAAATTTATACTTATATAATAGAATATAGTTTAGGACGTCAATGCCGTATAGGTTATTTTTACTCTTCCTCCCTAGGGAGGAAAAGTACTACTTTGCTCCCTACAATGAAGCCAGGAAATGTATACTTTGGATAAAGGTAGGCGGAAAAATAATTTTTCCAATTATTTAGGTGCATACTTCCCGTGAACCAATCATATTCTTATAACACGAATTGTTGAATGCATGATTTGTGGTCTATATTAGTCAGAGTTTTAGGTACAACTTATCTTCGTAACAAAGACTACTGAAATGATATTTAGTCGGTTAACAAACAACTTATCACCACTGCTAAGAATACATCTTGCGCGAAACAATAATGGATGAAATTATGAAGAGAAATAATAATAATAGTTTCAATATTATCGCGGTCGATATTTGAACCAACCTCTGCAATTCTGAACATTTGGAACGGTGTACGGTAATGAGAGTAATAATCCAATTATGAACTTTGAAATATCGGGTACAATATGCAATGCGCTGTTGTACCTGTTTGCTATATTATTTTTACAGAAATGTAGCTAACTAGCTGACAAATTATCGTTATGAATGTCGAACAAATGGTTTCAACTAATTGAGTTCATAGATTTGACAGCATGTAGTGTACAATATGAAACATTAACAAAACAACTGCTATAGTATATAATTCAAGTGGAAACAAACTTTCATACATTTCATACGTTTAGTAACTTACAATGTTTTGTTTCTTTCTTCCAAATTCAAACTGATATTGATAATTCCTTCAAAATATTCCTAGAACGTTGGAGATAGGTGAGGAATGTGGTTAGCCAGTTTGTCGTTAGATTTCAATTGAGAGAGAATAATTTTTCTTGTTTCCCAAAGAGTGTTTAAAACTGAGTTCATCTTTTGAAATCATCGATATAGAGAAGGCTACTGGTAAGATCATATCAGAATGTCTTAACTCCCAGCTCATTGGATTACTTGATTTGGTGTTCCTCGGACTCTCGTTGAAACGCCTTTCTCTATTGCCGTGCTCATTTTCCATGTATTCCTTTGTCTTCAGGGCAAAACGTTGTGTTTAATATATAGGGTATTTCTTAATATATGCGAAAGATTCCAGGTCGATACCTGATAAGGGCAGTCTTCCATATCAAATAATGTTCCGAAGTGCCTCTTGGCAAGCTATTCGCATCCTGATAGTTGGTTGAAAACCACTTTTCCTGACGTGTGAATATTTCTTTAACAAACTGGCAACGGTATCATATTCTTACTTCCCTCACTATACCTTGTATGAGGGAAGTATTGTAATTGATCTGAAAAATCAAATTTTCACAGAAATATCCGCTTTGAGCTTTTCTGAATCCATATAGACTGTTTTCAATAGAAGAGAATAGAATAATTCATTCATGCTAAATACCAAGTATTGGCTTACATTCGTCAAGATGAAAGAAAGAAAAAAAAACTCAAATTATGATAGAACAAAGGATAATAAAAACTTAATACTATTGAATCAGAACTGAAAATCTAAAATTCTTTAGAAGTATAAAAACAATGTTCAGTCAGAATATTTTTACCCTTGAAAAATTGTCAAGTGAGTTCTCTAATCAGTAGAGGTAGTTTATTGAAAGAAGTTGGACCCCAGTAATCCACGCTATTTCTGCTACGTTTTATGCGGTGATAATCAATATGATGTAAATTATATTTCGCACTAATGTTGACACAGTGCATATTACATCGGAGAGAATAATCGTTAATATGTGCTTTAGCATATATTAGACAATGTGGAATGTAAATGCAAGGAAGAGACATAACTTTTAGGTCCTTAAAGCCATGCTAACAGTCTTGTCGGTAAGGCAGGTTTTTATAATCCTAATTGCTTTACGTTGAATCTTGAAAACATGAGACATATTTCCTGAGTGACCCCAGACTAAAATGCCATAACTAATTTTCGAATGTATTACACCAAAATAAGTTGTGAGCATTACATTAGCAGATACAATTTTGTTTAAGTTTCTTAGCACGTAAATTCTTTTAGCAACTGACGAAGCAACAATGTTTCCTCCAAGTTAATCCTTTATCTAATAGTAATCCAAGAAATGATTTAAATTCACAATTGTTAGAGTCCGATATTTGTCTTAAGGAAAAATAGAAGGTCACAGTTTTTTCACTATTAATATTTAATTCATTATGTGTAAACCAGTTAAGCAAATCAGTTCGACTTTCCATGAGGGAATTTCGTAAGTCAACTTAGTCTGTATTGACCCTTGATGTGGTTGTATCATCTGCATATAAGATTAGTTGTAACGGTAAATCATAAATGTATATTGAAAAGAATACAGGTCCAAGTATGGAGCCTTGAGGTACCCCTAAGGTGACTGGCAACATAAACGACTTGGTACAATGCATATAGACAACTTGCGTTCCACCAGATGTACACGAAGATGTATGTATATGCTTACGTGCGTAAACCACTGTGGTGACGATTGCACCCTTCCCATGGATCGTACTAATTTGAAATTTTGCAAATTGCTTCAAACTAGCAGTTTCAGTTCAAGCCTCAAGCCTGCCCTGAAGATGTCACCTGTAATGGTTGACGAAACGTCGGCATCAAATCGAGCTATTGTGATGCGGAATCCATCCGGAAGTCAGGATTTTTCATGCTTTAAAGTAGTTACAATGGGAAGATAATTGTTCTGGGACGTGGTATCCCCCTTTCAAGAAGTACTTTTTTCTTCAGTTTTAGAAATTGAATTATAGTCTTTATTGATGACCACAGTGTTTTTCTAGTTATGAATATATACCACACGCATACTTTTGGTTCAAGTACTTCTATAATAGACACCTATCATTAGGCATTAGACAGTTTTAACAAAATTTCCTGGTGACGTAACTACACGGGGTTGTTTTCCCTTTCCCACCTTATTTTCTACGCTACTGAATATTTTACAAAATGTCCTAAGTTTTGAATTTCTAGTTCAATTAAAAAATGAAGTTATTCCTGTTAAATTTTGATTAGAGTAGTGGTTTTTGAAATAAATGGAGTTGAGGGTTTAAGGAAAATGTAAAATAGGCACCAATAAAAGTGAAACTGTTATTATTTTGAACAGTAGTCACAAATTGTAATTTTTATATTTCGTTATATGTTCAGTAAACAGTTGTTGTATTAAAATGTATTAATTATTTTATGTACCATGTTTATTTTTCACATCATTTGAAAGGAAGAAACTAACTTCTCCATATCTTCAAAGATATTCATGATCCGAAAATTGAGTAGTAAGCACTGCCTCTAATCTAAATTGTGCAAGAATAACTCCTTTTTTTCAAATTGAACGTGCAATCAACAATTTTTGCAAAATATGCAACTGCCTGGAAAATGGAGTTTGAAGGGGCGTACTCCCCTGTAGGCACGCCAGTGGACAATTTTCAAATAAATTTCTAGTGCGAAAGGAAAAGTATCTATTTTGGGAGTACATACTTGAATCAAATTTGCTCAAAATTGCTGGAGAGGTCAGAGAGTTACTATGAAGGAGATGTGTTTTCTGATGCCTAAAACCTCCAATACCTTCAAAAAAAAAATCCAATACCCATTCCATTTCCCATCATTTCACCGCTGTCTCATAGGATGTTGTACGAAAAAAGTAAGTTTTCCTCTCGTGTAATCATAATAAAAAAAATTTAAGAATAGTGCATAGTATAGCTACACTAGGTATTGCAAAAATTACAAATATTGCGGAAAATAGTTGTCCATCCACAAAATAAAATATTGTAATCACTTTTTACTGCATATAATTCGGTAGAATATATCATAAACGACGAAGTATCGTCCCTCATTCCGATGCAAATCCGTATGTCATTTAGCCCGGATAACGCAGATGTGGTAAATTTGAAGTGTAAGCTGTTGAGACAGATTGTGACGTTAAGAGTGTTAAAAATTACAATTTTCCTCCAAGAATAGACCTTGCGGCGATAAAAGGCAGAGAAACATAGGTAGGTACCATTCGTTCGGTGCGAAAGTTGAACCATTAAGTCGGAAGAAGTGATATTAATTCCGAACAAAATTCATTGTATGTTTGTGAACTTTGTAGTGGTCAGCTTACTATTTCCTGGAAAGTTCCGTTGCAATGATAAATAATAATAATAAATAAATTTAATAGAACACCAAACAATATTAAACAATATTACATTACATTATTATGTTACATTATGTTCTATATCCAATGAGCTGCACAATAGAATATAACAAACTGTGTGTGCAGTAACTCCTAACTTAATGAATATATTGACCACATCTAGGTATATTGAATATGATGACGTACTTTGAGAGATATTCTCCAGTATGTACAAAAATCTCTCAAGCATTATCTATTTAAATTTAAATTGTGCCTACCTTAAGCTAACTATAAATTATAAATTTGAAAAATTGTTATACTAAGTCTAAGTCCAAATTAGAAGGGAATTAAAGCTATATTTGATCAAATTGAACTCAGCGAATATTAAACTTAAACCCGCTTTCTATAATCCACATATCAATCTTGAGCTTATTTCTTTTGTATGATTGTGTTTTCAATTGCAGGGGCAAGGCATTAAAAGCCTTTGGACCAGTAAAATTTATGTGCTTTTGCATGGCTAAGTGCTTGACAGAGGGAAGTAGTACATTTTGTTGAGATGCATTTCTCGTGTTTAATTGATGCTTCAATTCTAATTTATAATAAGGCCTTTTGAGCATAAACCTGATTATTGATTTAACATGTAGTTGTTCCAATGTAAGAAATTTATAGTTTTTAAACAAGATTTCAGTTGAAAATCGCTTTTTTTTAAAATACATTACTTTAATCACATATTTCTGTACTACAAACAAAGGTTCCAATACTGTCTTACAGGCACTTCCCCAGACCAGTAGGCCATAGTTTATCACCGACTCAACAAGAGAGTAATAAACCATTCTAAGAAACTTTCCTTGTAGCACATTTCTTAGTTCATAAAATTTATATATGAGTTTTCTTATTTTACCTACTACATACAAAACATGTGTTTTCCAAATTAAATTTTCATCAACAAATACTCCCAAGTATTTAAGAGATTGCGTTCTTTCTACCTTGTGTTTGCATTTACAGTCATTTACAGTCTTAGTACAAACTGAGTCATGAATTTTTAAGTTTGTGATCATCGGCAAATTTACTCGAGTAAATCCGAAGGCTATAAACTTTGTTTTTTGCACATTTAGTGACAATAGACTGTAGTCTAACCATTCTTTCATTTTTGTTATCGCAGTTTCTGCTTCACTCAGAGTAGCTTCCCAAGTTTCTCCACTCACAATTACTGCCGTGTCGTCCGCAAAACAGAAAACGCTCAGCCAGTTTAAACTTAATGCATTTCTCTACCAATTTGCTAATAGTACTTATTAGGGCTATCGGTCTATAATTTGTTGTTAGTTCTTTATTGCCTTGCTTGTAAATAGGTATAATTATGGCTTTTTTTAAGGCTCCAGGATATACTCCTGTACAGAAAATACGATTTATGATATGGACTAGCGGTTTTAATAGAAATACATGGTTATCTTTTATCATTTCAGATGTTATGTTGTCTTCTCCACTTTGCACATTATTTTTTAATTTTTTGATTTGATTTATAATTTCGCTATCGGTAATAGGCATAAAAAAGAAGGTCTCTGGATTGATTGGTGTATCTTTAGTGTAGTTATGATTTCGGTTCAACTTAATCAAATCAGCTAGTTTCTCTCCTATATTAGTGAAGAAGCCATTGAATTCATTTGCTATCTGATTTGGGTCACTCAGTATTTCATTATTACTACTCACAACATGCTTTATTTCTCTTTTCTTTTCTTGATCATTAGTGGCATCTTTTATTATTTTCCACGTTTTTTTGGGGTCACAAATTTTTTCTTTATAATAGTCATATTTGGATTTTTTTGTTAGTTTTGTCAATTGATTTCTGTACTGTCTATAGACATTTAGAGCATCCAAACAATTTGGATTAAGAACAGATTGTTTTTTTAGTTTATCTCTTTTTCTTATGGATATCAAGAGGCCACTAGTGATCCAAGGTTTTATCTTTTTCTTTTTATTACTAGTTTTACATTCATATTGGCAATTCTCTATACATTTTTGCAATGAGTTAATAAAGTTATTTGTACTTAAATCAACATCATTGGTATTAACCACATCATCCCAATTTGCTTCAGATAATAGCTGAGTTAGCTTTGTATAATTAGTTTTTTGATACATTCTTGTACTTTCAACATTTTTCTTGTTAGTGTTCTGGAGTTCTATATTTAGGAAAATAGGAAAATGATCAGTGAAATCATTAGTTAATATAGCCGAGTGCACATTATTGTAAATTTGACTTTTACATTTAATGAATAGATGATCAATGCAAGTATTCGAACTACCTTGTATTCGAGTTGGACTATTTATAATACTTGTGAACCCAAAACCATGCATTAATGTTAAATAATTATTCGTTTGTATTGAGCTAGTATCTAACAAGTTAATATTGATATCTCCGATAAAGACATACGTGCGGTTAGGATCTACAATGCTATGTTCTAGTATTTCACCTAAATCGGATGTAAAATCGTCCACATTAATTTCATGGGAACGATAGAATGCTAAGACATCTACCAATGTATTACTTTTAAGTAATGACATTTTATGACACTTAACATTATTTATTTCAATAAGTGAATGGTCTTTACAGACTTGTTCTTTTGCATATATCATACATCCATCAAATTTGTTATGTACACTGTTATTCCAAAATGCACAAAATCCAGGTATATTAAAGTCCTGAATATTAAAAACTGTGTGTGTCTCTGACATAACAATGACATCTATTTCCTTTTCTATAGACTCCAGAAACACTAAAAAGTTATCAAAGTTCTTATAAATGCTTCTTATATTTACATGCATTACATTAATGTCCTTAGTCGAATTGAAAAACGTATTTTGAGTTAAGCTATCACATATCATTGCTTCGCAAGCCTTGTATTCGTCGAGAATGTCATTTAGAGATATACACATAGTAAAGATTGTATATTCAGATTTTTGATTATTCAGTTAAATCTCAGTTTAACCTTAAGTCACCTTCACATTTGATTCTAATTGGATCTTCTTGATCTGATTTTCTTAAGTAGATTTTCCCATTTCTGACGTATGCTGCTTTCAAGTTTTTTTCCCTTTTAAACTCTCTCGTCTTTTTAAATAATTGTTGGCTGAATCTGGTTAGGTCTTCATTTAGATATATATTGTTATTATTTCCCTCTAATCCACATTCATTTACCTTAATACCTTTGATTTCTCTGATCTTTTCTTGCAGTTTCAATCTTAATTCCTTATTTCTAAGTTTAATGAGTATGGGCCCATCTCCTCGTTTGGTTAATCGATAGATATCCTGTATGTCACTTTCTTTCACTTCGACCTTCATGGCTTTAAAAACTTTATCGGCTATGGTCTTTGGTTCGTCTTTTTGTTTAGGTATTCCAGCCAAGATTACGTTACCTTCCTTCTCCTTCTGTTCATTGGTGTTTATTATTTGTTCCATCTCTCTTACTTTTAATTGTAGCAAAGTATTTTCTTCCTTTAGCCTCCTCATTTCAAGTAATATTGTATCCGTTGCCTTTTTCTGCTCATCGAAACTGTCGGACATAAATTGTATCGATTTTTTTATGTCAGCTAAATCAGACTGCATCAGTTTCTTAAACGCTTGCAGGTTTTCATTTAGCACATCCTTTATCATGTTTTTTATCTTTTTTTCATCCATCTTTTGATTTTCAGATGAATTTTCCAGACGTTTAACCTCACTTTCGCGTTTTAAACAACAATTCACTTTATTATCAGAATTTAGCACTTTTGCTTGTCCCGCACAACTAGGGTGAAAGTTAGAATTACAGATTTCACACTCATACGAGATTTTCACACTTTTTTTGCAATGGAAGCACTTTTTTTTAATTTCTTCAGGAGCTTGAGAATTTACATTGTTTACATTCGACATAACCCTGACATATCCAATTGACCTGATGGAGTATTTATGTTGGGGAAATATGTACAGAAGTTTAATACAACAATAATAATTCATTTCTCATACAGCGTGGTCGTCAAATCAACCCAACTTGGACCATTTTTCAGATCACACAATTTCTTCCAAGAGTGTTATTAGTATAATTGTGAAAATAATCCCTTGCGACATAAATGGAGATCTGCCAATTATTTTGAAATGGGGATCTGAGTATCTAGTAGAGTTTAATGCAACCAAAAATCCAGCTTGCATCTTCTCCAGGAAAGCGGATCCCACAATCCCCAATACGATGATGTTAAGTACATTCCTGGAGTGCTGTTCACATGCTTGGAGTTCCGCTTCCGAACATACGGTGAAACTCTTGGATTCTATCCAGAAGAGAGCTATTCGTCTGATTGATAATGTCACACTTACGAATTCATTGACCTCTCTAGAACAAAGTAAATAAGTGGGAGCTCTCCCTTTTCTTAGATATTTCCATAGTCGGTGTTCATCTGTAATCTCGTCTATTGTCCCACAACGAGAGATTCCAGATGGGCGGACCAGACGAGCTCAAGCAAGTCATCCCTTCATTGTCAAGCTCGAGACCTCTGTGGAACTTCTTCATATCAGACTTCATTTTTCCATCGAACGGCGAAGTTGTAGAACTCTTTGCCTAGTGCGGTCTTTCCCTATGCCTTTCCCAACATTCCACCGTTGACTCACACGATGTTCTTCGAACATTATAGGTTTTCATCTCGTGTAGTCAAAGAATAGAAAAAACAGCGGGGAAGTTCACTAAAATATAGAGCAATTGAATTATTTTTCTGAAGTATCTCTGAAGAAATTTTTGATTGAAGACCCCTAACCCATTATAGCTTTGTCGCACCTTTGCATTCCTATGAATAACCATTTTGTCTCCTGCAATAGTCTTCTGTGTGATTCAATTTTGGAAAGCCAGTATTTGGGATTGTTGCAAGAATTTTCGGAACATCTCTTCGATCAAGCCAACCATCGTTTGTGATAGAACCGTTTTGGTAACATGTATTCCGTTGCCATTTCAAACACTGATGCTCTTATTTCACTTTTGGTTTAAGAATTGTCAGAGGTTATCAATCTGCATTTTACAATTTTCCGTTCTTGCTATTCGGTCGAAGCTTGGAAGTTTCAATAGGTTCTGCTGTTTGCA
The DNA here is from genome assembly GCA_958510875.1 of Endomychus coccineus. Taxonomy (NCBI): domain Eukaryota; kingdom Metazoa; phylum Arthropoda; class Insecta; order Coleoptera; family Endomychidae; genus Endomychus; species Endomychus coccineus. Next base: position 29,104,981 of record OY294071.1, read on the forward strand.
TGCTTGGATTCATCGGTTGATTTCTAAAAGGAATTCTACCTTCCTAGGAGTGATCTCGAACATTCGAAAGGGATTATCCTCCGAACATAGAGACAAACATTTTCATTCTCCAGCAATACTCACGGCTCTGTATTGATATTTCAATTCAGAAATACTCTTTACGAACTTAGCTAACGGAACTCGTAGTGATATTTTTGGCAGTATAAGCCCGGAAAGATAAATTCAGACCATTTTCACTGGAACAATACTAGCTGGTTAGAATGAACGAGCATTTCAATGGATCACTTAGAGTGATGAAATGCAATCCAGTTTTAGTTATATCGTCTTATCAGCCTTTTCAAGGTGAATGAACTTCATCATATTGGCTATCTACTTCCTTAGAGTGGATATTGTAGACCGTGAGAAGAAAGTGCCTGAAATTAGGGACCGCTATTTAATTGTTTAATATGTTTGAATACATATATCTCCCTGGATTGAAACAGTAGAACTGCATAGTTTATTCCTTATCTGGGAGTGAGGAAAGAACGTATGAGGGTAAAAGAACATTAAAGCAGCTTGAGGATTTGGGTGATAATATGAGTTTATTATACTAAAGCTCTGTGGAGAATAAATTGCAACAATCAGTCGATCCATTCAGATAATGTTCATATGTCAAAACTGTAAATATTTATCCCACTGTCTATAATCACTGGCAGCAAAATCTGATTCCGACTTCATTGAACTTGCTTGCTGAGAATATTAGGGCGATTTATCATCAACTTTTGCAGGGCGGATTCATTTGGAAAAAGCGGAATGGGATATGAAATATTCAATACCTGAGACCAAGAAAACGAATCATACATTTCGAATGTACATACGCTACAAACAAGTTCCAACAACGAAATACGCAATTAAAACATGTGATTATTACATGGAAGCCTTTAATTTAGTTACGTGAAAATATATAGAGGAAATTTGCTTCGTTCCAAAGCAGGTATATTTTTTACAAATAACATCTTAATTCATTCCCTCGTTTTAATTAAAACTTTACTCATTCGAGCTTTACTAGGAAGTAAAACTAATTTCAGCATACCTGTTTTGGTTGTATATATTTCCAAATCATAATGGTTCCAACTCATGAATTGATTACATTCGCAATTTTAACTAAAAATGATACATATTAACATTATGCATGATGCAGATGGAAAAACAAAAACTTCGTGGTTTACTAAAGAAGCTTGGTCTCAACATTATCTTCATTTCAATTCCGTTGCACCAACAAGTTATAAAAAAAGTGTTATGAACAGCCTCACAGATCGCGCGGTTAAATTGTACAACCCAGAGGAGCGTCCCAAAAATTTTAAAAACTGTTCGTAATACACTGGAAATGAGTGGCTACCCAAAAACAATTTTCAATCCCATCATCAAAGAAAGAATAAACAAAATCTATAATGGAACGTCATATATAAATAACATGAACGGTAATACAGATAATTCTATAACATTACCATACATTCCGCAGACCTCAAAAAAAATTGAGAAATGTGTAAAAAAAGTTTGATATAAATGTTGCGCATAAATCTACTAACTGTGTTGGGAAATATTTTTCAAATCTATAACATTCAATACCTAAAGATCATATATAGGAATTTCTAAACAATATTTACAGAAATGAATGTATGGTCATAAGTATAATACAAGAAACAACCATCAATCCGATCTAAGGAAACCAATTATTGTAACAGATCTGTTCTGAAGATGATTTACATAAAATGTGACTCCAAATATGTAGATCATAGAACAGATATTCAATCATTAAGTCGAATTTACTCTAATTTAATTAATTAAAACCCTTGGAAATTCCTACATGCGTCTTTATAATGTTAAAAGTATATTTTAGGTAGAATGCTCAATTAGCCATATTTCTAATAAGGTCTGACAACCTTTTTCTATTACCTCATAAATCTTCAACATCTGGTTCGAAACTGGATACTCGAGCGTTATATTTTTGGCTCAGTCCTTCAGTCGTATTACATACTGTAATTTGATATGACTCGTAAGTTCACAAAAAAATTGTTAAGCAGCGGATTACAATTTCGATTACTCGTGTTTCTGTTCATTTCGGCGACGTGGGCATTTTTAATTGAAATCAGTGCGATAAGGATGCCTTGTGATAATACAATTAGTTTTAAGAAATCACGTTTTAGACATTGATACGTCTTCTGATGAAGGTTGTGAGACTAAAACGTACGTAAAGACGAAAATAATGAGCATATGTGTTGGTGTGACCTATTTCCTGAGAATTTATATATAAAACATATACACATCTTCATTTTCCCTAGTTGGCCCAAAAACATCAATATGTTTCTATGCCTCTAATAAATATGGATACCCCACGCTTCTACGTTTCCAGCTTAACTCCTTCGCTTTCAGGCTGAATCTTGCATGACTCAGTACTATTCCAGATTTAGTGAGAAAAATTCTTTTTGCTTGTTTTTTCCGTCTTATCATACTTCAGTAAAGCAGAAATGCACATTTCATCTACTAAATATTAAAATTCATTCCATAGACGTCCCTAAAGGGAACAGTAAAGTGCAAAATTTTTTTTTGAAAATTTGTATTCTTGCGTAGAAGCAGTAGAAAAGCTGGAATGGAAATGCTTCGTTCTCAAAATTATTTGTTGGTATTACTACATATTTTTTTGGGTTAGAAGTCAATAGACAAAGTTTTGGTTAAACAGGTTCAACAGTGACAATACGTCTTTTATTCCTAGATATCTGTTTCGCTTTTCTCATGAGCTTAGTCAGAAGATGCAGACGTGAAGTCACTGATGTACCATTTCCGAAATAAACTCATTCACAACCACATCATAAACTTATGTACATGAATATTAGCTCAATAGAATCAAAAATTGCTCAAAAATATTACCATATTTTGACATTGAAAGGTGTGTTTTATGGGCATAAAGATACAGCCTCTTTCCAATACCGGGTGGTCTAGGAAGATTAGTATGTAGATACATATGGATGGTTCTGAATTATTCTCCCTTATAGGAGATATTTTGGAATATCATATACAGGTTCGGAAAATATTTATCTTGGGTATGGTGGTTTCATGAGAGCGTAAAGAATAGCTTGCTAATGTTGAGAGAGCATTACAATTTCAGGTCGGTCAGCTCGGAACGTAGGACGTCAGTATCATACCAGCACCAGTCGGGAGAATGTGCGAGTCGCAGTTAACGCCTCGGGTGGGGTAAGAGGAGGGGCGCATAGCAGTACGTCTCTCTTGTTTATGGGTATTATCAATTATCATATCATTGCGTTCCTTGTTGCATGTGTAGATTTATGTCTATACCCCAGAAGAATTGTTTCCGATTCTGTATACCTAATTTGGTGTAAAACCCTTGTTTTTGGAATGGAGATAATTGAAATAGATAAGATAAGAACATATTTCAATCATAGATACTACACCATCCGAACAAATCCTTGAAGCATAAATTGATTCATTTATAATAAAAAATCAAATACTCAGAATAAGTCTTCGAATAATAAAATTGAAAGGTAGACTAAAGATATCGTTATGGAATATTCTCAGATGCATAATGTACAACTCGGGGAGTGAATGAAAGCAGTTGCAAAGTGGTAACGTTTTTGTATCACGTTCATATTCTTTGATATTGAGTTGTCTTTCATTAGGGCAATGAACTAAACAGAGTAATATCCTAGTTCAAGCTTTCCTTCAATTGGCTTTTAAATTCAACTATCCTTTAATATCCCCTTGTATCACAAAAATAGATTTTAGTGGAATGTATAAACTGGGATGTTTAAGTATAGCTATGAAAGAAAGTCATGATTTAAAATTTAATGAAGCTATAATAACTTGAAGAAGTAAATTTTGAGCCGTAAATATACAGTTGGGACGGCAATTAACTCAATTAGAGTGGATCTATGTTTTTAGACCAAAATGCACAGGGGTCTTACTTACCATTTTCTCGTGGAAATAACTACTTTGCTCTACAGCTGCCAAATCATCTGCATAGGCTTGAGCATAAAACTTAACCTCATACAGCTCGACCATAAAATGATCTGCCACCAGACACCAGACCGGAGATAATACTCCTCTCTGAGGACATAAAACTCACAGAGCCTATTGAAGCTTTGGCTCTGTGAGTTCTTAGTGGGACATCCCTACTCGTTCGCTGATGAGCACGAGGAGACAAAACAGCTGCCCAGAACTATCGGATTGTAATTTCATTGATCCAGTTTCCAGATAAAACAAGAAATTTAACTTGTTGAATATCACTCTATTTAAAAGAAAGTTGATTGCGATTTCGAACTTAATAGTTCATTATCAGAACACACAATCATTCCTAATTTCTTTTCAAGTTATCAGCTATCTCAGAAACTTATTTTATTCTCAAAGTTATACATACAATTTGAAGAGTTTTCTTCCTTTGATAGAGATAGTAAGCCTAGGACAGACGTTTGGGGCACTTTCCATGTCACACTTTCAGGAGAGGAGAAGCTATAACGTTCGAAAAAATAGGCACGGACACACCGACCCTCAGGTCCAGGACAGCAAGCTGAAACGTAGTACCCGCTGTCACATTTTTAATATGCCGTTGTAGAGAGGGCAGCACCACCAGACGTATCTTTCGTAGAAGTTCACTTTCCATTTTCTCGTGAAAAGAACTACTTTGCTCTGCAGTCTCCCGAGATCTACAGCTGCCAAGTTGTCTGCATAGGCTTGGGTATAAAACCTAGCCTCATATAGCTCTGGCTCTATGAGTCAATATTTTATTCTGTGGAGGTTTCTTGGTGGGACATCCCTAAAACAGCTGCCCAGAACCATTGGATTGTAATTTCACTGATCGATCTAGAGAAATCATTATAAATGAAGCTTATCGTTACGAGGGAGATGGAAAATATGTGAATATTAACAGATATTTTCCAGATTGAAGCAAGAAATTTTACTTCGTTAAATATCACTCTATTTAAGAGAAAGTTGATAGTGATTTTGATCTTAACAGTATCAAAACATACATTCACTGTATGTTTTGATAATGAACTGTTAAGTTCCAAATCGCAATCAACTTTGTTTTAAATAGAGTCATACTTAACCAAGTAAAATTTTTTTGTTTTCATCTGTAAAAATGGAATATCACAAAGTAACGGACAGCTCCATCCAAATTCAGATGTTTTCCCGTATGACCACTTGTGCCAAACTCATATCGATCTCAGAAAAGGCAATTGCCTGCCTGGCAACTTCATCGCCGAACATATATTTTCTAGTTTTTTTTAGTACACGAGAGGAAAACCTACAGTGTTCATAGAACATAATGAGAGTTAGCGATAGAATGTTGGGAGATGAGATAGGTATTGGGATTTTCATTGAAAATTCGGTGGGTATAAGCATCATGAAACCGACTCCTCTTACTAGAAGCCACGATCCATGAGTATTTCATCATTAAACCGCTAAAATAAATTCAAGTTTACTGTTTTGTTGCCTTGCTAGCAATACGCTGCTCGTTCCACAAAAATAATGAAAGTGAATGATCTCTTTCTAAAAATAGCTCATAGTGTCACACAAACCTCGCCATATGTAAGTGTCCTCAGAGACACGTGTCCTGAGAGACACGTGTCCTGTTTAATAAAATATCCGTGTCTCGCATAAAAACTTAGTTTCTCTCATTCTTATAACGTTAAACAGTATAAATCATGCAATTACGAAGTTGAAAACGATACAAGCATAAATAGAACCATTCAGAATGTATCAATAAGTTACTTTCAGAAAGTTGGTGGCTTCATTCTAAGCTCAAGATATGAATACGATGGAAAACGTTCCAATTTTCTATATACATTAACATAAATATCAGAAAAACCGCTGAAACGGTCCCGATCAATTCAAAGCCCAATGGTGACAGCTGTCTGTACATATAAATTTGTTATGATGGTTGGGCTACTATTGTCAGATTGTCAGTTGTCGTTCAGAATTTTGCGATGTAGCAAATTGGCAAGAGGGCATCGAAATAGAATCCTCAAGTTTTGATTGGAATATATACACCAAAACATCCCTAAATCGTATCATAACTAAGAGTAGAATGGAATTCCGACCGTAAAATACTTGCAGTTTGTAATCACAATTTAACCTCTATCTTCATCACCTATAATATGTGCTTTTATCTTTCAAACTTCAATAATGTTGACTGACTCCTCAGAGAATCTCTTCGCGTTCGTTCTTTGTAGCTACCTACTTTAAATTTCGAGCGACTGAATTTGATGGCTTCTAGCTATCGCACAGATTAGATTAGACTTTATGGTGAAGAAATCTTCCACGAAGATTTGGGTTCCTTCCCTTTAAGAACGTTGAGGAATCCCATGCGAGTTCGAACTTATTATATGAAGTATATGATGATTTTGGGGCGAACAGCCTGATTGTCTGACAGAAAATGGCGCAACTATTTTTTTATACTTTGACTACACATACAGACGAGATCTCTGATGAGCACCAACCAAGGAAATATATATAGAAAAGAGAGACATGTACCACCTTTCTATGATGTTCTAAAGGGGACAAAAAAGTGCAACATAGTGGAAAATTTGTATTCTTCGTTCTTAGAATTCTTTGTTGGAATTACTACTGCTAGGTGCTAGGTGACGGCCTTAAAAACGTGTAAGAAATCAATAGACAATGTTTTGATTAACCAGGTTGAAAAGTAACAATACGTCTTTTATTCTTTGATATATGTTTCGCTCTTTTCATGAGATCCTCAGTGAGACGAGGTCACATCATAAACATATGTACATAAATATTAGCTCAATGGAATCAAAAATTGCTCAGAAATGTTACCCTATTTTGAAATTGAAAGGTGTGTCTCATGGGCATGAAGATACAGCCTCTACTTTACATACCAGCCGTACTCATAATTTACAAAGAATAGATTCGACCTATTCTGAAGTACTGTTCATATGTTTGGAGTTCGGCTCCCAAACATACGCTGAAGCTCTTGGATTATATTCAGAAGAGAGCTATTCGTTTGATTGATGATGTCACATTTACGAGTTCATTGACTGCTCTAGAACATCGTAGAAGGGTGGGAGATCTCTCCTTTCTCAAGAGATATTTCCATGGTCGGTGTTCATCAGAAATCCCGTCTGCTGCTCCACCATGATAAATTTCTCCCTCTTCTATAGATATTTCCATGGTCGGTATTCATCAGAAATCTCGTCTGTTATTCCACTACACGAGAGATTCCAGATAGGCGGACTAGACGAGCTCGAACTAGTCACTCATTCGGTGTCAAGCTCGAGACCTGCCGGACTTCATTTTTCTATCGAACCCCTAAGTTGTAAAACTCTTCACCTTGTGAGATCTTTTCCTATGTCTATAAACTCCAAGGAAAATTCAAATGCCTGTCCCCTTCTCCCAACATTCCACCGCTGGCTCACACGATGTCTTCTAACATTATAAGTTTCCCTTTCGTGTAGTCAAAGTATAAAAAAATCCAACAGTCAATGTGCTTGATTTTCCATAGATGGTGTGAGATATTTTGGTCTTATAGCCACGTTGTAGGCCGCTTATGAGATTCAACATAAATCGTTCATTAGCGTTGCAAACTTGCTCGTTCCATTCATGAGATCTATGATCATTCCTTATGGGAATTGGGTCTAGGTGGATATTTCTGAATTTTTGATATAATGTAGTCCATATAATTCTGAACAATGTTATCATTGCGCCAACCCCCAAAAATTAACAGATTCCCTGCTAGGAGGAGTTATATTTACATTTTACTCATAATAGACTATTTGTTTCTAAAGACGGGAACAATATTTTAACATGCTTCATTGTAGTTCATGCTGCATAATATTGTTATTCTCCCATAAAAAAATATTGAAGCTCCCCCCCCAAAACCCCCCAAGCCCCCTTAAATAAATATACCTTCTTCTGGATCACTTCAAAAATCATTGGAAAATGTTTTAATAAGCTTAAAAACGGATTCCGCACTTGTATATCAAAAATCAAATCTCCCCCCAATTAGGGGATGCACAAAAAATTTTGGTGGATTCTTCTGAATTTTTGATATGATGTGGTCCATGTAATTTTGAACAAATTTTATCCATGCGCAAACCCCGAGAAATGAACAGTTTTTCCGATAGGGGGTGTTATATTTACATTTTACTCATAACAGACTTATTCATTTCTGAAGGCGAGTACAATATTCTTACATGCTTTACTCTAGCTTATGTTGCATAATATTGTTCTTCTTCCATGAAGAAATGTTGAAGCCCCCTCTATCCCCCAACACCCATTTAAAAATAAAAAATACTAATTCCTGGGTCACTTCGAAAACCATTGAAAAATGTTTAAATAAGCTCAGATACGGAAACCGCACTGCGTCTGTTATCCACATTGAGAGGAGGTCTGTTTGCCACATTCCGCCGAATAACTGCTATTTCATGTTTATTTTGGTTTACTACTCCATCAATTTGCGATAGTTGTGCTGGGCGAAAATATCTGTCGCATACGTAACAATCCCCACGATTTAAGTAAGACATTAATTTTGGTAACTACAATCAGTGAATAAAACTACAATAATGCAGAAAAGCACAACAATAATTACTACTAATAAACAAGATGACAAGACGCGGTGCATAAGTTTGACAGTTCTTAGGGCAAGATAAAAGATTGCTCATAGCCGCCTCTAAATTAATTGCAATTGATAAACGTGCGTTCATTAGAATGAAGGAGGGAATGTAGTCCAAACAAGCGTAGAAATTGAAGGACTCATACGAAGTGCCGTATGCGTCCATTTCAATCGAGATCATTTGAAGCCATCTTTCCGCCTTACAAAAATGCAAATAAACGTGCAATAGCTATATAAATAGTTATCCGACGAAATGTGGCAAACAGACCTCCTCCCAATGTGGATAACAGACGCAGTGCGGTTTCCGTATCTGAGCTTATTATGTTTTGAAGTGATCCAGAAAAAGGCATATTTTTTTTATTTAAGGGGGGTTGGGGAGATAGGGGGGGGGGCTTCAACATTTCTTCATGGGAGAAGAACAATATTATGCAACATGAGCTAGAGTAAAGCATGTGAGAATATTGTACTCGCCTTCAGAAATGAATAAGTCTGTTATGAGTAAAATGTAAATATAACCCCACCTAGCGGAAAAACTGTTCATTTCGCGGGGTTTGCGCATTGATAAAATTTGTTCAGAATCACATGGACTACATCATATTAAAAATTCAGAAGAATCCACCGACATTTTTTGTGCATCCCCTATTTGGGCGGGAGTTGATTTTTGATATGCAAGTGGGGATTCCGTATTTAAGCTTATTAAAACATTTTACAATGATTTTTGAAGTGATCCAGAAAAAATAATACATTTTTTTTATTTAAGGGGGGTTTTTTATGGGAGAATAACAATATTATGCAGCATAAACTAGAATGAAGCATGTTAAAATATTGTTCCCGTCTTCAGAAATAAATAGTCTATTATGAGTTAAATGTAAAAATAACCCCTCCTAGCAGGGAATCTGTTCATTTTTGGGGGTTGGCGCAATGGTAACATTGATTCAGAATTACATGGACTACATCATATCAAAAATTCAGAAATATCCACCGAGACCCAATTCCCGTAAGGAATTTGTGGGGTCCTTTGTGACTTTACCGATCGAATTGGACTGGAAAGACCTTACCATTGTTATCTGGCAAAAGCCAACATGAAATGAATGAATATCTTCATATATTCATTTGTTTCTAATGCTCTTACATAATCTTAAAGTGCTGAGGACCAAGCTTCCAAGTACCAATCATCAGAGTAAAACATGGTAGCTGAAAGGACCATAGTATTTTAGCAGTGATTGTTTCTTATTCATAGTTTTATAGTGTATGCACAGTGTGAACTCTTTTCTAGTTTATAAGTTCAGCTTAGCTTGTGTCTCCTGACTCGAATTATTATTACTCATAGTACTCATCCCATGGTTAGTTTCATGTCACTCTCAGGCAGGCGACTGGCTACATTTTTCTCAACTTGACTTTACTTCAACTTGTGCTTATCATGGTCCACAGCATCTGTGATGCATATTTTTAATTCTTTGGAGCTGAGAACCTCGTGTCGGCATCAGCAAAAGACTGCCGGTAGCATGGGGCATACGTTTGCTCAGCCTCCTTGAGTAATTACTACTAGAAGATCATCAAACACTAACGTAAGTTACATCTACGTTTCAATAGCCCAGATATGTCGCTCTTCATTTAATATAGTTCAGAATCTCATGTCACATTGTTGACAATGCAACAAACTTGACTCAAGCGGTAAGAAGAGGTGGCGATATATCGTGGTTTATGGCTGACACGTCGTTTAAATGCATCTAACCATTAATTCCTTTATTCAGCGTTTAAGATGGTTTACTGTTATAGCAGCTGAAGTGGCATAAAGTGGTTTTATTCGGAATAGTATCAAAGAAATAAAAGAATGGTTTATATGGATGGCAGTAAAAATTACGTTGCACAAAACATTCCCCTAATTTCTTTCAATTCATGTCCATAAGCTTGATAATAAACTTCGAACGCTAATTCACTTTGTAACTCCAGCAATTTGGAAACGTTATTGTAATAAATGGATATTAAAATTTTCCTCTGTTCACGTTACGTGATGTGTTGAAGCTTAAGCATTTGCTTCAAACCAATAGATTATTATTATTATTAAACATCGGTAAATAAGCCGAGGTAGAATACCTATTTCGGTTCAATTACTAAAAATACAGTGTGCAAAGTTGTAAAGTAAAACATACAGGAACAATAACAAGGGAGATTATTCCGCTCACAAAAAATTCTGTTAGCAAGGAAGCTCTGACGTAACTTCGATTAAAGTGATGGCGCAGGGTGGCAGGCTGAGGCCTTCACCATTACCTATGGTCTCGAGCCGCTAATTAATGAACCAAAACGGATCCCTGATAACAACTATGATTATGCCTATACGCTTGACTTATTCCTCACTAACAATCCAGATCCCTATGAGGTAATGGTCCATGCCCCTGCGAATGTTTTGAATCTCATGACCCAACGCAATGTGCCACAGAGATTCGGATATTATCAGACTAGGAATGGAAACTTACATGCCCCATACCAACAAACCACTATTATCTGGTGAACGATGGTTCAATAAAATCTGTTCTAGAGCCGTCGCTTCAAAACAAACAGCTTAAAATCGCTGGAGCAGAAGCTCATGTTTGGAGACCAGAACAAAAATGTTGAAGCCAGAAATATGTGCAATGAAACAATAAACGTTTCTAAAGACGCATATAATGCCAAAATAAGATCAAAGCTTATCGAATGCCCGAATGCCTCACGTTCGTTTTGGACTTTTGCCAAAGCAATTGGTAGGAATTTCACTTGAAGTTCATTCCCTCGTCCTAACCAAAGATGATGACACACTAGCTACTACGCCACAAGATGAAGACAACATTTTTGCTGGAATGCTTGCAGCAAATTCAACTTAGAATCCACAAAGGAAGGACCCTTCTAACATTGCTGCTATCGATAACCATATGCCTGGAATTTTCTTTCGTCAGCGCACAATTAGTCTATGGGGCCAGACGGAACTCCACCTGTCGTTCTCAAGGAATGTGCGCCTGAATCAACATCATTTTTTTCGCAGGTTGCTTACTCTTTCATACAAACTTGGTGCGTTTCCTTCCAGCTGGAAGACCGCTAGAGGGCAACCATTTCGAAAAAAAGGAGAAGACCATTCCTAATAATTATAGACCCTGTAACGCTTTCCACGTTACTGGTATAAAGAACGCTGTAATGATTAGGATAACGATTTCTGTTCGGTTTGTAGAATCATTTATCTCATATTAATTAACAGAGTCATCTACCCGTTCAATAGGAAATCGATAATTGAAATTCGTATTCCTCGTGGGGTCTTGTCGCACGACGCGCGATTCACGAGTAGGGGTAGCGAATAAAACGGAAATTGAGAGGGGCCATTCGTTTGTGAAATTGTAACAAGGTAAGTCAAGATTCAACTGTCCTTTGTTTTTTTGGGAATAATCAATCTACCGGTGATAATTGTTAATCAGGAACTATTTAATTAATTTGATATCTTTCACATATTTGGGATATGTACAGTCCCTGAATGTAACGATTTTCAACGGAAATAATTCTTGACGAACCTCTTACATTTCATGGCGATTCATTGTTGTTTAGCATGATTCTGAACTAATCTTTTGCGTCACTAGGTATTTTTCTTAATCATCGTACAAATATGACGAGTGGTGGACAGATCAGTATTATAGTATTTTTGCGTTCGTGTTTAACCCAGCAATATTGCACGTGTTACGTGGTACGTGAATTTGAAATTCACTTTTCTTGACCTGGTACATTAAGTACGCAGGGTTCGGTCTTATTAGACTAATAGGTTTTGGGAATATTTATCTGGGTGAACATGGAGTAGCGCGGATCGCATTTACTGCTTTTTGAGATCCTAAGTAATACCACTGTCATGCTTGCTCAAAGTATCTGATAAATTGCAAATTCCAATTCATTGGTGAGAATCGAATCAAGTAAATCAGTATCTTTATGCTCAGTGACAATTTCTGACTTATTGATTATAATTCTTCTTAGTAACTACCTTTATCTTTACAAATTTTAAATATCAATTGTTGTAACATAATAAGTAACTTAATTCTTTCCAGATTTTCTTCAGATTGATTGTAATAATATTCTCTTCAAGATTTTAATATTGTTCATATAGTGTTTATACAGTTTGGAAGATAACATAATCAGTTGTGGGATTGTATTGGTTATTCCTTCTGATTTAGTTATCGGTCCCTCGAACTTATGCCAAGATACTGTTCGTTGTTGAATTTACAGGGTCTGAACGATTGAGGTGCCTCTGTCCTTTTTGCCCGTGACGGTTTGGGAAATTTCTTGGCAGAGCTTTCTTCCAGCGCCATCAAGTTCCAAGGACGCTAACATTTTTTAATTTGAATGACCATATTTTCATTCCACCGATTTTTGTTATCCAACTAAATTCGTGTTTCACAAACTTTTTTGTTGTAATCAAACTTAAAGTTCATAACTAATTTTATATTTCTTTAATTTCTTTGTAGTTGAAATTGTAACCAAAGGTTTCTTGTTGTTATAATTGAATTCCTCCATATAATTCAAATTTTAATTTTAATTCACATTATACCTGATCATTTTGTTCAATACAAGGATTGTATATTACTTTAATTGTTATTCAAATTCCTAGTTGGAATAAAACCAAATTGTTAAGTTGGACTTTGTCTTATTTTTCTGAATACCAATCAACTTTTAACCACCTCGTAGTGCCTGGATTCTTGACTGTGGATTCTTTTACTTTGTTTATTCTAAAGCAGTTGGCGCTCAGGGTAATTCATAAAGTCTAGAATCACAGGACACGTTTCACTACGAGCCCTGAGTAGATAATCTTATTGAGCTAGTTGAGGTAACTTATCACTACTGATCCTCAGGGACAGAGTGATCCGTTTCAACCCACTCCACTGTCTGTAATCCCTAAGGTGAAAACAATCAACATGTAGCTCATCAAATACCTAGAGGGCTACCAAATTGTGAATGACCGGCAATATGACTTTCGTCAGCAGAGATCAACATGGGACCTACTTGCCTACATAACACACGTATGGCAGAAATCTATTAAAAAACATGGGAAATCTCTAGCTGTATCGGTATCCTCCGATACAATGGATATCAACGCTGGTGTTCTACAGGTATGTGTCCTTGGCACCAACTTTGTTTCTGCACAATATCAACCGCATTTTCAGCCCCTAGACCATCCATTGAAGCCAGAGAAGCGAGACAGGAACAGGTTGACGTGCAACTAATGGAGATCTGGCAAAGATTTTGGGATGGGAATCTGATAATCTAGTAGAGTTTGATGCAGCCAAAACTCAAGCTTGATTGTTGTCCAGAGAGACCCCACAATCCCTAATCTGCTGATGTCAGGGACAACTATACCTATGAAGTCTTCTATAACATTGCTTCGGATCATCACCAACATCATCTTCTCATGGGACGATCATGTGAGGTCCATTGCGAAAACTTGGTTCTCTATTCCATAACAAGAGCTACTTTACATCCCAGCAGCTCCTCATAATCTACAAAGCACAGATTCGACATGTCCTGGAGTACTGTTCACATGTTTGGAGTTCGACTCCCAAACATACGCTGAAGCTCTTGGATTATATCCAGGAGAGAGCTGTTCGTTTGGTTGATGGTGTCACACTCACAATTTCATTGACTTCTCTAGAACATTGTAGGAAGGTGGGAGATCTCTCCCTTTTCTATAGACATTTGCATGGTCGGTGTTCATAAGAAATCTCGTCTGTTGTTCCACTACTAGAGATTCCAAATGGGCGGACTAGACGAGCTCAAACTAGTCACCACTTTACTGTCAAACTCGAGACCTACCTAACTTCTTCCTACCAGACTTCATTTTTTCAACGAACAGGGAAGTTGTTGAACTCTTTACCTAGTGAGGTCTTTCCCCATGCCTATAGCCTCCAAACCTTCAAGAAAAATACGAATGGACATCTCCTCTCTCTACATCCCACTGCTGACTCACACGATGTTCTTCGAACATTATAGGTTTCCCTCTCGTGCAGTCAAATTATAAAAAAAGTCTAGATCGATCAGTAACATCAGAAACTAATATTACATTCTTTTGGGATGTTATCGAGATTATTCACAATATGTGCCCATGCATCAGATTCATTTGCTCTCTAACTGGTGTTGAGTGATGGTTCTTATCTTTATATCGTCATTATTTTACCATATTGTTCTATATTCAACCATTTAAAAGCTAGACAGCCTTGGAGAGATTAATTCAGAAATTGAATCATCAGATAAGTAGAAGTTGGAGAACCTATGAATGAAAAGCTGCGAAAGTGCATTGTAACTATAAGAAAGTTATAACAATTGTAGAAGTGACAATGTAGAATAATGAAGAATATGAAAAGTATCAACTTTTTGATTTTAATTTTATCATTATGAATGTCTTGAATTAATACCGATATTCTGGTCAAACCTTGAGTCTGAAAATAAGTACTTCAATAAATGACTTTTTAATAGATTCAGATCGACTTCAAAACAAGAATAATCTACATTCGAATGAGCCACAGATATTCTCTAAAATTAATGAAGTTTGCCGAAGCTCTTGTTTGAGTAACACGACGAAATTGAAAAATAACATAAGCTCCATGCAAATGCCACATTATCTGATTCAGTAGATTGAAATTGAAAGTAAAAAGCGAATAAGTGTAACATACAAAATCCAATTCCAAATTGTATAAACATTTGAATATGCGCGGAGATAATAAATGAACTGAGCATGAGATTTTTCTGTGAATGAATTAATTCAATATTTAAGAGGAGACGATTGTGCCTTTCACATTTAATGGAAAGCTTACTTCAGATTTAAAACATTCAGAGATTAATAAGATTCCAAACCTGTGGGCTCGAAATTGTTTCCCTCTCCTTGAAAAGTAGCATGGAGACGGTTTCAGAGAAAGGGGAAAGAATGAGAGAATAAAATTAATCCCAAATCGCTAATGTACTTTCATAGCAATGGTAAACTTAGGTTTAAGTGCGAGGACTAATATTTCACCTCTCAGACTCCGTTCTCAGGAGTCTGAAATAAGATACGTGTGTGAAATCTGAACCGCCTGTTAAAGGCGTAAACAACTCAATTTGTCTGGAGAGAAACATTTGACGTCAACTTAATGTGGAATAAAAATTGTAGAACGAACACCAATCGCTTGATCAGTTCGAAATACCAATCAGATTAAAGTTATATAATGAGAGTTCTCCAGTTTTGAAACTTTTAAATCAGGATGCTCTGAAATAAGAAAAATAACGGAATTTCCATTTAGTCAGTGTTTATGCATTTTATTTGAACCTGATAAGGCACTGAGCTATTCTAGGCCCTCCCAAATTTTCCTCATTTTGTAGCAAAATGTCGATTCTTGCTCTATGTGTACGATCTAGAATGAATCTGGAATTCGCATCTACATGGAGACGGAAAAAACAATATATGTAATGATTCCTTATACTATCTTTATCTATGGACTGCTGTTATTCATTATGTTGCGGTTTGAAAGATGATATAAAACCTCATTTACATACCGACCATCAACAAGACTGTTTTCGATAATATCACATTGAATATTTTAGATCAGGATTGGGAACAAATAAATGTTCGTGGATTGGAAATTATTTCACGATTGAAGTTGAAAAGACTACTAGAGAGTATGGTATCGACCTCCAACAATGAAAGCTAGTCAAATACTACTCGGCAATCATCACATACGAGGGTGAGGGGAAAAGTCCCTGATAAATTGAACAAGAAATGATTTTTATTTGTTAAAACTTATTTTATTTCTCATCACAATCTCCTTATAGCCCGATACACTTCGTCCAACGGTTTTCTAATTATTCGAACACTTCCAAATAATACCATTTCGGCAATCCTTCAACATAGGCGTTTGTTTCAGCGATGACCTCATCGTTGGAGGAAAGTCGCTTTTCGCCGAGCCATTTTTTCAAGTTTGGAAATAGTTAAAAATCGATAGGGGCAAATCCAGAGAATATGGTGGATGACGAACTAATTCGTAATTCGTAATTCATCCAATTTTGCCATTGTGACTGCGGACCTGTGCGCCGGTGCTTTCTCTTGGTTTAAGAGCAAGAGCTTTTTTCTTTGCCAAATGCGGCCGCTTTCGCTTCAAATCAGCGTCGAATTGATTCAACAGCTCTGCATGATATACTCTGGTGATCGTTTTGCCCTTTTCAAGGTAATCCATATGGACGATACCGTGTGCATCTGTCGCCACGACTTTGTTGGCCGATAAACCCACTTTGGCCTTTTTTGGCTTCGATTCGCCAGAACAAGTCCACTGTTCCAACTGTTCTTTGGTATCTGGTGTGTTATGATATATCCATGTATTGTCCACGGTTACGGAACGACGCAAAAAATCCTTCTTATCCCTCTTGAACATCGCCAAACACTCCTTTAAAGTTGTCACACTGTCGCGCATGTTTTCAATGGAGAGAAAATGTGGTACCCATCTGGCAGATAGCTTTCTCATATTCAAAACTGTATGCAAAATGTTCCGTACCCGTTCGGTTGAGATGCCCATAGTCTCAGCAATCTCGTGCACTTCAACTCACCGATTGTCCAATATCACATCATAGATTTTTTCGAATATTTCTGGCGTTAAAACCTTAATTGGACAACCTGATTGATCGGCGTTCTTTGTGGTCATAGTACCACAACGAAAATCGGTAAATCACTTGTGAGTGCGAAGAGTCCCCATAATGTTTAACATGCGGACCTCTGGTCTGGGTAATGTTTTTTTGACGCAAGAAATAATGTTTAATCAAGACGCGAAATCTCCTTTTTTCCATATTTATAACAACCTTCAAGGTTGCTTGCTTGCGATGCGACTCAAAACAGAACTGAAGGACATCGGTCTGAAAATTTTAATGCGTTCTAGTTAAATGTCACATAGGATTTTCGATTGTGGCACCATCTGTTTCATTTTTCAGGGACTTTTCACCTTGCCTCCGTACAACGAATTGATCTGAGAAGGTTACTGTAGCTGATGCCAGGGAGAAACCGCTACAGGATTTGGATTTCAGCAATAAAAAATATCCAGATACTCACCATCAATCATTACCTACAACAAATTCAGTGGAGAAGGTTACTGCCGCAGCACTAACATTAGAGAATATCAATTTCTTCAAGTCTCTGGGTTACCATGTCGGAAAAACTTCAAATATTCAATGAACCAAACTTCAATGAAGACATCATCCGAGCAGAAAGTCACACCTTCTATCCACACACAACGTCTTTCGGCAACAGCGTAGACATTGAGATATCAATCAATCAAATTGCTGGATTTAGCCTCTCTGCTTTTTTCATCGAGGTACAATGCGAACAACAAACGACTGGTGAAAGTGAATGTAGGCTAACCAATAATTTTGGAGCGTCTCTCTTTGAATCTACCCTTATTGTTATAACTTTGCTGAGTATTATCTCTGTTATTAGTTATTATGACCTGGGTTTCTATTGAAATTGTTCACCCTTTTGTCATTACTGTTATTCGGGTTATTATAATTATTTTGACCTTTCACATAGCTATTGTTTTTTATTTGGGCTTGTATTATAATCCATATTCATTCTCAAATCTCATATCATAACTAAGCAGTGGCGGCTCGTGAATTGTTGAGAGAGGAGGCTGGACATAAAACGTTTTTGTAAAAATATACTCTATTCACAGCCTTTTAACCTTTGCACAGCGACCGTACCAGCTACTTCAGTGACAAAATTAATTGTTACCCATCAAGAACCTACGTGGAGGTATAGAGTTTCTCTTGGCAAAACATTTTTTTGTTCGTTTTCTGTCTTTTATTATTTTTGGATTTTTTTTTTAATTTTTTCTTTTTTTTGGAATTTTTCATATTTTGTTTTTTTTAATTAATTTTATTAACTTTTTTTATATATTAACGGAATTCTACGGTCTTTAGTTTGCGAAAAATGATCAATAATATTATCAAAAAATGTATCATTTTATTTTAAGTGTTTTACTAAATCTTTTTCAATAGATATTAAACTAACATTGTATAAACGATTTTGGCCCATTGTATTTGGCTGGCATGTAAGTTTTAATTCGTTTGAGAGTAGAAAATGATCTGTCCGCCGATGCCGATGCCGACGTGACAGGAATGGTGACTGTCAAACAAAGTAGTTTATAAAACTGAGGTAAAACTTGTTGCAAATCATTGTCTATCATATATTTTATCATATCGGCGTGACTGTCGTACTGGCCTAAAATATTTTTATCCGAGTATATAACGCATAATTCATTGTGCAATACTATTTTATCAAAAAAATTATATTTTAGAACTAAGTTATACAAAAAACTTCAATTCATGTAAATCGGAAAATCGAATCTCAATTTGACCTTTAATAGTATCTAAAATTTCATAAAAAAAGTGTTTATAATGTAGTTTCTTGTCTACCAATTTATATGTTTTCCTCCTTTAACAATATTCTGTTTACCGGTTAATTTAAACTTAATACTCGATGTAATATGTTCCTGCGATTTTTCATGTCTGTCTATACCACGAGCTAAATTTTTCAAATCATCATAATCCGAGTGCCCCCAACATGAAGTTGTATCAGATGTAAATAGCAAGTAATACCAATATACCAGTAATATAATTTATTGTGTACCTCAGATCCCGTTAACCATAAATATTGTTTACAATTATCAGTTTCAAATGATCGATTTTGAAACATACCTGTCATCACTAATCTTTTCAGCAACTAAATCATGATCATTTTAACGTTTAATAACCAAAGAACTCTTTGTTAATAACTCACCGAATAGATAAATCATAACTTAACCTTACATCGCTTCGCGAAACAAAAACAACAACTGACAGAACAGAGCACGTGTCGCAGTTTGCAGCGACGGCAACGGAAAGTAATCGTATTTCATACGACCGCCGGGTGCGTACGAGAAGCTAGCCTACATAGAGTGTTGCCGTATTCGCTTTTTTACCCTATTTGGCAATTGAACTGATTGGAAAAACGGCAACTGTGTTGACCACCCGCATTTAGCGTTTGAGATATATAGAGAATCTAGCCTCTGGCCACTGTTGCCAGATTAAAAATAACTACTGAGAACGGGGAATTAATTGTAAAATTCAAAGAATTATCAGAGAAACAGGAAATAAAATGGAGAATGATCATTAAGATAAATTGGTGAGGAGGCTGAGCCTACTTAGCCTCCTTCGAGGAGCCGCCACTGTAACTAAGGCTTACATATTGTAGATCATTCGTTACTACTCCTCATTAGAAATATAGAATTCAGTATCGCAATATCATTTCTTGTAAAATAGTTGACTATTCAGACCCATTTTATACAAAAATACAATGGGTAATCCTTTTCATGTAGTTGATCGTTAGCGTGGTTTTCCGTCCATTAGGTTTTCCTATAATGACCGTGTCCAACATTTTGATCATTACGACGAATTTAGTTTCCCACGAATGACATAATATGTAGAGCAGCTAAACAACAATTATTATAGCAGTGTTAGTATTTAGAAGATGATGTTATCTATTTAATGTAACAAATTACTAAGTGTAATTACTTAATTATATACAGGTACAGTGAAATTATTGTCCAATTATGTAATTACTAGGTTTAATCAATTCAACGTTCTATTAATTACACATAAAGTTATGCGTGGGGTGATTTTATCAAAATTCAACTCATTACGGTTTGTCACTCAACTGATAGGGTAGCTAAATATTTACTGTAGGAATATAAACATGACCCCATTATGACTTGAATTAATAAAACTATGAAAGAGTTCACACTGTGGATACACTATAACTATGAATAAGAAATAAATCATCCTTAGCCACTAAAAATACTGTTAAAGTACTGGGGACCTTTCAGCTACCAAGTAACCGTCATATTAACGGATGGTTTCGAGAGAGCAATTTTTAGTCAACATCGCCCAAAAAGTACGTAGTTTCCCAAACCTCCAAGCAATGGAAGCTCTACATAAAGATTTTTTCTGAATTGGAAAGCTGTTAGCTGGAAAATGTGAACATCAGGACTTAGACCGTATGAGCGTACTTAAGTAATAGTGGAATCTAATTTAGCTTCATGGCTACAGGAGTTGTAATAGAAGAATATTGTGTACAAATGTATATGTATGTGTATACAGGATGTCCCAATATTGCTGGGACACAGAGCTACCACGTATTCTAGAGGTCAAAATAAGTCGATTGAGCCCAATTTACCTGTATACCAAAATGTACCGTTTGTCCGTGAGAAGAGTTCAAAGTTTACTAAAAAAAATACATTTTTGTATGTTGTTCCGAAGTGCTTTATACAAATTTAATGAAATTTGGTAAATGTGTATTCTAGATGATTAGCTTACTTTTAGTAATCAAAAAAACCCAAAGAAAATTGTAGAGGGGTTGGAACCACCCTCACCCCTTGGCATTTTTTCCCCCATTTTTGTAGGGGTGGGAATACGGTTTTAAGACTTTTTTATCTGGAAGGCCTACTCATTATCTTCATTTTCTTACTCTTGTAAAAACTCCGTATTTTGCGTAGTTTTCAAGAAAAAAAAATGTTTTCGCAAACACTGATAACCGATTTTCGGGTATAGGTTTAATAAAATTATTAGACACAAATTACACAATACATTTACACAAGACAAACAATAATTTTTATAACAAGTGTTCAATGTGACCTCCACCTTCATTAATACAGAGGTCAATTCGACGTAAAAAATTGAAATGCACTCTTCTTAAAACATCGTCATTTTCTCGTAGCGCATTTACAGCATTTTGAATTCTATTCCACAGTTGTTCGATGTTATTTATTTGAACCTCGTACACTTGTCTTTTTAATTCTCCCCAGATGAAGAAGTCACAAGGGTTTAAATCTGGAGACCGCGGAGGCCATTGAATGGGTGCTTCTTGTCCCCTACCTATCCACCTGCCACCAAATTGTTCACCAAGATATTCTCTTACTGCACGTGCAAAATGAGGTGGTGCACCATCATGCATGAAGAACGTATTTCTACGCAAGTTAAGAGGCAAGTCTTCTAATAATTCTGGCAAATTTTGTTGAAGGAAACGGAGGTAACTATCGCCATTCAGACGATCAGGTAATCGTAACGGTCCGACTATAAATTCGCCAATAATTCCGACCCAGACATTAATTTTAAATTCACGTTGATAATGTCTACTTTTAATGGCATGTGGATTTTCATCTGCATAAACATGATCGTTGTGTAGGTTTGTCATACCGCGACGTGTAAAACAAGACTCATCAGTAAACAAGATCTTAGTATGGAATCCGTTGTCGACTACTCTGCGCTCCCGAATAGTTTGTAAAAAACTTAAACGTAATTCGTAGTCAGGTGGCAACAATTCTTGCACTGGCTGGATGTGAAATGGCCGAATTAATTGATCTCTAATGATTCGACTTACAGTGCTTTTTGGAATTCCAGCTTCTCGTTGCAATCTTCTAGTACTGGTATTAGGATTGTTATCAATCATTTGAAGAACAGCTTCTTCCGCAATAGGTGTTCGAGCTTGTCGAGGTCTTCCAGCGTTAACTCTTACTGGGGTCAACCTCCCCGTTTCTCGAAGACGTCTTTCGATTCGGGCAAAAGTTTTATGGTTTGGAATTCTCCGGTTTGGATACCTCTCTTGATACACGCGAACACTTTCGCGGCAGTTACCTTGACAATATCCAAGAACTAATAACATGTCGGTCTGTTCATTAAAAGGAAAATTCATAATTGTGGGACTTCAAAGGAACAGCAACAACAGCAATAACAATTAAACAAAAACAGTGATGACAATAAGAAATAATAAAAAAACAAGCAAAAGAGAACAAATAACTGACACATTTACTGTTAACAATAAACTATGTTTCCTGTCAAAATCATAACATTTGGTTTTGTCTTTGTGTCCGCGGCCAACTAAATTTTGTATTACAATTTTATTAAACCTATACCCGAAAATCGGTTATCAGTGTTTGCGAAAACATTTTTTTTCTTGAAAACTACGCAAAATACGGAGTTTTTACAAGAGTAAGAAAATGAAGATAATGAGTAGGCCTTCCAGATAAAAAAGTCTTAAAACCGTATTCCCACCCCTACAAAAATGGGGGAAAAAATGCCAAGGGGTGAGGGTGGTTCCAACCCCTCTACAATTTTCTTTGGGTTTTTTTGATTACTAAAAGTAAGCTAATCATCTAGAATACACATTTACCAAATTTCATTAAATTTGTATAAAGCACTTCGGAACAACATACAAAAATGTATTTTTTTTAGTAAACTTTGAACTCTTCTCACGGACAAACGGTACATTTTGGTATACAGGTAAATTGGGCTCAATCGACTTATTTTGACCTCTAGAATACGTGGTAGCTCTGTGTCCCAGCAATATTGGGACACCCTGTATATGTTGATAGTAGGGTTCAGCTCTTTTTCCAGGAATGATGTTTCAGTTCCTTTTTGGGTCTGCTCTTTCATTTCCCAGTTCCAGTTCCAGTTTGGCTTGTCCTGGAAACTTTAGCAATGTAACGGCATTATGATTGCTTAGTTCATTGATGACTGCTCGATTGTTTGACCTGATGATGATTTCTTGTCTATAGCGTGAATTTCCGCTTGGGAATATTTACCTAAGCTCTCAAAGTATTCACTTCCTGGTCCGAATATTCCCATTCCAGTTCCTTCTGTTGTTTTAAAACCATCTGTGTACCATTTAATTGCCTTTCTACCGAGTCTTGGGCTTGGTATATTTGTCTCATTCACTTTCGCTACTTGGTTTTCTGATTCTAATTGGATAAGAACCATATTGAAGATTGAAGATATATCGCGACCAAATATTGATATTAGATTTGAAAAAAGAATATATCAAAATTAGAAAATTTGGAAAATCCGTATGCAATCTTATTGCAGGTTACGGTATAAAGCCGATGATCCATGATTTATGAACAATTTATTTCAATTCAAATCTACTATAGACAAGCAGTCAGATTCAATAATTAGTTGAAAGGAAAACATGGGTAAGCTGAGCTACAAGTACTGCGAAGAGAAATTTGAAGTTATCTTGAATTATAAGCCATCTGAGAGGAGTAGGACTTTGATAATATAGATTGAAAGATAACTAAAGTTTTAGCCATTTATTCCAGACACGAGTTTAAATTACTTTGTCGACTGTTTATAGTTCCTTAATGTCTTTGAACTTTGGCCTATTATTAACTACTCAACTTAAGCTATAAGCGGACAAAAACCCTCTAGAAGACCTGGACACTTTTATTCTCTATTATACTGGGTGTGTCACTTTCATTATATATCGTACAATAAAAGATAAGTGTTACATACTGCCAGCCATAGTAGCTCATATACAGTCATTTTGGAATACATGCAACTTAAGAGTAATATACGTGAATGATCTATTGTGATCATGCGATCATGCATGGAATCATATACTTTCACTAATTATTTGCTTTCCTCCCAGAGGTTGATGTTCACGAAGATATAGTAGTTTAACGTAACCGAAGTAGCATAATTGGATAACGTCGTAGACTAGAAATGAGTTGTGGGGGTTCGAATCCCACCTATTATTCAATTTTCCCATATAGTAGAGGAAACAATAGTAGATTCAGATACAGATCCTTGGTGTACACATTGAAGCCAAAATCTTCGGATTGAACGGAAAACTTCATCCAAGTTTGTTTCGGTTCTTAGTTATTTCATGCTTCAGCGCCATCAAGACAGCTCCAGCTTTCGGATCTGAGAAATGACCCAACAAACTGTCGTTACATTTTGAAATATGTTTTTCTTATACTTTGACTACACGAGAGGGAAACCCATAAATTTCGAAGAACATCGTGTGAGCCAGCATTGGAATGTAGGGAGAGGAGATAGGCATCCGTATTTTTCATAAAGGTTCGGAGGCTATAGGCATAGGGAAAGACATCACTAGGTGGAGAGTTTGTCTGATAGGAAGAAGTTCGGCAGGTCTCGAGCTCTACAATGGAGGCGTCACTAGTTTGAGCTCATCTAGACCACTCATCTGGAATCTCTCGTGGTAAAACAACGGACGAGATTTCTGATGAGCACCGACCATGGAAATATCTATAGAAAAGGGAGAGATCTCCCAGTTTTCTACGATGTTCTATAAACGTCAATGAACTGGTACGTGTGACATCATCAATCAGACGAATATCTGGATCCAAGAGCTTTGTAGACTATGAGAAGCTGCTGGAATGTAAAGTAGCTCTTGGTGCTGAATAGAAAACCAAGTTTTGGTGGAGCGTTTTCCGCAATGGACCTCACATGAACCTCCCATGAGAGGGTGCTGTTAGTGGTGATTCCGAGCATTGATATGGAAGACTTCATAGGAATAATTGTACCTGACATCATCATTTTAGGGATTGTGTAATCCACTTTCCTGGAAAAGACGCAAGCAGGTCTCCTGTTGATCTCTGCTGACGAAAACCATATTGCTGGTCAATCACTATTTGGGAGCTCTCTAGGATGACTTCGATTTTGATTGTTTTCTCCATCACTTCAGAGATCACAGATAATAGTGCAATGGGTCTATAATTATCAGGAAGGGAATTGTGTACTTTGGAATGTGGTATTTAGGATATCACACTGAAATCAAGAGTAGATTCAGGTACTGCTCTTTTCTGCACGTTTTGAGCCCATATATTTACTTCCCTGACTATACGTAGTTTATAGTGTAAGGGAAGTATTGTTATCAGGGCAAAAACAAATTTTCACCGATATATCCATTCTGAGCATTTGTGAATCGATCTCGACTATTTTTGACATGATGTAAGTGTGTGTACGTAGGTTATCTACTGTGGAAACGATTACGCTGTTCCTATTGGTCATACCGATTTGAAATTTTTTGAATCGCTTTAAAGTGGTGGAAATAGAAACAGTATTGTTTGGCGCGGTGAGGACAACCATGTTTTTCTGGTTATAAATGGATATCACACTTATATATATTCAACCTGCAGGAGTGTCCGAAATTCCAATTTTAAGATTCAAGTGACGTCATCGATGTGACTTTACGATCTATTAGAAGTCTAGACTGATTCTGTGGTGCATTCAGATATTTGATGTGGCAAATGTCAGTATAAAAGAAGGTTACATCACAGATTCTGTTGTATTATAGTGTGAATAATTGTGAAAGTCAACCTGACAGTTGTGTCAAATACATTATGTAGACCATTTGGATGAAATTTCAGTGGAACATAACGGTTCATTCGTGGTTTCTAAATCATCCCCAATATATTTACTTTTCTTACAATCATAATATGGATTCTTAGGGTTAGGTGTTGCATAAACGAGAACATAGATGAGAATTGTGCAACGTTAAAACTTTAGTCCAACTTCTGCTGACCGTTTTTGTAGTTATAACTTTGCAAATAATGATTATTTGTATTATCGTCTGGATAAATATCACATATGGCTAAGATCTGATGTTGTTTTTCCAGGTGGGGATTAAAAGCCCAATTCTGTAAAGCAAGTTGCTGTATCATGAACTTCACATTTATCTAATGATTATATCTCAGCTTCAAATAATCAATCTAGTCACCCCTTCATAGTCAAGCTCAAGACCTGCCAAACTTCTTCCTACCACCAGATTTCATTTTTCAATCGAACGGTGAAGTTGTGGAAATCTTCGCCTAGTAAGGCCTCCCCTTATACCTATAAACTCCAAACTTTCAAGAAAAATGCAATGTCGATCTACTCTACCAACATTCCATCCCTGGCTCATACGATGTTCTCCGAATATCATAGGTTTTTCTCTCGAGTAGTCAAAATATAAAAAACTCCTCCGCGACCATCTGGTCTATATACCGGGTGTCCCCAGTCTGGAAACGGTTGAATATCTCATAAACAAATCATCGGATCGCAAAGACAAAAAATATGCCTCTTTTTATTTTTAAAGATCTATTTAATGATGCTACTGTAAAACCACCCCCACCCATGTAGGGGATGATGAGAGGGGTAGTTTTAAAATTTTAAATGGAAACACCTACTTTTTATTGCATTGTTGTAATCAACCCTTTTTTCAACCCTACTTAAGGGGTGAAAAAAAGGGCAGTTTTGCTTTTTTTGCGAAAAAAATTTGTTTTCATACGGTGTTGCATTCACTATGAAAAATGTGTTTCATGTGCAATCAACCCTTTTTTTCAACCCCAATTAGGGGGCGCAAAAAGGGTAGTTTTAGTAATTTTGTCAAAAAAAAAACTTTTCATACGCTGGTCATTTTCCATAAAGAAAAAAATGTTTTGATGTGCAATCATCATTTTTTTGCAATAATTACCAAAACTACCCCTTCTTTCACCCCCTACGTGGGATTGAAAAAGGGGTTGATTGCACATCAAAACATGGTTTTCTTTATGGAAAATGACCAGCGTATGAAAAGTTTTTTTTTGACAGAATTACTAAAACTACCCTTTTTGCACCCCCTAATTGGGGTTGAAAAAAAGGGTTGATTGCACATGAAAACACATTTTTCATAGTGAATGCAACACCGTATGAAAACAATTTTTTTTCGCAAAAAACTGCCCTTTTTTTCACCCCTTCACATTCACATACAAGGCGCAGCCAGGTCAGTCACCTGTAGACTGGCCATAGGGCAAGCGCACATAAGCAAATTTCATGGTAAGATGTACAACGAGCTATACAATGAGTTTGAAACCGACCCCATGATGAAGATGCCATTGGATGAGATGCTTCCCAAATATAGCTTCGAGAAAAACTTCAAAATAGTCATAATGCCTGGTATACAGGCGGCTCAAAATCCGAGGAAGGTGAAGAATCTCACCGAGTTTGGGCCAACACGTGACTATATTCCAGGCAGAACTTGCTGCCGAAGAGCTATTAGGCCAAGAGTTTCAGGGGAAAATCATCGCCATATCCTCTGACAGCAAAGCGGTTATAAAAGCATTCAGTTCCTTACAGGTCAATTTCAACCTTGTCTGGGGACTGCTTAGAAACCCTACAAGAGTTGGGCAGTCTAAACCAACTGTCTTTAGCGTGGGTACTAGGCCACACAGGCTGCAAAGGCAAAGAAGAGCTCAGTACACATAATGTGCTATTGCGAAGGCCTAACAAGGCTAAGGTTCTTAACGACAGAAAGGAAAAACCACAACCCCCCATTATACGGATGATCTGAGGTCTACCCTATGGAGTCTAGTAATAAAGATAGGTCTAGACACGGAACTCCAACATAACAAGTGGGCATACTCAATAGATCTGCAAAAGTCGCGGTAGTGAGGCTTCTAGCCCATAAGCCCCATACAAATATAATCTAATTTTAGGTCTACGATTCTGCTGGTTGAGGTTCTGCTCAGATTTCCTGGTAGGAGATCTGTCTTACCGAACGACTCAGATTTGATTCTTCCTCCAGCTAGTCATTCTCAGAAAACGTGTTCCGCCGTTTCATCATCCTCGAGATGTAGCGGACATTGAGCGTCTTCCCACTAAGCCGAGTCGCCGTATTTCGCACGACAGGAAAGGAAAAACCACAAACCCCCATTATACGGATGACCTGAGGTCTGGCCTATGGAATCTAGTAATAAAGATAGATCTAGACATGGAAACCCGACATAACAAGAAGGCATACTCAATAGATATGCAAAGGTCGCGGTAGTGAGGCTCCCAGCCCATAAGCCCCATACAAATCTAATCTAATCTTAGGTCTATGATTCTGCTGATTGAGATTTTCTTCAGATTTCCTGGTAGGAGATGTGTCTTACCGAACGACTCAGATTTGATTCTTCCTCCAGCTGATCATTCTCAGAGAACGTGTTCCGCCGTTCCATCTTCCTCGAGGGGTAGCCGACATTGAGCGTCTTCCACTGAGCCGATTTGCCATATTTCGCATAGCACAGCTATATGGGTGAGACCAAAACCTGCTGATGAAATGTATTCCATATTTTCGTTGTCAGATGAATTCCTACTGTTTGACATGCATTCATCGACAAAATTTCAATAATAAAAGGCTATATTGTAAGGCCTAGTATCGAATTGCTTATATAACACATAAAGGTACAGTTTAAGAGACCGGTATCTTCAGATTTGATAAGTACAATGAAGATACTACAAAGATGGGGATAGGATGGACATAATTTATTAACGCGCCTGTCATCGCTTCCTCATCTAGCGATAACTAGAAGATGCATTCGACGGGTTCATTGCATTCGAATCGCTTGTGGTATCCGTAAACCAGTCTATGTAAGCGCATCGCACTCGACGAGGCCCAACCTTCCAAATACTATGTAGCCTTTTACTTGTCTATCTTGTGAAGCAATACTTGTATATAGCAATTCATTAAAAGATGAATAAGATGGAACTATCTTCGAAGACCCCATGAAAGAGTTTGGACAATCATGGTCCTAAACTGATTTCAGATAGAATTACTGAAGAAAGTAGCGTTATTCCAATCATTGCTAATCTTTGCTCATTCATATCACTGTATAATTGATTCAAAGTCTAGACTGGACTGTACACTAGATGTTTCATATTCCATGAGTCTCCTTCCGAATGAGCATATTCACACGAAACTCATAAATTTATCTGTTACGCATGGAATCAACAAAATCATTACATTGGGAGCGTACATTTATGAAAAAGCATGCATATTCATGAGTTAGAATCCTGTGAATTTCGTTGATTTGAATACCACTCAAGCATTAAATAATAAGTTAGAAAATTTTGAGTGTAGAAAGAAATTAATGAAGGCAAAAGTTCTAATGGGATTTAATTTTAATTTAAGCGGTGATTGCATTCGATAATTTTATTTAAATTGGGTTTTTGTCATTATCGACAAGTGGAAATTAAACTTGTCATCAACATACGGAGCCTGCTTAGAAAGACTTCCATGTTGGAACTCTCAATAAGCCCATAAATAAATAAAAGTGATACGATTTATTGGGAATGTCCTTTGTTGACATCTGAAGAGCCTTATAAATGTATCGGACCAAAATGATAAATCATTTTTCAAATACACTCACGCTCCTCCGTGCCGGGCACTCTTCTCAATAAATTTCAATTAATTGTGTAAAGCCCAATATATGGGCATTTTTGGCATAGAGGAAACATTTGATGAAGTGATCTTCGACTTCATGTATATTCATAATAACAACAGGAGAAGGTTTTTAAACTCATTAAAAGCGAGATAATACATCGAACTAACTGTCAATGGAGTGAAAACCCATGTCTGGAGAACAGAATAGAATTTGTTGAAGCCAGGAATATCTGAAATCGCACAATAGACGCATCGAGAGAGTCATATGATGCCCAAATGTCTCCCGCTCGTTTTGGACTTTCGCCAAGTCAATTGGAAGAAATTTCACATCCAGCTCATTAACTCCCTTGAGCAAAAAAATGCCAACCTTTCCTTCCGTCAACGCACAACTAGGCGCATTCTGCTTCATCTCAATACCAAAAAGGCCCTTCCTTATAATTATAGACCCATTACACTACTATCTGTGTTCTCTCAAGTAATGGAGGGACCAATCAACATCGTGTTCATCCAATACCTAGAAAGCTCAAAAATCGTGAATTACCGGCAACATGGCTTTGGTCAGCAGAGATCAACAGGAGGAGATCCGCTTGCCTATAATATTGGATATCTTTAGAGCATTTGACCGAGTCTGGCACCAAGGCCTTCTTGGGAAACTTCCGTCATACGATTTGCCGCCCCCACTTTGCCTCTCCAACTTTCTAGTTCACTATGCAGTTTTCTCTCAGGTAGATCACTCCATGTGATGGATAAACGGAATCACCTCCGAAACAATAGCTGTTAACGCTGAGATATGTCTTTGCTTTTCGTCTGTATCAAGGATCTGTTGGAACTGACTTCATGTTCCGTTCACAGCTTTTCAGACGATGGTACATTTCATAAAGCTTTCTCATCTAGAGCCCCTACATCATTCAATGAAGCCAGAGTGGTGAGGCGAAGACGGGTCGACGCAATCAGTGAAGATTGACAACGATTTTGAAATGGGGATTTAGTAGAGTTTAATGCAACTACAACTCAAGCTTGTATTTACTCCAGGGAGGTGGATCTCACAATCGCTAATATGATGATGTCAGGTACAACTATTCCTATGAAGCTCTATATATTCATTTTCGGTATTACCACCAACAGAAACCTCTCAAGGTATGATCAGGTGAGGTCCAACTGCTTCACAAAAACTTGGTTTTCTATTCCTTGCCAAGAGCTACTTTACATCCCAGCCTCTCCTCATAATCGACAAAGCACAGACTTAACCTGTCCTGGAATAGTGTTTACGTGTTTGAAGTTCAGGTTCCAAACATACGTTGATGCTCTTATATTCTATTCAGCAGAAAGCTATTTAGCTGATTGGTGATGTCACACTTACGAATTCATCAACCTCTCTAAAACATCGTAGAAAGTTGGTCGATATCTCCCTTTTCAATAGATATTTTCATGTTCTGTGTCCATCGAAGGCTTGTTTGTTATTCCATCACGAAAGATTCCAGGTAGGCTAGCTCAAGCTAGTCACTCCTTCATAGTCAAACTCGAGACCTGCCGAACTTCTTTCTACCAAACTACATTTTTCTATGGACGGGCGAAGTTGTTGAACTCTTCGCCTAGTGAAATATTTTCCATAACCATAACCTCCAAACTTTCAAGAAACAATACAATGCCTCTCTAGTCTCTATCCCTGGCTCACACAATATTCACCGAATATTATTGTAGGTTTTCATCTCCTGTAGTGAAAATATAAAGTAAAGCTTTCACCTCGACCATGTTGCCATTGCGGCTCACTTCTGATTTTTTTTTCAACCAGCAAGTCTTTTTTATAAGGCCCATAATTCTGCTGGTTGAGATTTCCTTCAGATCTTCAAGTAGGGGATGTGTCGTATCCTACATCTCAGATCTGATTTTTCCCCAGCTGGGCATTCCATTCCATCACCTTCGAGATCTAGTCGACATTGAGCTTCTGCCAGTAAGCCTAGTCTTCGTATTAAGATTGCACAGCAATATTGCCAGAAAGAAGAACAGAAACGAATTCGAGCACACGAAGCTGTAATGACAAGAAGAAGATTGGGTGATTTTTAGAAATTTTCAATTGTATTCGGAGATTTTGGTTCCAAAAAATTACTGCATCTGCATCTACTCTTGACTGATGATATTTTTTCAGATACCTCGTTTCGAATTTCACAATTTCCAACATATTTTAGAGTCTAGAGGGAGTTTGAGAGTGTCTATCATGCAATTCCTTAGCTTTGAAGACTGGAAATGTCTCAATGGTTCAAAGGATGAAATAACGAAGAACCAAAAAGGACTTGAGCAATATCAATATTCTAACCTTCAGAAATACATTCATTGTGTTCATTAGAGACACGACAGACCATCAAAATTCAAATACTAATCCGAATACGTCATTGCTGATGAAGTTAATATATTATTCATAATGCATATGTTCCAGTAAATGATCAATGATGCAGTAACGCAAATTACAACAGAGTGTAATGTGCTATAAGCTACCTCAATCGCGATAAAAGTACAATTTTATAGTTGTCAAATCGATATTGTAATCTGGAATTATTAGAATAGAAAGCAAATAAGATATTATCCCTATATAATCTTTCTTTCGAAATGAACAATGTTTCAAAGTACACAAATAATGCCGTTTATACTGGTTGGTAATTCCAGAGAAACCACATTCGGTATTATTTTTACCCAACGGAATTTGAATATGCTTCGTATTAACGATCTAACGAAATTTATCTCATGCGGAAAATTCGCAGTACCGTCCTCTTATTTAAATTCTATTAAAGAACACGTCAATTATCAAAGCAACCACAAATTCAGTTCCGATGAAAGAGTTTCGGGCAACAATTTAATGTTTAATTCAAATTGTAGGAAGCCGACTAAGGAAATAAATGGCCAGTGAATCGCAGTAGAATTAATTAAATTCGATAGGTTCTATTTTTTTCTCAATTAAAACATTAATTTATTTAAGGAAAATGCTCAGAGATATTTATCTTTTCACCTCAATTACATAAAATTTATCGCTTTCCACATTAACATCATTAACAGATTATTCAACGTGGTGACTCATTTTTATTTCCTTCACTATAGTAGTATACTGGGTGTACTAAGTTAAGTCGGCACTTATTGTGACCAGAGCCCACAAATAAATCTCACCATAGCTACGTAGATGAAGCATTACCCTCTTCATAGAGAGCAGCATGCTTATCAAACGGGCAGACCTGCTGAGACGGCCCTCCACTCGGCTGTTGGCTCCATAGAGCAACAACTGAAGTGGAAGGGAGTCTCTCCGGTGCCTACTTGAAATAGACGGTTCTCTTACAAGACCTTTAGGAGATCTATTGAACAAGCGGCGGAGAGACATGGTATCCCGCGAGAGCTAATAGGACGGATTATGAACACCCTTGAAGGTAGACACTTTGTACGACGTGGCAAGGTTATACTCTGAAAGGGTCTGTATTAGAAGGGTGTTCACAGGGACAGGTACTCTCCCTCCTTTTATTAAGTTCGATCATGGATTAGCTATTAGTTAGGTTTCAAGGCGGTAGGTTATGCGGATGACATTGCCATAAGAAGCTTACGAGGGTACCTTGCAGGAGCTTGTTCAACAGGCCTTGATAATTACAGATTACAGAAGACTGATGTAGAGAGAACAAACTCTCCATTCAACCATTCAGAAAACTACCATCATCATCTTCTACAGAAGGCACAAAATCGAGCCTCTGAACAAAATGGTAATTGGGGCAAGTCGATTGACTTTTCCGAGACGGTGAAATATCTGGTAGTCATCCTGGACAAAAAACTACTCTGGCAGGAGCAACTGGAGACTAGGTGCCAAAATGCTATGATAATCTTTTGGCAGTATAAAAGAGCAATTAGTATGAAGTGGGGCTTGGGGCCTAAGTAGCTGATGTGGATTTACTTAGCTATTATTATCCCAAGATTCAGTCATGCAGTTCTCGTATGGTGGAACAGAACCGGAACAACTCCTGGAGAGAATACAGGGACTCTTCAGAGGTAATACATTCACGAGTAAGAGTACACCAATTACAGCCTTGAGGGCCTTGCTAGGCGTACAATGACGATGAGGAATCTCACAATGATGGAGGTCCACAGGCTTAGCTGCAATGACTTCCTGAAGAGAGTGCAGACCAATCCTGTCTAGTTAGGGGATAGCCTGAAAAGTTTCGAGTAGAACCGCAGGGCAGAATCAAAGCCCTGTAGTTCGCGGAGCAGCATTTTAAGGTCTAAACACAGTCTTCCAAAGCAAAATGCTTGCCGTCTGCAGATGTGCGGAGGAGCTACTCAGCTATGGCAAGATGAACAAGACCATCTGGATCTGTAGGAACAGTCGAGCGGCATTCAACTCACTGGAAAGCTAGACTGTGTTCTCAAGACTGGTCAGGGATACCAAGGAGATCCATAACAGGCTGAAAAGGGAATGAGAGAGCGAACAAACTGGCCAGAGATGGGGCCAGATTGAACAGTACTCAAGACCCCATTGCAGGTATCCCCTACAACATGCCTCATCTTGGAGAAGAATTGATGGCTGCCGAACTTTCAAAGCGCTGCTTGGCAATGAGGAAAGCGTAAGGGCAAGCGAGATATTCTCGCTAAGTAGGCAATTCATCAGGATAATCTCCGAGATCTTCACAGGTCACGGAAATCTGATGACTTAGTGCACTGAACTTTCTATTGAGCTCTCTACTATTTCAACCAATACCAATAACAATACGTAGGTGAAGTTAGTAATTCTAATTCGATCGCGACCTTTACAGTTCTATTATTGTGGTTCCTTTCATTGTTATATAACTTGCACGAGCTTCGTCATTTATAATAGATCTAGGATTCCTAACATTCTTTTTTATGAAAATTTTATCTTTCGCGTTCGCACAAGATCTGGAAGGAGGTCTCTTCTTCTGTCTTGCTGAACACGCAGACGGTTATTCCTGCTAGATCTATTTAGCTTATATGTTTGTTGAGCATGCTTACTATCATTTCAACGAACCTTATGTCCTTCTTCTTACCATCTTTGAACATTCCAGACATTTTATGATTACTGCAAAAGGATTCTAGGGAGTCGAGTGCCATTGACGAGCCTTATCTTTTCAATTGGTCGACTTTTTCGTTCTCTGCTTCCTCCCCCACTCGTGTTCTGTAATCCAGACTCACTGGGATCGCTAGCCAGAGAGCTGACACAGAATGAGAATTACTTGAATTTTCCGAAAACTTGGTTCATTATGCGAATTCACTGAAAAGTTTGAATATTCATACATGTTACCAGAATGTTTTTATTGCTGCTTTGAAAGACGAAATAGATATTGGTTTGGTAATGAAGCAGCATGGAACTTTGTCAATACATTTGAAGGATGGTAAATGACTCGACACTTTTTGACTATATGTCGCAATAACAAAAGTTGAGGCTTACATCTTGTTTGTTTGTGATGAAGATCTATTTTCCAATTTATTGGAAAATATTAACACCGATCTATCTATGATGGAAGAACCGTAGAAATTGAAACTCGGCAGTAAATGATTGAAGAGTTGGATGTTAATAAATGAGAATTGGTTGCCTGGTTGTCTATTCTAAATATCTTGAGGAATGAAAAGGAAATAAATAATTTTAAGACTGATCTGATCTTTACTTGTTGGAAATCCATTATATCATAAATGAACACTACACTGAATAATAGACTGTAGAAAAAAAACGAAATATGTTTCCTTTCATTTTTATAATAAAAGTGTATTTCGGAATTTTTCTACAGTGTATTATCCAGTGTAGTGTTCATTTGTAATATAATTGCACATAAGTTTGGAAAACGCGAATGCCCTGGAATTATAATCTCTTGAAAGGCATATAATTCTTAGTTCGCAGGAACTTTCAAATAATATTATTCATCCACTCTTAGAGCAGAGGTTCTCGAGGAAAATACGCTCGGTTATGTACTTTGTGGATACTTGAAACTGTGGGGGAGCTCGAGGAATCATACCGTGCATGGAAATTCATGTAACATTATTATTCCATGATACTTTGACCCACATTCGCTGGGAATGATGAGAACCTATACGTGCCAATCTCATGACAACATAAAAGTTTGAATGACGCTTGGAGAATTGATTAGCTTTAGTGTAGGTTCTATAGTTTTGTATGCACGAATTCAGTTAACATTCCTATCAAATAAACATATTGTACCAGTGGCGGCTGGTTATCGATTACTATTTGATCTTCCAATGGCAAACCAGAAAAAGTAACCAAAAGGAGGGGCAATCCGAACAAAAATATCCAGATGGAACAATAGATGTCCCTCCAGATTCAAGGACCGTGTTTCATAGTTTTTTCAGCTGTCAAGTTTTCTTCCACTTCACGTGATGGTTGACTTCTTCGATACAATAGCTCTGGACAGTTGAATGTAGAGTGCCGCAGGGACCGTCCTCAGTCCATTGCTATTCCTGGTTTCTATGAATGACTTTTATATACAAATGGACGGAGTCGATACGCAGACGACACAGTGAAGATAAATTCCAAGAAGATGAAGTTCTCCTGTTTCAGATCACAAGGAAGATAGGTCAACTTGTCTTGTTCTGCTATCCATAAATATGATTGTAAGGATGATACTTTATCCGAACAAAAAGAAACTGAATAACGTAGTAACTTCATTTCATTTCCCAAATCCATCATAATGTTGACTGCAGGCACCTTGTCCGCAGGATCAAAAATCGCAGTGCTAGGAGGTTGAATGTCGGTAGGAGAAGTACGGCCACGACACGGAGCAAAATACCAGTATGCAGCTGTTCTTTGTTGCATCAGGGAACTGACCATTGGTACGGAATAACTGGACACAAAAAACCTTTACATTTCAGGCCTGGAAACTTTTTATTTATGGTGCAATCACTTGTCATTTTGAGCCGCGGAATTCGCAATAAATATCAAACTATTGTACTCACAAATTGGACGAATTGAAGTTGATGAAAAGATGGATAAAACTGTATAATTTTCGGGCTTTACAAACTAAAAAATAGCTATTCAGTAGAGTAGCCTACGAAGCGGTATCAACGCAACTTTTAACAATATTCGATATTAACTATATTCCAGAGTTGCCAATTATATAAGTTGTAGATTTCTCGAATGGACTTGAGAGTTCATATATTTGTTATGAATCTGAATCTCAATAGAATTAAACTTCAGAAGTATGGAAAAAATTCTTCCCAGAACTACATTTACGTCGGATACAGTGTAAATTGAGAAACTACATGCACTGAGGTCTTCTTGGGAAACTCCCGTCATATGGTTTGCAGCGTTAACTTTGTCGCTAACTTTGTCGCTAACTATCGACTTTTCGCTCAGATAGATCATGTGGTGGTTGACAGAATCTCCCATACAATGGCTATTAACGCTGGTGTTCTACAGTGATCTGTCTTGGCACCAACTTTGTTTCTGCATCATATCAACGACCTGTTGGAAGTGACTTCCTGTCCCGTCCACAGCTTTTCAGATGACGGTACACTACATACGGCTTCCTCATCCAGAGCCCCATATAATCCATTGAAGTCATAGGAGCGAGACAGAGACAGGTCAACGCAATTAATGAAGATATGGCAACGATTCTGAAATGGTGATCTCATAACTCAGGCTTGTATTTTCTCCAGGAAGGTGGACCCCATAATCCCCAATATGATGATGTCAGGTACAACTGTTCCAATGAAATCCTCGAAATCCATGCTCGATATCACCATCAACAGTACGCTCTCATATAACGTTCATATATTTGTTATGAATCTGAATCTCAATAGAATTAAACTTCAGAAGTATGGAAAAAATTCTTCCCAGAACTACATTTACGTCGGATACAGTGTATATTGAGAAACTACATACAACTATTCCAATGAAATCCTCGAAATCCATGCTCGATATCACCATCAACAGTACGCTCTCATATAACGATCATGTTTGGTCATCGCGAAAATTTCTAGACAGAAACTCGGTTTTTCCGCGGCAAGAGCTACTTCACAATCCAGCACCTCTTGATCGACAATCATAGATTCGATCTTTCCTGGAGTGATGTTCTCATGTTCGGAGTCCAGCTCTCACGCTGAAGATTTTACATTCTATTGAAACGAAAGCCGTCTGGATGGTGAATAAATAATCATATTACAAATATCTTTCAAGTAAGCTCACATGCAATGAGTTGGAGCTGTTTGGACTTTGTTAAGTATCGTCAGAAGTCAGCTGCAATCCTTGTTCCATCTGTTTAGAGCCAGATGGGTCATGTATTAAACTATATGGGCACCACTAAACGAGATAAATTTTAACGATTTTCAATTGTTGACGAATTTCCTGTATCTCCTTCCAGGGAGGTACAAATACAATAGAATATTTGCCAGAAAATAATTTATCTTCTGCAGAGATATAAATCTGGTGTGTTTTTATGTTCGTAAAAAGCTGCTAAAGATGGTGGCATAGTTGTAGAAATGCGTATCCGAGCATGATAAATTTGATATGGTTAGGGTGTATAGAAAAGAGAAGAGGGTGCCATGTGAAGTAGGGAAGCGAAAATCAGTAAGGCAGAGCAGCCGATCAGACGCCCTCATAAGCGTTAGAAATTACGTTTGCTTTGATTCCAAATTCACTTTTATATCACAAACGGCGAGGGTCTAAAACGCTGAATTCCCCTAGAATTGCCCACATATACAACTAAAATGATAACTCGGCATGAAAAATTACTTATTGGGAACTTAAGCTTGGCTTAGTCCGCGTTAACTACTACAATCCGCTTTCTAAACGCAACTTCCCGAATCTGGAGAACTTCTTTATTAAACTTTCTGTGATTAGTTTACCGATTGCAAATCAATACATTTCTGCAGTTCATACTGAATGAAAATCGTACAGTAATCTAATTGTTCGAGGCATTAACGTCAATCTACTATTCATGATTGTTTGGGAGGGGAAAGTGTCATATGAAGCCAGAGAATCGGCTACTTTTACAGGGAAGAAGTTGAAAATTTGGTAAATGTTCTTACGATTAACTAACATCATATAGTTCTGGGCAGCTGTTTTGCCCTCTCGATCTCATCAACTCTACTGAACGATGTCTGTCAAGGCTTTTTATTTTTGTCCGAGTTTGATATTTATAATTTTATCTGTAATTGCTATTTAAATTTTCATTTATATTTGATTCTTCATTCATATTCATGGCATAAACTGATTTTGTAGTTTCAAGAAAAGTTTTCTTCCTCTAAGTTGTTTATTTAATAATCTTGAACTTTCGGATTATTACGTTCCGTCTGGAAATTCCGTTCAACTACCACCCAGTTGTTACAATACCCTCTATATTACAAGGCTGAGTATAAAAGTCAGTGAGACGTCATCAAGAAGAGGGCTACGAAGCTTACGACACTATCGTTTAGTCTTAACTACTAGTCCAAGCAATAATCCCGGAAAAAGACCATATTAAAAAAAAAATATTGTAATCTAGAATTTCAAATTTTTTTTTGCATTTTGTTCCTAATACCCCATAGATCATTCATGACTATCAAGACCGCGAGGGTCGACCTTCCTACCCCCTCAAAACGGGGTTTCAACCTCTCAGAGGAGCATTCTTATAAAAACAGTTCAAAATTAATGAATTAAGAGCCGAAAATGACCCCTAGTATATTTTTTGGGTCTCTGATCACCATTCCGCAGTTAGTTTTTTCGGAAAACTCCCTCCAGATGAGAAATTTGGAAAATTTATATGCAATATATAACTTATAATTTTGTTGCGAATATGATCTCTAGCAGATTTTTTGGGTCGCTGATCACGATTCCGCTGTAATTTTTCCCAAAAAAGTCTCTCCAGATGGAAAATTCGGGAAATT
Source organism: Endomychus coccineus (assembly GCA_958510875.1). Lineage (NCBI taxonomy): Eukaryota > Metazoa > Arthropoda > Insecta > Coleoptera > Endomychidae > Endomychus > Endomychus coccineus. Next base: position 29,144,469 of record OY294071.1, read on the forward strand.
TGAGATTTTCCTGAGACGTTTGTGAATGATAAAGTATAATTTTGTTGCAAAAATTACCTTCAGTAGGTTTTTTGGGTCGCTGAACACGATTCCGCTGTAATTTTTCCCAAAAAAGTCTCTCCAGATGGAAAATTCGGGAAATTTGAGATTTTCCTGAGACGTTTGTGAATGATAAAGTATAATTTTGTTGCAAAAATTACCTTCAGTAGGTTTTTTGGGTCGCTGAACACGATTCCGCTGTAATTTTCCCCAAAAAAGTCTCTCCAGATGGAAAATTCGTGAAATTTGAGATTTTCCTGAGACGGTCATGAATAATAAAGTATAATTTTGTTGCAAAAATGACATCTAGTAGGTTTTTTGGGTCGTTGATCACGATTCCGCTGTTATTTTTCCCAAAAAAGTTTCTCCAGATGTAAAATTCTGGAAATTTGAGATTTTCCTGAGACGGTTATGAATAATAAAGTATAATTTTGTTACAAAAATGACCCCTAGTATGTTTTTGGGTAGCTGATCACGATTCCGCTGTTAGTTTTCTCGGAAAACTCCCTCCAGATGGAAAATCCCAAATTTCCCATCTGGAGGGAGTTTTCCGAGAAAACTAACAGCGGAATCGTGAACAGCTAATTATCTGTAATTGTTATTTAAATTTTCATTTATATTTGTTTCTTTATTCATATTCATGGCATGAACTGATTTTATAGTTTCAAGAAAAGTTTCCTTCCTCTAAACTGTTTATTTAAAACATATTGAACTTTTGAATTATCACGTTCCGTCTGGAAAATCCGTTCAACTATCACCCAGTTAGTGGTCCCTATACCGTCTATATCACAAGGCCTGTACGCTCAGTATAAAAGTCAATGCGACGTCATCAACAAGAGGGTTACGAAGCTTACGACAGTATCGTTTAGTCTTGATGGCGCGTAGCCGGTATGACTGTGACAGGTGATGAATATTGAAATTTAACAAAGTTTAATCCACTTCTTGTCGAAATTTGAATGTTGCACCTGTTCCTAAGCGGTTCTCGTGTGATTGGAACTATTTTTAACTGTAAATAAGCGTACATAAGAGTATTATGACCAAATAAAGTGAATGTTCACCGCGTTTTGTGTCGTACGTGCAATTTAATGACGTTTGTCAGATAATTATGCCGAATAATTGTTGTTCTCCTGGGTGTAAGGAAAATTACAAAAATAGGCCAAAAGTTCAAATGTTCCGTTTTTCTAAAGATGAGAAACTGCGGAAACAATGAATATTTATTCATTTATTCATTTATTTAGTATATGTATGCCCAACTGGTTAACCCAATTATAGGACAAAAATACAGAGCAACATAATATGAAGAATAACAAGAAATATATAACAAAAATAATATCTATTAGGAATAATTAAAATAAACTGGCCAAATTTTTAGATTGCATTGTGACAGATAATCTTACCTGACCACACAAATAAGGCACTGAATACTATTGAAAAATAAGTCACATTGTGAACAATTAACATTAAAGTTTGTTGTCTGACAAATAATGCAGTCAAATGGGTATTTGAGGTAGAAATTCTTGAGAAATGGACCGATTTTGATGGGACAATGAGCATTCTCTTCGGAATTCTATCAGAAACAAAGTCTACTTCGTGGTGCGTAAAAATTGTTTATAAACAATAAATTAATAATTTAATAAGCGTATTTATGAGATTACATGAAAATTTATAAAAAATGATCGGGTAAAGACTATTTTTGGTCAGTGAACATAAGAAAATATTTAAACAAGTAGTTGAAGAATTAACTTCATTTGTTATAAACAATTTATTCATTAACAAATAGACGAATTCGACCAAAACTACGAGTTTAGGATTGTTTTCGAATAATTTTGGCCTTCTGAGTTCGATTTTGTCGTCAATATCGTCGAATGTATACCCGCTAATTTGTTGATTTGTTATAACTATTTTCATGTGTTCACTGACCAAAAATAGTCTTTACCCGATCATTGTTAATGAATTTTTATGTAATCTCATAGATACGCTGATTAAATTGTTAATTTATTGTTTATAAACAATGCAAAATTTTTGCCCAACTTTAGACGGGAGAGACTTTGTTCCTGATAAAATTCCAAAGTCCATTCCTCAAGAATTTCTAGATTTTGCCAATTTTTATACCCATCTGACTGCACTAAAATATCGGACATCTAGATAATACATTTGTATTAGACCTAACGTTGTAAATAAAAAGTTAAAGGACAGCGAAAAGATAATCTAGGTACAACAAAATTTAATTTACCTAATAAGTAACTGCAGTCAATATTATAATTCAACAAATTATAGAGGAATATTGTGCTTCTTATTCTTCTTCTCAGTTCAAGTGTCAGACAATCAAAAGTAGATGACAATAATTCATGGTTAAAACCTTTTCTAGGAAAGATATTGAAAGTTCCAAACCGGAGATATTTCAAATATTTACGTAGGATGCTCTCAATTAGGGTAATCTGGAATTTGTACTGAGGGTTCCAGATGAGCGAAACATATTCCAGTTTTGGTCTAACCAATGAATTCAATAGCGTTTGTAGTACCTCCAAATTGTTGGAATATTTGGAATGCCTAAGTACAAACTCTAAAGTTCTATTAGCTTTAGCACACATATCACTTATATGTAGATTAAAAGTGAATTGATGATCGTATAGAACACTTTGACTGTAATACTACGAGAAATGATTACTGAATCTGAAAGATAAACAAAGGAAATAAGATGAACTTCACGGCTGAAGCTAACAACACAACATTTACTAATATTTAGACTCAATTTATTGTTGGCGCACCATTCAAAAATATTGTTCAGTTCATTTTGTAGTGCATAGCAGTCATTCATGGTCTTTATTTCTAAAAATATTTTCAAGTCATCAGCAAAAATTAGTTTCAAGCCGATTATGGTTTCAACCAAATCATTAATGAATAACAGGAACAGTAGAGTACCAAAGTTTGAGCTGGATTTGGCGATAAATGAATTTGATCTCTGACCGTCATACTGCACAAACTGCGATCTATTGATGAGGTATGAGCAAAAAAACGCTACTAAAGAGGTACTAAATCCAATGGATTTGAGCTTGCCTAGAAGAATAGTGTGATCAAGTTTATCAAAGGCCTTCGAAAAATCTGTATATGATACGTCAGCCTGTCCTTGTTTGTCAAGAACAGCAACAATATACGTGTTCAAACAAGTAAGATTCGTAACCGTAGATCCCCTTTGGACAAATCCATGTTGATATGGTGATAGCATATGTGCTGCCCCTGTGAAAGATTTCATGGTGAAAACAATAACAGAACGAGATTCTCGTAGTGGTACAGCAATAAGTGTAAATTTTTGTCAATTATTTTGAAATCGGAACAAATTGGATACAAAAAATTCTGTATTATATATGACAATAATGCACTCAAAGCCGTGAACATTTTCCTATCCATCCATTACTTTATCTATTCGATTCGGTTCATATTCTCAATTCTATAAGGAATAAAATTGGATTATCTTCCTTGTTCTGCTTGACCAAAAGCATCTTTTTATCTAGTACTATTATCAGTTTGAATCAATTACCACTTCAGATATTCAAAACAGCATCGATAATAAATTCATATTAATTGTTACTGTGTTTTTGTTCCTGCAAACATAAAAAATGTGAAGTATTGTTTGAATCCAAGCAATCCAAGACCAAATTACGCGCTATTCCATTCTTTCCTAATTTTCCACTTGAAACCTATCTATCCCAGACACAAGTTTGTAAAATCATCCAACACTCTAGTTTAACTCCACTAGGAAGCACCAAAACACCTGTATTCATATCGCTCAGAATTGACGTACATTTTCGTTTAATATTTTCATTACTGTCAGTGTTCTTACAAAGACTCACACCTTGAAATGTATTATTGGAAGATAACTTACTGAAAAAGTAAAGTGGCTAATCCATCATCGGCGAAGAATACCACTGGCGGAGCATATCTTTCGTTTCCACCACATATTTGGTTGTCACTTATGCTATACAGGGGTTCTGGCCCACTGACGAGCTGGAGGAATCCACCCACGCAACTGAAACGTAAACAGTTAGGATGAAACATCACATCCAAGTTAGAGAGGAGATATGAACATGGACGCTTCATAAATAAAATTTGTCATATTTATGTACACTAAGCGAAATGGAAGAGATTTCAGTTTCTTTCGTAGACCCTCTTCGCATTTCCACAGAACGGAACAAAACATAATAATATGCGAGCAAATTATTCTGGTATTGCAAGATATCAAACATGATTATATGGTATAGCTTATAGCTAGAAATGAAACATGATAGAAAACCAAAAAGAATTCTTGCATTTTGTAGTTAAACAGACTTTCCAATTAACCAAAGTGAATAATCCCCTCTTTGGGCCGTGTAATGTACATGCACTGATTTCTGTGAACATACCATCATTATATTATGAGAAATAATGAAGAACAGTTTGAAAATTCATCAACGCTGAGATAAAAATTCGCAAGATACACATCCTCCATAAAATTGTTTACACAACTACCTGCTTATATCATATTTGTGGTAGATTCAGTGTTTTAGAATAATTGAGAAAGCAAAAACATCGAGCTTATCATTCAGGCAAAATGTCACAAGAGATCATCAGGAGACCTGCTTGTCTATGTAACGCATAATAGCAGGTATCCATTGACAATTATGGGGAATCTCTAGTGTCCTATAATATCTCCAAAGAATTTGATCGAGTCTGGACTACTTGGGAAACTTCCGTCATAAGGTTTGCTGATCAGACAGACCAGTCCATGTTATGGTTGACGGAGTCTCCTCCGATATAATGGATATTAATGCTGAGGTTTTCACAGGGATCGGTCTTTGCTCCAAGTTTGTAACTAATCTAAATTAAGATTCGGTTGGAAGTGACCTCCTCTCGTCCACAGCTTTGTAGATGATGGTATACCTTATACAACTTTCTCATCTGAATCTGTTATCCCATCACGAGAGATTACATCGCCGACTCTCACGATGTTCTACGAACATTATAGATTTTCTTTTCGTGTAGTCCAAATTTAAAGAAAAGCCCTGTTAGGCACCCGGATCTGTCATGGTTGGACCTTGTTATGAGTGAGTTATATTGAAAATTTTACGAAGAAACGCTTCCAATACTTTCGTCGACAATAGAATTTATCTCTAGTTATGTAGCGTTCTTTATCTCCAAAGCATTTGACCGAGTCTGGCACCTAGCACTTGTTGGGAAACTTCCGTCATATGGTTTGCCGATCAGATAGATCAGTTCATGTGATGGTTGACGGAGTCTCCTCCGATACAATGGATATCAATGCTGGGGTTTTCACAGGGATCTGTATTTGCTCTATGTTTGTTACTAATATAAATCAAGGTTCGGTTGGAAGTGACCTCTCACGTCTACAGCTTTGTAGATGATGGTATACCTTATTCAACTTCCTCATCTGGATCTGTTAGTACATCACGAGAGATTCCATGCCGGCTCACACGATGTTCTACGCATATTATAGGTTTTGTTTCATGTACTCCAAATTTAAAGAAGAGCCCTGTTAGCCACTCAGATATTCTATGGTTAGACCTCATTATGAGTGGGTTATATTGGAAACTTTCTGAAGGAACGTTTCCAATACTTTCGCCGACCATAGAATTTATCTCTCCGAAGTATGGCATCCAACAGCCTCTGTTCAGCGAAAGTGTCTCAATTTGTAGACTTTCGTTCTTCTGAATCTCGTTACATCATTTTTCTGTGGGATATATTTCCGAAGAAACATTCTGAATCTTCTTCTCTAATATATCAATTGTTGGGTTCATTTCCTTCCATGTTTTCAATATTCTCATGTTCTGGCATCCATCCATTGTTGTTTCATTGAGAGCGTCTAGGAATTTCGAAAAAAACTTTACATTTAGATGTGTCCGCACATAATGCCAAAATAAGCCCACCATTTATGTTATTTCCTCGAAACATCTGAAGAATCCCCAAAAATCAGTCTCTGTGTCATTTTTGAAGAAGGATTTGGCTTCCTTGTGAGTTTTTGAAAGTTCCGTATTGAATTTGCTTATTTATTTGCAGCAACTTTACTGGCGACTGATCATGACTCATTGCACAAGCAAGTCGCTGCAATTCTCGAACTGGTATTTTTGGTTTCTTTTTAGATGGAAACTAGTTGCACATGAAATCTGGGAGGAATATGGACTTTGAGAGATGAGTTGAATATGATGGCTATTTTGGCTCAGTTCTATGATTATTGAAAACTGAATCACTGGAAATAATATATTGTTTTTACGAAATATAAATATCCTGGATCTACCGAATTCCAATGAAAGATATACCTACATCAAACTATAATCTTTGTGAAAGTTGACTTCCTCGAACAAGCTCTGCTATACAGCTGACTGACAAGTTTGAAATTTTTCAGTTCCATAGAAACCTTGTTAACATAACGGAAACGACTTATAATCAATATGTCAAATGTAACGTTGAATTTTAAACTTAATTCAACGTGAGATAGTCACTTCAGATATAACAAACCGTTATAACAAGCGATAACGATTTTCTCACTATACCAGGGGCGAGCCCTATTTACCCTAGAATTCACTTGGCTGGCACAGGAAATATTTGATGCTTATGAATTATCTCCTTCGACATTCGGCACTATAATTGTGAAAATCTGAATACTCGAGCTTGTACGTTTGAATAGTGACCTATTGTCTATGACCTCTTGAATCTCTGTGCCGGTTCAGCTTGTTAAAGCTCGACTATCTAGGAAGTAACTCCCACCGTAACCAAAATTAGCACTGGGAACGAGTAGGATCTTTTGGAACTAAAGATGGCATCACGAGATATGAACTAGGGATTATAGCTTTATATCTACTTCCACTTTACAGTCTCTCGTCTGATGATGTCATGTCTTTATTGATGAAATTATTATCATTTCAATGGAGTCTCTTCATTTAATGAAGAATATGTTGAATGATCACCTACATCATGCCTCGATCATTTTCAAATTTATTTAAATTTTACTCCCAACAGAATTGATTTTTGTAATGTAAAACCAAGAACAGAGATTCTGCTAATGAACAATCATTCCTAGAAATATGTGAGAGGCAGTCCCTTCCGCATATCTGAATTTCCTGGATATTGAGTCATCTGCGATGCCCATAGTGTAAAGGTGTTTGTTAAGATTACAGTGACCGGTTAGAATTCCGGTCATCACTCTAATGTCTCTTCTGTTCAGAGAAATAAGTTTCTTTGAGAGCCTAGGCACAGGCTCTTTGATGAAGAGCTTGGCCTTCCTCATGCGTGGTGATCCTTGCCACAGTTCAGAATACTCTCCATCCAGTTGGCCCAGGAGAGCGAGACCCCCACGCAATTCGATGAAGCGATAAGGCTCCGACCCGACAGGGGCGCTAGACGACCGTCGCCTGGCCAGGGAGTCGGCCATTTCGTTTCCTTCAACTCCACTGTGTCCAGAGACCCAGATGAGTTGAACTATATTTCTTCTGGCTAGTCCAGCCAGTGTATCTTTGCATTCTTTCACAAGCCTTGATGCGACTCTGGGTGATTTGAAAGCTCCCAGAGCCGACCGGCTGTCTGTGAAAATATATATTCGCTTATATACATAGTTTCTTCGCAGGTTTTCAATGGCATAAGTTGATGTTGCGTAGATCTCCGCTTGAAAAACCACGCACGAAGCCCCTAGAATCACTGAGATAGTAATATTTGGCCTTTTGACCTACCTTGGACCCATCTGTGAACCATACGAGCCCATCTGGTGGCAGTAGGGTGAAAATATCGTTACTCCAATCTCCTATATCCGGGATGAAGATTTTGGTACAAGTGAGACATATAGCTGGGGTCATGCTATCTTGCTTCGTTTCTGGTATGGGGCATATAGAGATTGCCTCACTTAAAATCGATGGAGCGTTATGACATACCAATACTTGTCCCCGACCACCACACTACCGCAGCATAGGTAACCATAGGCCTGATCACAGCAGTGTAGATCCAGTAAAGAATCTTTGGCTGTAATCCCCAAGTGCTGCTGAAAGCTCTTCAGCAAGCCCAAAATTACGCAAAGGCCTCGATATTCAAAGTGTTCGCACCAGGTCAGCTTAGAGTATAGGATTACTCTCAGAAACTTCACTTACTTTGACTGGCGTTTCCTTGTAAACAGTACAATTTCCGTTTTGTCAGGACTTACTTTGAGCCCCTTCATGCGGCACCAGCCGTCCACTATGCTGAGCAGCGTATTTTGCAGCCCGTACAGCATCCTCAAGTGCCGCCAGGAGGTGATGCCAACCAAGTCATCGGCATAGGATTGGATATGAAACCCAGCCTCTCCCAGTTCCTCCACGAGTCCATTGACTACAAGGCACCACAGAATCGGGGATAGGACACTTCCCTGTCGATAGCATTTTGTGGCTTGTACAAAGCATCCGTTATGTTGCGCCTTTATCGCACGCGTAGATAGCATGGCTTTAATGTTGGACCCATTCCATGCTTCTCAGCGGCTGATGAGATCTACTCCACACCTTACTCTTGGAAGGCATTTTCATATTCACTGATCTATAATGAAGAAATTTTGGTATAGTCTGTAGATATTTGACAAACTGTGGCAGAAATCTGTATATTCAGTGAAATTCTTCCACTAGAGTAGCTCAGTATCAAAGTTAAATCTCATAAAGTAGTTTGCCAAAGCATGAAAGCTTGATACAAACAACAGGAATCAAAGTTAGATTCAATATAGAACAAGATTAAACATCTTGTACGTTGACTTTGAATTCTATCATGAATACTACCACATAAAAAATATTGGAGTAGATGTGTGTCAAACTGAGCTGTTATTTATGTTTGCTCATTTTCAGAGGATGTAAGAATCATCATTCATTTCCCTGCTAGGATTACTGGAGATGGACAAATCGGTAACCCTTGTTATTACCAATAATGACGCTCTAGGTTCTGCATTCGAAGTATTGGATCTAAATTCTAAAAACGTGTGTTCTCGTGTAACGGCCTCATTATGCAATACCCAAGGAGAAAACTAATGACACATGCGTGTCCAGAAAGCATTTTAGAGCCTGTCAAATTTCATGATTAAGTGACATGGGAAATATTAACGACCAAGCCGTGGATTCTTTTTTATTAAAAATAAACATTCAATTCCAACAAAGACCGGTAGAAAAACTTCGCTGCCGTTAAGCTCTACGAAACAAATTGTCTCATCGTTATGAAAACGTTTCACTCATTCGTAAATATCCCAGATTCATTTGGAGAAAATTGCTTTGGACCAATCTAACATTGGTCAGTTTTATTTACTGTCGAGATTCACGGAATCACGATAATATGAAATCAACATTTCTGTCATTTTCTCGAGGAAAATAATATGTTCCAGAAAACCATGGTAACAAATCCATATATTCTCACATGAGACTCCAATTAGTGAAAGCTCGGGTTTTCTATTCCTTCCATCCCTAGGTCATAAGATACCGATAAAATTGATGCATTTGATTACAGCAATACTTAAAAACAAATGAATATATGACTATACTGATTCATCTCATGTTGGCTTTCAGCAGATAACAATGATAAAGTCTTTCTAGTTCAGATCGATGAGTAACACATACAATTATAGTTCCAGACAGCTGTTTCACTCTTCTGATCTGAAAATTGTTCAACTTAAGCGTTGAATGATCGTAGATGACTAAGTAGAGAACCACCAAGCTCATAGCGGACTACACTGGAAGAATTATCAGCCTATAGTACAACATGTACTGCATGAATGGAGAGGAGATCATTCTTGACCTCGTGCATGTCTATGTAGTGATACAAACTGCAGTATTAACAAACAATATGAGCATAGAACCAAGAAGATAGTTGGATGAATTTGGAGAATAGTTAACATTATAATGTTGACGGAGACAATTTCTATATGGGTGATGGCGTGATTGCTATCGATTTTGGAGCCGCTTCGAACTGGAAACATTCCATGATCACTGAAAAAACAGATATTCGAAGTAAATACTCTCATAGAAGTGAGTATACATTATTAGGTCTTTCTTCACTGTAGCAAAACTAATGGTAAAGTTATCAACCAAGAAGTGAAATATGCAGAAGAAACTGTAAGAGTATATGGGCCTGAAATTAAGTTCACTAGAACTTCGGCAAATCCCCGAACCTTTTCCAAGCGGAAATTTACACTTTAGGAAAATGTTTCCAGTTCAGTATAGAAAGAGACTTTAGTAACCAAGAAAATTATCATAACGGATACTCAAGCAGCCATCAACGCGCTGAGATCTCACGTAATCAGCTCCAAAGTGGTCAAGGAATGCTCAGAGAAACGGAGCGAACTAAGCAAGAATAAAGCGTTACCATCCTATGGATTCCAGGATACACCGTACTGGAATCGAAATAATCGCAAAAACAAAGGACCGAAACAACATTTCTTCGATCCGAACCCTCCTGTGGAATAAGCGCCAGTACAATATTGGAAGAACTCAAGGAAGGAGTACACCATGAGAGATCCCATCACCGGATAGAACTGCAAGGAGACAGGCAAAAGTGGGAAACTATAACCAAAACAGATCTAATGACTGCATCAACCTAAGAAAAATAGGTTCAGAATACTAACGAGAATTCTGACAGGGTACTGCTGGTTCAAAGGACGCTTTAAGAATCTGCGATTAGTAGGGGAAGAAAAGTGCAAGTTCTGAGAAGAGAAGGACTAAACGTCTATCCACATCCTCACAGAATGCATTACCTTGCAAAACCCGAGGGCACGACAGCTAGGAGCGCACTAGATAGACGAGGGAGATGCACCTAACTTGAAGCCATCCGACTTCCTGAGAGCTACAGAGTTGAAGGAGCTACTGTACCCGTTCAGACATCCTGAACGGACCAGCAGCAAAAGGGGACCCGATAGGTGTATTAAGGTCGCAGTATGCAAATATCCTCAACATAATACAATACAATACAATTTCAATTTTTATATTAGGACAATAGAAGAATCAAACCAAGTGAATCAATTAACTTTTGACTATACTAGAAGAAAACCTATAAAAATCATGGAACATCTTTTGAGCCAGCGGTTGAATGCTGGGACAGGAAATGAGAAACTGCTTCACTAAGCAAAGAGTTCCACAGTTCGATAGGAAAATCAAGTCTGGTAGAGAGAAGTTCATTGGTCTTGGGTCTGACAGTGAAGGGGTAACCAGCCTGAGCTCGTCTAGTCTGCTTGCCAGGAAAGGGAAAGATCGTCCACCTTTCTACGATGTTTTAGAGGAGTCACTGAATTGATAGGTGTGGCATCAACAATTAGACATATAGCTGTCTTCTAAATAAAATCTGGAGAACATACAAACTTGACTTTTGATTGCATCAAACTATTAGATTATCAAATCCTTATTTCATTCTTTTTGCCAGATCTTCTTTTACGTAATAGTCCTATCTCCGTCTTGCAACTCAGATTTCCTTAGATGATAAAAGTGCACCTATGCTATCATTCGTAAATGGACTTGACAGGGTGTCATTTCCAATAGTTCTTTGATGTGGAGCAGAAACAAGGTTGGTGCCAATATAGGTCTCTGGGGGAGACCAGTGTGGATAGCATTCGTATTGGAAGATACTCGGTCAACCACCACATGGAGTGATCTACCCGGGAAAAAACTCTACAGTTAACGACACTGTTGTAGTGGCAAACCATTGGATGGATGTTTCCCAAGAAGAAGTTGGTGCCAAATCTGTCAAATGCTTTAAAAATAAACGATACTACAACTAGAAATTTTTCATGTTGTCATATTGTCGGCTGTTTTGAGCTGTTCAGATATTGGACGACCTCGATGGCTATTGCTTTCTCCATTACAGATTCCAGGTAGTAGTGTAATGGGTAAATAGTTATTAGGAATGGTCTTCTTCCCTTCATTGGAATTAGTTGTACTCGCTGTCTTCCATTTCGAAGGAAACACAATAAGTTTGTATGAAAGTGTAAACAACCTGCTATGCACTGGTGTTAATACTGGGACACATTTCTTGAAAACAGGACGTGGAATTGCATCTGGTCCTACAGACTTCTTGAGAAGCAGAATACTCCTAAGTGTGTGCTGAAGGAAGACAATTTCAGGCATATGGTTATTGATGCCGCAAACGTTTCAACAAAAATGTTGCGTGTTTTGTGGTCTTGTAGCCAGTATCTTTGGTTAGTGGCGGAAATTCCGAAATTAATAATTAGTAGCTGCTGCATATAACATTTTAAATAAGTATTGTATCTCATAAATGACTAATTCGAAACGATACTTACATCTCTAGCGTTGATTGAGGACCGTACTGCAGAAAACTCTTTAATGAGTATTCGCTTCGTGTGTAAGAAGGGTTCTGTACAGGTTATTTCCAATATTAAAGAAACTAAATCATATTCAGAAAATTAAAGTTTCATGTAAAATTAAAATATCTCAAAGCAAAGTAACAAGAAACCAATGGAGTTCGCGACATGTTTTCTGTTTCTCATCAATTACACATTTTAGCGTGAGGAATATTAAATGAATTTTTTAAAATAAACACAAAATTAGTTCCACACTCGCTTCAAGGTGGGTGATATGATACCATAGCTGATGGGGTCAAGAGGCTTGCAACAGGTTTACAAAAGTTTGGTTGTAAAGGAAACCATAAGCCTGTCAAGATCAATAACCAATATAGGACTAGAAACTAATAGTTAGCTACATGATAAATCTTAATGTGACCCATCTGGAGATCATGAAAATTGTACTTAAATATAGTCTTGATTATAGTTGAAATAATACGTATATTAAAATCAGTTAGCTATATATAGGAAAAGACAGATAAGCTCAGAAATCCCCACCGTAAACATTCTGAATGAGAGGTCTCAAGAAAGAGGAAAAGAATTATAAGTTATCTTACTGCTTATTGGTTTAACCATTCTTCCAAATTTACTAGCAATATTATTGGTACAAAATTGAAATCAGGATCACTATAAGTAAAATCATTGGTTAAACAATTCGGGGATTCTGCAGAAAAAGGACGCATTATAAATATCAACAAAGTGCGGAAGAACCTTCAGTTATATTTTTTAAATTGAATTAGTCTCTTGGAAAATCACGTGGCACTTTGTCATTCCTAATTGAATTAATTTTAACAGATTATTCATTATAGATTGTTCAGAGTGTTTTGGTAAGAGGATATTTTCGCTAAAATCAGAGTTTCAGTTCAATTGAAATCAGTTTTATTCAAGTTCAAGTTAATAACACATTTTATCAATTCATAGCTTTTCGATTCCCTAGGTTCATCCTGGTTGGGATATCATTTTAATAATTTTAGTTCCATTTCTTCAGTTCAGTTAACTTAGATTCTCTAAATAATTTCATTTAACTTTAGGTTTCATTATTAGATTAATCTTATTAATAATTTTATAATATTACCAATAAAATTAATTATAATATTCTGTTTATTATCTTTAATTATCATATATATTCTTTTTTTAATTATTATCATTATCTTTTAATTGTTGTTTATTAAATATTTTATTGTTGTTGAGTACGAGTTTCTCTGATTAAAGCTAGCGTTTATCCCTCCATTTACTTTCCAGTGTTTAAATCTGTAAGTGTCTAGTGATATAAAGTTTATAAAGAGGGGTAAGTGTCAAAGATATTTTTCACGTTTGTTCTGGCTAATAAATGATCGAGATCAAACTCCAACGTTACATGGTTCTCTAAATTAAATGACCACACTGCAAATAAATGAATATTAGTGAATAATGTAAATTCCTCAAGTAAAGTTTTATAGAATTTATTAGAGAGAGTACCATGTTACACGTGTATGGATCAGTAAGAACGCTATTTTTATCATTTAATTATTACTGAGTGTGTGATCATATAGTTCTCGTGCATTCAGAACGTTATGTTATTCTTTTTTCGTCATAATCACGAATCAAATGCATGGTTAAACGGACGTCCTTTTCAACTTTTATAAATTTACGTGATTTGCTTGTTCAATCCAGAATTCAATGTTTCATTTTCATTAATTTTAATAAGTCCTCTACGTATGACGAAACTAAGATATTTCACGCAGCATCAACCTAGAATGAACTGTAACTGAACAACTTTATATACTACCCCATACAGGAATAATTTAAGTAGTACAGCGCTCACAAAAAAGCTTGTATTAGATGAATAGTTCTTCAATAAATTACAAATTCATTCTAGCTATGACCCAATTTCAAAGATGTAGGAGTTTTATTTGATAGAAAACTATCATTTACATCTCATATTGAATCAACTGACTCCATTTCTTGCAGAATGCTCTACTTCGTGACTCGCAATTGTCACCTATTCACAACTAGTGAATCAATAATCATTGCATTTGTTCGTACTAAGCTGCAATATACGTGTGGAACCCTCACTATAAAATATACGTGAGTGGACTATAATGTGTGAATCGGCGTCTTACAAAGTATTTAGCCTCCAAAGAAGACATTACCTATCCAACTTTCGGAATCCACATCAGTCCACACGTACAGAAATAAACACACAATATGTACTCACTATTATTTGGTTAACTGTCATAGCTGATTCAATTTCCGAGTCATAGCAAATCGAAATATACGTCTGAGCCCAATGCTATTTCAGTGGCATTCAGTATATTTATCCGACGTACGAGAAAAATCAACGGTTGAAAGTTAAAAAAGTAAGAAGTTGTGGCAAATAGAATCGCCACACAATCGTGCTACAGTTTTAGAATGAGATTAAGTACTGTCCTAACGAATCTTCATTGGAGTTCACTAACTTCCTCTAAGTACACCCAGGAAATCTCTTATACCTGCCTGTCAGATATCTTAGGAAACTGCACATCTGAAACGTGTCTGAGATAACTAATTAAATTGACTTTGCTGTGACATCTTCTTGGATCATTTTACCTTTAATTAGAATACCTGGGAAGGGCTTGAATTCACTTTTTGGTTACAGCTAATCGTGATCTGAATTTCGAATACTTTAGATATGCTACTGCTACTGGTTTTTGTCCTTCTATCAGTTATATTACTCGGCTTACCGATTTCTATTACCTGAAATCCACTATTTGAATTCCAATTGTGAGTCGAGCGCAGAAAAAACGTTTCTTGCCACTTGATGAAATCTCTGGCTAATTGAACACTGAGTTTAGATCCTTCGAAAAAAAGAAATTGATATCTGTGAAATAAATCAAGTATCATTGGAATGACTCTCTACTAAGAAATCACTGCCCAATAGAAATCAACAGTCATTACGATTCACATTCTTAAATTTTCTCATTCAATAATAGAGTATTTAATTGGACTACCCCTCTAGTGCAAACACACTGGATAATGTTCACATTGGACCAGGACACATGAGCATTGAAAGAATCGTGACCAAGCACGTGTCAGGCATGAGAACAGATCACTTTCCAAAACGATACCCTTTCGACATCACATTCAAGGTATCAATACCAAATAGTACTGAATGGAAACACACAAACCTCGGCACCATTTAAAAAGGAAAGATCTTGTACACAGACGAATCTAAGACTGGAAGAGGTGCAGTTGCAGGAGCAGACTCAAAAAACTCAAAGACAGGCTTCAGCTATCCAGTGGGCAAACACACTTCCATTTTTCAAGCAGAGGTATATGCAATCCTTCAATGCTCGGAGGAAAACAATTGGAGAGCCATCAAAGATGAGGAGCAGATCCATATATTGACAGACACTCAGGCTGCACTTAAGGCAATGAGAAGTCATAAAGTGACAACCCGACTGGTATGGGCATGCAAAGAGGAACTGAAAACACTGGCAGAACGGAACAGCTTTGAGCTGATCTGGGTGCTGGGACATCAAAGAACAGTGGACAATGGAAAAGCTAACGAACGAAAGCAAGAAGAGGTTTGGAAAACAGTGCAGATCCAGAACAAACTGCAGGATTATCAAAACGTACAGTACCAGAATCTGTAGAAGACTGTATAAAATCCCAGGAAACAAACACGAAAAAAAAATACGTCAAAGGACCGTGTCACAAAAGAACGATAGACCTGTCAACATTAAACAGGGAAAAAATAAAAGTCGTAACAGGGCTCATGACTGGCCATTGCCAGTAAGGGGGCACCTCAACAAGATTAGACTGTACAATGGCGATCTGACATGCAGACTCTACGGTAGTGATCCAGAAACATTGACACATATAATATGTAAATGCGAGGCACTGACTCGCAAAAGACACTCAATTTTTGGAGAGCCTACCGGTGATCCAGAATAATACAGCTCTCACCTAGTAAAGGACTTGTAGAAAATTGTAGAAACTTGTACAAGGCACAGAAGTACTGGAGTGGGTACTGTGATCAAGCAATACAGGTAAGATACAATGGGCCAGCAGGCCTAAGTATCATCGGAGGCAACAGCCATACGAGCCTACACAGGGGGTGAAGTTGTTAGTGAGTATGCCTGAAAAAGTGACTTTCACAGTAGACCATGAGATTCAAGGCTCATAACCTCCCCATAAAGGGATTTCTCCACAAAAAAAACCTCTAGTGCAATATGCTCCCGGATTTGGAGAAACCAGATCATTATGATTTAGAACTAATCTTGAGATGGAGCAGTAAAAAATCTACGAGGAGTTTACAGTATGAATAATACAGAATGATCGTAGAAATTACTCACGTTGTACCGTTGTGTTTTCCGGTATTCACCAGCCTGTAAACCTGGATTTCCACACGTTGACCAGCCGATGGAACGAACGTATACCAGCAGGCGTCTGGTCCTTCGAGTGAAGGCGATTTAATTTGACCAAACGATTTTCCCGATTTTGCTTTCAAGTCTGATGAGATTATTGTGATGTTACATACTGAAAGAAGAACATTATTCAGTTTCTCCTTCCAAGAAGAGATGAATCATGCTGGTAAAACACTTACTATGGTCGCAATGATTTTCTAATCCACATTGAGCACAACGATTTGGGGAACTCCTGCCACAATGACAACCGCCATCCGCCACACAGCAAGCACATTGTTGATTAGTTTTATCCCATGGACATTGGCATCCTTTAGCTTCCTGAGTCCATAGATCTATTTGACCTGGAAATAAAAAATATGCATTGAATTTCAAATTTTTGACGATTTTCTAGAGGAAAGTGCATCTCAAAGTGTGTAGAATGATACGATACGATTATTATATTTGCATAGTGTAACGCATGCTCAGTAGAAAAGTTTATAATCTTGCGATAACAGGATGCTGATGATGATAGTGACATTCACTGCCATTGATAGGTTGACATGAGTCGTTTGATTTTTTATTTTAAGATGACAGGTGAACAATTTAAAGGAGTTGCTTTGCTTATTATTCATTTGGCCGATTTCCCCGATTCGATATGAGCGTAACTGGTAAATGTAGTAGTTTCTGCAGTACATATTCTTGTTTCGCTATAATTTTACAGTAGAATGGCATTGGAGCTTTTAATCTCTTCGTATCATTCATAGAATATTATGTTCCATTCTGTTTGAAATGTTAGAATATCGAGTTCACCCGCCTATTTCCATTTCAATCGATTTTCTGCTAACGTCTAGTAAAGTTTTCCTCCTGTTACATCAGGAGATCATCCTCATTGTTTGACAACAACCTATTGGTGTTTGTCAGTTAGCATTCAGTTGCTTCAAACATCTTTGCGCTTCATCCGAGAGTCGATTGAAGTCCCTTCTCATCTCTATTAGATTTCTAAAAGGATTTGCTTTCATTCCTTAATTATTCCATTGATTGAAGATTGTATCAGATCCATTAAATTTATTAGAACAACGAAAAAGATTAATACCAGGATAATCAGCTCAAATATAATCATATTGACTCATGAACATATTGAGACGATGGATGAATAGATAGAGGTTAAAAACAAGTAATAACACGGTAAAATCCCAGAAATGTACTGAAGCTTGGGTCCACAAATATCATATGTACAACATCCGTATTTTGTTTATTAACTCATCTATCCAGAGGGAATTTGCGAGAAGTAGTTATTAAATATTAAAGTTGAAACTACATCGTTCGAAGCTCAATTTGGAAAGCCATGTAGGTCTACAAAATAGGATTCTTGATTTTTGCAGCTACCAGTTACCAATTTTCAACGTCAGTGCTTATTCATCTGAATAATTATTATTCATTCATAACATAATTATTATGCTCTCAAATAATGGGATGTTCTTTAATTTAGCGGTTGCTGACCCGAAAGAAATTGCTCGTAGTGCAACCCATTCCTGTCTAAGAGAATCAATATATTTCCAGATCGTTGAAGCGTTGATGGACATGACATTTGGTAATCCTCTGAAGTCAAACCTGTCTAAGCTGGGACACTACGGGTCCGAAAATTAATTCCGATATAAGCAGGTTTCCGGCTTCCATAGCAACCTCAATACGACGGGAAGCAAACCTTTTCGAAACGGAAATAGTTATGAAGTACATACACATAGGTATGGCTTCTATAGATGTACAAGTGAAGTAGTATAATAAACATGTTGGCAAATTTTGACTTATTTCGTCCAGACGTTTGACCCCCATTATTTCCTCTTGAATGTTGACGCTCAAAATTTCATCAGCGAATATATCATTCACTACTGACTCTTCATATATGTTAATGTAATCTTGTGGTGTTGAATTTTCATTCATATCGTCCATTAAAGTATGGAGAGCAGCTATTTCCGGTGAGACTTGGTTCTTCAGCTGCTTCTGTCTCCTCATTTCGTCGTCCTGGGTGTGGATCCTGGCTTTGCAGAATTTTTGACCTTCACCAGAACATTTTTGAACTGCAGGACTTGCTTCATCAAAAACTTACAAAAAACCACCAACATTATTCAGTCTTCCCTTTTTACTTGTAATTGTCATCCATATCATCCATTAAAGACTGGAGAGCAGTTATTTCCGGTGTAACTTTGCTTCTTCAGCTGCAGAATTTTTGACCTTCACCAGAAAATTTTTGAGCTGCACGAACTTGCTTTATCAAAAACTTACAAAAAACACAAGCTGAGCATTAGGTCTTCCCTTTTTACTTGTAATTGTCATTTATATCATCCATTAAAGTTCGGAGAGCAGTTATTTCCGGTGAGACTTTGGTTCTTCAGCTTCTTCTGTCTCCTCATTTCGTCGTCCAGGGTGTGGATCCTATCTTTGCAGAATTTTTGACCTTCACCATAACATTTTTGAATTGCACGAACTTGCTCCATCAAAAACTTACAAAAAACCACCAGCTGAGAATTTAGTCTTCCCTTTTTACTTGTAATTGTCATGTAGTAGAAACTAAAGGAAGTAAAGTAGGCAAAACTCGGACAGAATAATTTACAACAAGAAATGATTTTAACTTCAATATATTTATATCCTTCCGGTACCTAATGTAGAACAATTACCTATTAATGTAACTAAAATCAAGTATCCGATATTGGGTAAAAACATGTTTTGCGATCATATTGGTTATATCTTGCTGTTAATACATTTTATTTATTATGTATTTAATACCGCTTAGGCTCCACACGCATTTTGAAAGCGAGGAGCAATCAAAATTATCGCTTACTAAGCTATTATTAGGTGCATATCATATGTGGTGAAGTGTGTTCCAATAATTAATTAGGGTATTAATCCTCTAGTGCCGTATTCCCATGTAACTTGATTAGACTGATTGAGTATGCCCTTAGCATAATGCATCTCTTACAAAATACTTATACTTACACAAATTGTATGCGCAGATAATGTTATTAAAGGAGTAGACACTGTGTTACATCCCTAATTCAATTAGAAAGGAGAAGGATCCGTTAGTGGACGCGATAATCTGATGATTCAAACTGATTATGTATGTCCTCCTGTTCACATGATTATCTCCGATGAATTTTATAACTCAGCAATCTTGAAGATATCTGAATTTCAGGCTTGGTCGCCGAAAATTTTGATCTTATAAGACAGACGAACGATATGGAATTGAATTGTTCAGCGAGTTTTTATGTTAATCGGAATCAACAAAGATTACGGTTCTATTCCAAATTCCACACTTATTTGACGATTAAGATGCCGATAAAATCATGCTTCTGAGGAGTAATGTCCTGAAAGTTTTCTTCGAAGAATCTTTAAGAATGATTTGAATTTTCATCCCTATAAACTACAGGTTGTGCACCAGCTACTAGAAGCCATAAAGATGTTTTACAAATTCTAAATGGAGGTGAAGATGTTTTGCAAATTGATGTCAGATGAAGCTCATTGTCGAAGAATCCGAAACAGCTCATTCAAAAAGCTACGTGATCCAAAGGTAACTAACTGTATGGTATAGAGCAGGGGTTTCCAAACTACGCCCCGCGGGCCAAATCTGGTCCGCCAGTGTCATCAATTCAATCAATAAATCAGGGAGAAGCTGGTTTTCCCCTTGCAACTTCAAATTTAGTTCATATGTTTTGTCAGATCGACATAGAATACTAACTTCCACTGCCATCCGCTATCTTGTAATTCGGTAAGAGGGCGATGCTTTTCATTCTAAAAAATGTCAATCACTCTTTGAAGTTCAAAAAAGCGCCGCAGGACTTTTCCGCAACTAAGGCGTCGTATGGCAGTATGATATGGTTAGTCATTTTCTCTAATCTCTTCAAAAAACTCGCGGAATGGTCGGTGATCCAGCCCAGTGGATCTGATAAAATTAACAACTGATATGACTGGTTTTAGAACTTCAGACATATCGAAACATTTCTCGCTCAAGGACTGTTGATGAATGATACAATGTGGGACTAATGATTTTGAAGCACCACCATTTTCTACAGCCTTTGATACAAGAGCAGCCAGTCCACTATTTTTACCATACATGTTTTTGCTTCCATCAGTAGTTATAGATCTCAAGTTTTTCCATCAACCAAGATAATGTTTGGTGTCAACATAAACTCTACTAGATTATTAGATCCCCAGTTCATAGTTCTTGCCATATTTCCATCTACTGCATCGACCTGTCTCTAGCTTGTACCTCTCGCTTCATCGAATGATATAGGGGCCTTAGAGGATAAAGCCTTGATATGGAGCAGCAGCAATGTTGATGTCAATACTGATCCCTGTAGAACAACAGAAATGGTAGAAATTGTATCTGGTTCTTGTGCTTATCTAAATCTGCAGACTATATTAACTCATATGTTGAAGAGTTAATCGCGTAATCCGTTCTCTCGAAACTGTCTGTGCACTTCAAGAAATGTTCTATGATGAGGATTCCGATGGAAATCGATGTCGATATTCGACGTGCACTCCCATTCCCAGTAAATATGAATGAAATGCATATCTGCATATTCTACATTAGAAAATCGGTAAGGCATTTTGAATTTACCGTTCACAAGAAATTACACACTCACTAGCTCAAGGCTGAAATGAAACTTGATATTAACGCTTGCTGTTCTCAAAGACTTTCAACAGAGTGAAGGCGCATAGCAACCTTCACATACAAAATAAACATTTGTGGAATAAGGTAAGCTTATGTGTATATGTGTATATGTGTTTATGTGTTTATGTGTATATGTGTATTTGTATACGTGTATATGTGTATATGTGTATATGTGTATATGTGTATATGTGTATATGTGTATATGTGTATATGTGTATATTTGTATAAGTGTATATGTGTATATGTGTATATGTGTATATGTGTATATGTGTATATGTGTATATGTGTTTATGTGTTTATGTGTATATGTGTATTTGTATACGTGTATATGTGTATATGTGTATATGTGTATATGTGTATATGTGTATATGTGTATATGTGTATATGTGTATATGTGTATATGTGTATATGTGTATATGTGTATATGTGTATATTTGTATATGTGTATATGTGTATATGTGTATATGTGTATATGTGTATATGTGTCCCCGTTCCGAGTAGTATTTCTGACATCCCTCTTTATTTTTTCAAATGAAACTATGATAGTTCATTGAACCATGTTTTTCTGGTTATAAATAGATATCACACTTATATATTCAACCTGCATAAGTATCCGAAATTCTAATTTTAAGATTGAAGTGTATTTATCGATATGACTTTACGATCTATTAGAAGTTTAGACTTCTTGATTCTATGGTGCATTTTGATAATTCGTGTGACAATTGTCAGTATAAAAGAAGGTTATATCACAGACTCTGTGATTACATTATAGTGTAAATAATTTCGAAAGTCAACCTAACAGTGGTGTCAAATACATTCTGTAGACCATTTGGATAATATATCAGTGGTTTCTAAATCATTTCCAATGTATTTACTGTTCCTAGAATCAGAATTTGGATTTTTATGGTTCCTTTAAGAAATGCTGCATAAACGAGAAAATAGATGGGAATTGTGCGACGTTAAGACTACTACTGCTACTACTACTACAAATTATGATCATTGATATTATCGTCTGAATACATATAGCTGGTTATAAATATGTATATCACGTATGTATTCAACCTGCATAAGTATCCGAAATTCTAATTTTAAGATTCAAGTGACTTCATTGATATGACTTTATGATCTATTAGAAGTTTAGACTTCTTGATTCTATGGTGCATCTTGATAGTTCGTGTGACAAGTGTCAGTATAAAAGAAGGTTATATCACAGACCTTAGTTATATTATAGTGTGAATAATTGCGAAAGTCAACCTAACATCGGTTATCAAATACATTATGTAGACCATTTGGATCAAATTTCAATATTTTCTAAATTATTTCCAATATATTTACTGTTCCTACAATCATAATTTGGATTTTTAGGTTCTTTCAAGAAAAGCTGCATAAACGATAAAATAGATGGGAATTGTGCGACGTTAAAACTTTAATCCAACTTCTACTAACCGTTTTTATAGTTATTATTTTACAAATAATGATTATTTATATTATCGTCTGGATACATATGGCATATAGCTGGTTATAAATGTGTATCCTACGTATATATTCAACCTGCATAAGTATCCGAAATTCTGATTATAGAATTCAAGTGACTTCATTGATATGACCTTACGATCTATTAGAAGTTTAGACCTCTTGATTATATGGTGCAATTCGATAATTCGAGTAACATGTATCAGTATAAAAGAAGGTCATACCACAGACCTTAGTTATATTATAGTGTGAATAATTGCGAAAGTCAATCTAAAATCGGTATCAAATACATTATGTAGACCATTTGGGTCAAATTCCAGTGGTTTCTAAATCATTTCCAATATATTTACTGTTCCTACAATCATAATTTGGAGAGAACATAGATGGGAATTGTGTGACGTTAAAACTTTAATCCAACTTCCGCTAACCGCTTTTGTAGCTATTATTTTACAAATAATGATTATTTATATTATGGTTTGGATACATATAGCATATAGCTGGTTATATATGTATCACACGTATATATTCAACCTGCATAAGTATCCGAAATTCTCATTTTAAGATTCAAGTGACGTTACATTCTATTCTATGCGTTCACTCTGTGAACCATTTTGATAGTTCATGTGCTATTAGATGACGGTATAAAACAAGGCTATATTATAAGGAATGATTATTAAGCAATATTGGTACCTCCCACCATACAGTTAATAATATGCTCCTAGCGGTTGGCGAATTAACTGTTGATATACCGAATTCGATGGTCAACATGCATCGGCGATTCTGACCCATGTTGGGTTGTTCTTATACATATCATTTATGAGTTTCAGCGAGCTTCTTAAACGTTTTAAGTCACTTGAGAACCACTTTAATCCATGATCTTGTATTATACCTTTAATTTCCCTTTCTGGAAAGGATGTGAGGTAGGCGTCTATCAACTTCTGCTGAAATATCTCAACACAATTTTCTAGAGGTTTATCAAGATTCGATACGAAATCCCAGTTATGTGATTGGAGAATATGGTAGGAAGAGTTTAATCCGTTTTTAGTTCCAGATATATTTACAAGTAATTTTTGCCCATTATGATCCGATAATAGAAAGTTCAAAACACCAGACTTTAAGAATTAAGGGAAAAGCTTAAGAATATATTATCTACGCAGTTATGCCCTCTAGTTGGTTCATAGATAGTTTTTTGTAATTGAAGCAAGGATTTTATTTCCTTATCTTCGTTTTTAATGAAATGTACATTGAAATCACCAGTCAATACAATATTTTCAAGAGAATTTTTATTACAGAGTCGCAATAAAACATTTTCTAATACTCCAAGAAATATGATGATATTACCAATTGGAGACGGAGTTCTATAGAAGTTGATCAGTATGAAGTTATACTTAACAACATGAGCTGTTGCTATCTCACAATGTTTTTCAATCGAGAGTGCATTTATCTCTTTCACATAGGTTGACAGTCTACATCTTTGTTGCAGAGAACCATTGAGCCACCTCATGTAGTAATTTTTCTTGAGAACCATGATATGGCTTTCCAATTACCAACACAAAATTCGTCGCAGTCGTTTGCATTCAACCAATGTTCAGATATTGACAAAGCACTAAATTTGTGATTGCTAAGAATAATTCCTAAATCATTCACTTGGTCCTTAATTCCTTGGATATTTATGCAACGGTAACGTACTATGCTTCATGATAGAGACAGGTTCGAAACTCCAAGCGGCAAGATCTTCGCAGGTTGGTTTGTTTAAATTTTAACGGTTTGGTTTTTTTAATTTTCATATATTTTTGATAATACTAGGGTAGTAGGTTAGTTGAAAGTTTGTTGTAATTGAATAATGTTCCTTCTTCAAATATTATTAAAATTTATTATTCCAATTTTTCGGAATGGATATCAAAAAGCAATGTTCCTGTAGGTATGATTCTATGGCAGACAAAAACTGAAATCCACAGACAATACGGATTATTCTATATTAGTGAAATTCTCAAAACATTTCCTAAATTGCAATTGAATTATTGTTTGCCTAACGTCAATATAACTTAGCTCTTCTTGTTCCTATGTTGGGTTTATATAAATTATTCAAGTATAATCTTCTTTATATAGCTCAAGATTATAGACTTCATAGGGAGCCGTTTAAGTAACTTGGTACTACTTCAGTACAACTATCGATTTTACGAAATTCCTCACTTTCTATTTACAAAGAACTTGACATAACAGAACTTCCGTATTTACGGTATAGATTTGATTAGTTATTTATCCTACGCACTCTCGAGATTATCCATATTACTCCAAGGAAATTCTCTATATTCCAATTCCACCATGTAATATGAAATCCAATCTTTCTGTTCCTGACATAAAGAAATTGTCACGGTGTTGAATTTACTAAGAATATGAATGGACGTATCTACTATGTCTTAATTCCCTAGCTGTTTGGAACGTGCAAATCTACTTCCACAAATGTTTCTGCTTGAAATGTATATTTTTAAACTGGATTATGGGATTAAGAAACTGAGAAATAGAGAAACTATCAATTTCTTCTCTGTATTGAATACTGTACGTTGTCGTCATCGTTAATGCAGTGCACAGAAAAATTATATGATAATGCTCATAACAGCTAGAGGTAATTTGATAATTCTTTCATATCCTGATCAATGTTTTTTGGTTTGTTGAAAGTATGAATGGATCTGAGAGTATTGCTTGTCTTATTAGAGTTCTGACATGACCTTCTCTAGCAATCCTCAATCACGAGGATTCCAGAAGGATTAAAGAGGATGGGGAGGAATTTTCGTGTCATCCATAAATTTGAAACAGATAATATTCGAAGATTAATCCTAACCCTATTGGTATTGGTATTGGTTGAGATGGTAGTGGGTTGAATTTAAAGTTCAATGCGCTTTGCCAAAAACCCTTGTACACTATCCCCTGTTACGTTTTTCAGGGGATATTTGGATATTCTGCTCATTCTGTTTCACGCTTAGATCCTTTATGTCATCGGCCGTGATGATCCCAGGGCCTAGCCGGGTAATCCCGTTTCGAATGAGCGCAGGACATTCAGAAAGAAAGTGGGTTGACAACATGACAACTGCATTTTGTTTCCCTCGCACCTCATACAGAAGGGAGTGTCGCTTCTCCCCACTGTATGTTCAAATTTCATGAGATTTCCGTCACCTGTAAAGATTTCGGAGATTATCCTGATGCTTTCCCTACTCAGTTAGAGTATTTCGCTCGTTGTTAGACCTACCTCATTTCCAAACAGCTTTTCGACAGTTCGGCAGCCGTCAATGCTTCTTCTCCATGCTGAGGCATGTTGATCTTTCAGATGGTTCCGCAAGATCTGTATACCTCCGTTGTAGGGGATACCAGCAAGGAGGTCTTGAGGACAGTCCAAACTAGCCCCCGACAGTCGGGATTTTCAGTGCGTTGAGTGCCGCTTGACTGTTCGAACAGATTCAGATGGTCTCATTTATCTTACCATAGCCGAGTAGCTTACCCGCACATGTGTAGATGGCAAGCATCTCGGCTTGGAAGACTGTATTGAGATTCACCATTTGTACGGAGTAGACATCAAAATATCTAAGACCACAAGAGCCTGCTCCGACTCTTGTATTTGTTCTAGAGCCGTATCCGTATACCAAATTGTGCCGTGCTTTGACGTGCTGCCATTTTCCAATTCCTTCTCCGACGGGATGACGACCGTGAAATGCTGCTCCTTTGATTCTGTCCTGCGGTTCTGGTCGCAGCCTTTCAGGCTGCCCCCTAAATGGGAGGGTTTGGTCTGCACACCATCTCTTTAGGGAGCCATTGCAGCTAAGCTTGTAGACCGCGAGATTCCCCATCGTCATTGATAGGGGTGGCACGCCCAGCAAGGCTGCAGTTGGGGTACTTGTCGTGGATGTAATGAAGAGTCCCTGTATTCTGTTGAGAAGTTTCAGGGCTGTACCCA
Source organism: Endomychus coccineus (assembly GCA_958510875.1). Taxonomy (NCBI): domain Eukaryota; kingdom Metazoa; phylum Arthropoda; class Insecta; order Coleoptera; family Endomychidae; genus Endomychus; species Endomychus coccineus. The sequence continues at coordinate 29,171,300 of OY294071.1, forward strand.
GTTCGGTTATTTTCCAGCACCCGAGGAGTGCATGAGTCTTGGAATCATAATAGCTGAGTAGATCCACATCAGCTGGTTAGGTCACAAACCCCACTTCATGCCAATTGCTCTCTTACACTGCCTTAAGATTTTCATAGCATTTTGGCATCTCGTTTCCAGTTGCTTCTGTCAGAGTAGTTTTTTGTCCACGGTGACTCCCAGATATTTCACCGTCTCGGAAAGTCAACTGACTTGCACCGATTACCCTCTTCTTCAGAGGCTCGATTTTGTACCTTCTGGTTAAGACGATAATATTAGTTTTCTCCGGCTGGATGGAGATTTTGACTCTCCACATCAGCCTTCTGTAATTATCAACGCTTGTTGAGCAAGATCCTGCAAGGTACCCTCGTAGGCTCGTCTAGATAGTATGGCGAAGTCATGCGCATAACATACCAACTTCTCTCACTAAATGAACTACAAAAACTGTCAAAATGAACAATTCAACAAAGACAAAACGTGGCTTCAAAAGATTTAGAACGGATAACTGCTTGTAGATGAACGTGTATCTGCTTCACGGGGGAAGTACCAAAAATGCCTAGCCAGTATGAAATTAACCCATGACATCAATACACCTAACACATCGTTCACGCAACTATACAATACCCCTGAAAAATGCCTTCTGTTCTGTGTCATTACTAAAATAGCGTCCCCGAAGGTCCTTCCTCAAATTCCCAAGTGAGTAATAGTCACTGGTGGGTATATCTAGACTATAAGGATCGATTCTATCAAAAACGCAATCCCGAATTTCGCATTACTTAATTCAAGCACTATTCACTACTACATTGTCGTGAAATAAATGCAAGCCTCTGATCAGTTTTCCCGTAATTTGTTCAGGAGTGCTAATAATTTGCCTCGCTAATATTAGTATTGCGTTCTTCAAATTCTATAAGAAGATTACCCTCACAATCATTAAAGATCGTAGTCATTTTTTTTTTGTTGACTGACCGACCCCAAACTTTCCTACAATTTTCTTTCCTGTTACAATTGTCTTTCACAGAATTTTCTCCACAGATTTCCAAAAAAGAACGAGTCCATTCAATACGACGCTGGCGCTGAACTGCTGAGACTTGTTCGGGAACCCACCTTGCACTAATTTTATTAACATCCAAATCTTCATAGATAAAGGAATGCTTGTATCTGAATAGCTATTTCTTTCACCTTCAAGCGTTGGTTGAAGTGTCACCACTTCCACTGTCCTTCCTGTTCTAGTGTCGTCTTTCAAGGATACCCTATTCTAAACTAGTTATACCAATCTTTTACCGATAATAAGACGCTGAACTTTACGCGTACACCCCATCTAGTCGATCTTTGATGCTTTGAAAAGAGATACCTGCTCGAGTATCAAAACCTTTCGTCGACCTGATTTGACTACAGCAAGGCATTTGATTCACACATCACATGAGCTATTATTATGCTTGCTCCAAAACTTTGCGGTACAAACCCCACTAGTGACATGCATATAGAACATCTGCTGCCACTCTGGGAGGCTCGTTTTGTCATCACATCAGGCAAACGTCTAGTTTTGACAGTATTGATAACATTTAAGAGGGGTGTTTTCCAAAGAGCCCTTGAGTCTTGTTCAAAATCTCACTGCTGACGCTCTCTATTGGGTTGAGACTGACTTGTGGATAATACTCTAGACCAACGAACAACTGGAGGCATCAGATCACCCATTTATTTTACATGAATAACCTGAAACTGTATGCCTCGTGGGAGAAAAACTTCCATCAAATTATCAACGTAGTTCAAGCATATACACGAGCTAGTAGGCATGGAGTTGAGATTGGACAAGTGCGTAGTGTTTTGTTTTAAGAGGGGTTGATCTCCGGAAGTGCACGAAAATTTGCAGCTTGCTGACGGAAGCATCTTTCACCTTCAGGCGATCGATCTCCTGATACGAGATCCCTAACAAGGGTAATTTTGTCATATCTCACAACATTCACCGTCCTTCCTGTTCCAGCATCGTGTTTCGAATATTCCTACTCCATTTAGACCAATCCAATACCAATAATTAGACGCGGTAATGTACTCGTACTCATCTAGCCGATCTTTGATGCTTTGAGAAGAGATACTTCCTTTAGTGAAAAATTTGATAACAGCTCGTTACTCAATTTTTGTGACTTATGGCATAGTGATTGACGTATTTTGACAGGGTAATAAGACTTCAACTTGTCAACATTTTGACCCGCTGCGATACCTGGATCTATGTCGTTTCGAGAATATTTGGCGCTACCCTCTATTTCCAAAGAGAGGACATGCAGGCAACATACAAGCAGGAAGGAAAACCTTTAAAGTCACAGTATTCTGGGGATGATCTCAGATCTCATCTCAGATACAACAATTATGGGCGGCTCCAACACTGCAATAGCAGTTGGTGCCAAAATATCCGTTTGCAATCCGAAGGCTGACCCAGTATTATGAACAAATATTAAAATTGAACGTTATGATATCAATAGGTTTCTTATCAAAACTCGTTCTCGTAATATAATGTTGCTAGTATGATCCAAAAATACAAATAAAATCAATTGAGAAAGCAGAATAGTCATTGTCAATCATCTGGATCAGCTGATTTCATGTACAATCCATAGATTGATTGTAATCTATTCTTGTAAATATTAACGATCCGAGCAATTTGACTACCTGTTTCTGTTCTGTCAACGACATCTTCATTCGTTATAATATAACCCTAGCATGTGTTTTGTGATATTACGAAGAACATGAATTGAAAATCTAACACACATTCTGTATATTATCTAGGGCTGAACCTATAACAATAGCATCACGTCTCCTTAGAAGCAATCACTACTCAACAAAGCAATGAAATAATTTTCCCCTATGAACATTCGTAGTATTTGTCTACGAATCCACTCGAGCCAATCGATGTTAGTCATCTTACTTTGTGTTTTGTTCTGAAGTACTCAAATAAATCGTGAACCGAAAGAAGTAACTACCAATGATCTCGACTTGTGGCTACAGCATTTCAATTAAGAATTAGGTCTGCTAGTGAAGCCTCAGTTGAGAAGTCTGTGTATCATGTTAATGACGTTAGTCCAGTTGTCTTGTTTTGTGTAAATCTGAGAAGCCTACTATGTTTAATTAATTGTCCGAGGAGCCATTTAAGCACAACAATGACTTTGCTAATGCTTAGATCATCGATTAGAAATTGGATACTAGTTTATATTAGTTCCATGTCTTGACCAATAACGTACCCGAGAGTTTATAAAACAGAGATAACGAACTGCAAATAGAATGAAACCATAGATTGCTATCTCATGTAGTACTTTTTCGGACTATTTTTTTAACTGCAATTTAGATACGTTAATTTCATTCTTCAACTGTTTCTCATAGACATGTTTCTTTTGAGTTCACCTGGATGGGTAACAAGGGATCCGTAATAACACTTATAAATTAAACGCTGGTTGCGCATTATCGAATCATTTGAAGCATATAATTCTACGTTGCTAAAAGGGTTTTGGATTAGACAATTTTTACACATTCAAAACTTTGGCTAGTTTGTAGGTTCGGCACTTATTCCAATAGCATTTGGTTGACTAACGCAGATGTTTCTCCAACCATTGCAGCCTTTTGCAAAACTTGAATTCCAAAATATCACAATAATCGCTGAAATATATTCTATAGCACCTTGGAATAGCACTGATCGCAAGCTTAGGCACTTTATCTCCCTGAAGAAAATTGTTATTGGTTTTAATCTAAAAGAGATGATTAATTTCATTTCTAGTCCATTTTCTCGCCTGATAGAAGATGATGGTACACTGTACACAACAAAAGATATAAAAGAATAGAGATAACCAGAATTCAAGGTTACGGAATGCTTTGACATAATTTGATATAATTAGTCATCATCTATGGTTGAAAATGAAATCGGAATAGGAGTTCCGGCCTTCATCCGAATCAATGGGGTCGACCAGAATGACAAATTCACTGAAATTCCCAATAACCAATCCTAGGTACATTGTTTCGTCTACAGGTTTGCAGATGTTGGTACACTTTATAACGCTTTCTCATCTCTCATCTAGAGCCCCTATACCATCCAATGAAGCCAGAGGAACGAAGCAGAGGCAGGTTGACGAAATAATGGAGATCTGGCAAAGACTTTGAAATGGGGATCTGATAATCTAGTAGAGTTCATTGCAACCATAACTCAAGCTTGCTTCTCCTCTTCCCATAGTATGAAGATGTACCTGACACAACTATTCCCATGAAGTTTTCCCAATTTATGCTCGGGATCACCATCAACAGCACCCTCTCACGGAATGATCATGTGAGGTCCATTGCGAAAACCGCTTCACAAAAACCTGGTTTTCTATTTCATGCCAAGAGCTACTTTACATCCTAGCAGCTCCTCATAATATACAAAGCACAGATTCGATGTAATGTTTGAAGCTCGGCTCCCAAACATACGCTGTAGCTCTTAGATTATATCCAGAAGAGAGCTATTCGTCGGATTGATGATGTCACACTTACGAGTTCATAGACGTCTCTAGAGCGTCGTAGAAAAGTGGGCAATATCTCCCTTTTCTATAGATATTACCATGGTCGGTGTTCATCAGAAATTTCGAACATACGAATTTTCGAGTGAAGTATATTGAGTATTCATCCAACGAACCAAGTTGTGTTATGTAGTTGTTATTATATTATTGAAAATGCAATTATTGATACTGTCGAAACTCCCACTTCCATTGTATGTGGAATGTAATAGTCATTATATTGTGAATGTAATAAAGCTGTGCATGAACTCTTCATGAGGGGTTGAAGTACTAATGATGATGTTCATAAGGTCATGTTAAAATTACATTAAAGTTTTGAAACATTAATTATTATAGAATGAGCTGCGGCACAAACAAATATTTCCAAATCTTATGAATATATATCTAGCTTGACACTTTGTTATTCCAATTCTGGCGTGCTGCTTGTTTTTTGAAAACTCAGCTAATTTAACTAATTTAAATACCATATTTATGTGGAGAGTTCATCTGGAAGTTCGAACATAAATCAGAGCATACAGTCAGTAAATTTTATGCTAATTTGCACAGTTTATCCTAACTAACTGGATTTATCGAACAAGAATGTCTAATTAGGTTATTCCATGTTCAGAAGTTTTAGAAAAAGTATCATGTTGCTCTTCGACATCGTAAGTGTTTAGGATGTAAAATCCTCACTGAACACCATAAATATGAATGGAATGCTCCAACGATTCTAGTATCTTTGTTGTTCGAAGTTAGGACTTGTCTTTCTCTACTGCAATATCTGGAAGGAACATTTTAATATCCACTAATATCTTCCCTACTTTCCACCCAACAGATACTTCGCACCTAAACAAACGAGAACTCGGAAAACATTTTGAAGATCTGATTTTTCGGTACCCATAACGTTTAAGGAATTGGGTTTCATGCAATATTCAATGGCATCAACTGGTCAGTCTGTCCATCCGAACTTGTCACTTGTTAACTACAGCTCCGAACTTATAGATTTCGGTAATGGATTTGGCATGCGCGTCCATATCTCGTATACAAGAGATACATATCGGTGAATTGCACCAGCTTCACAGAAACTTGGTTATCTATTCCGTGCCAAGAGATACTTTATATCTCATCAACGCCTCATAATCTACAAAGCACAGATTCGACCAGAAGAGAGCTATTTGTCTGATTGTTACTGTCACACTTACGAATTCATTGACCTCTCTAGAACATCGTAGAGAAGTGGACGATCTGTCCCATTCTATAGTCATTTCCATGGTCGATGTTCATCAGAAATCTTGTCTTTTGTTGCATCACGAGAGTTTTCAGATAGGCGGAATAGGCGAGCTCAAGCTGGTCACTTTTTCATTGTCAAGTTCGAGATCTGCCGAACTTCTTCCTACCAGGCTTCATTTTTCTATCGAACGTTGAAGTTGTGGAACTCTTTAGTGAGGTCTTTCCCTATGCCTATAACCTCCAAACCTTCGAAAAAAATTTGATTGCCTATTTCCTATCCCAACATTCCAATGCTGGCTCACACGATATTCTTCGACGTTATAGGTTTTCGTCTCGTGTAGTCGAAGTATAGAAGAAAAAAAATTAATAGTTCCACAAGGAATAGTTTACTCATTAAAACTAGAAAGGGTTAAGTATATTGTTGTTTCACTAATTTCCGAAAATTCTGCAATGGTATAGATGCGATCAACATTTTGAATACAGCTTGATATCGGTATCTAGTAGAGCGGTATTGTCAAATAATATATGCTTTCCTCTCGTAACTATTTCTTGAAGATACAGATGAACCAAATGATCGATCAGTCTGTAAGACATTTTGTAAATCAGGTTCCATGTCATACTGATTCGCATCAATAATTTTAGCAATACCAAACTTTATATACGATTTGATATTCAGATTCTGAGTGTGTATGAAATGATAAAACGCATGTCACTTATATACACTATTGGTACCGGCTTCTTGAGAGTGTGCCGAGCTTTAATCGCACCACCGACCGGGACCATGTGGTATATTGTTGCTTACCTCTAATTATAGTTCACCCAGTAAGTATATCACGTTTATAACGTCGATGATTTTGCCGGTAGAGGTTTTGTTCAGATTTTCTGGAAGGAAATGCGCCTTATCAAGCATCACAAATGTGATTCTTTCCCAAGCTGGGTATACACAGAGACCATGCTCAGCTGTTTCATCATCCTCATTGTATTGTCGACATTGAGCGCCCTCCACTATGCAGAGTCTGTGTTGATGCTCTAGAAGTATTTTAGCTCTTGTTCCGGGAGGGTTCATAAAAAACGCTTTAGAGTGGGCCTATCCTGGTAAGGCTTGCCAATACTGGACTCCACTTTCAATTAGATCATTAGGTATCCCTTCAGGTTAAAGAGTCTGCTGCCTCATTTTCCTCAATGCCCTAGTGGCCAGATCAGAGTCACATTGCCCTTCTTGCTTGGGCATTTAAAAGCTTTTTTGCATTTACATAATATTGATCTTGCAAAGAAAAGAAGCAGCCGCTTTGAGAGCCGTTTGGCTGTCGGAGGACATTCTTATCGATCTGCAAGCACGTAGCCTTTGTACTATATCTCTCTTGCACATAGTTCGATGGTATGTACCTGTCCTTGGAAAATAGTTGCATAAACACCAAGACCAGAATGTTTGTTTGTTTCTGTGTGAGTTCATTTGCATTCCTCACATATCTACAGTTTTCTTCCGATCTTATTGAAATTTTGCATGATTGACCTTCAAAATGGGAGGAAAGTCACTGTTTATATGAGATTTCGAAAAACTACCAATCCCCTTTTTCACCCCTTAATGCAGATAAGTACGCATCTTGATGAAATTTTACACAATTGACCTTCAAAACAAGAGGAGAGTAACTTTCAACATAAGATATCCGATAAACTACCCCAACTCAATTCTCCCTTACTTCTTGAAGCAGAAAAGTACCGATCTTGGTAAAATTTAGCACGATTAACCCTCATAATAAGAGGAAAGTCACAAATCTCATGAAATTTTGAAAAATTTTGAGATCCGGGTTCACGAAATATATTCGTAAAGGGAAATATAAATAATAAATGAGTACATAAATTTGTGAGTTTATTTATTTCGATTCGACCAGTCTCTCCCAACATAGCTCACATGTTTATACAGGGTGTTCCATCTCAGACGAGCCACCCCGTATATTTCTTATCCCATAGTGAGTGGAAAAATCTCCCGAAACACGTCAAATGATTTTGTTTGGGGGACATCTTTTGACGTATATTTGAGCCTTGAACGAGCAACCCCCTAATAGGGGGCGCTTCAACCCCTCAAAATTGAATGGGGGAGAGGGGTTGAGTGATACGTCATTTGGAAGGTCTTGGAAGACTCTTTACAACGGTGTATGAAAAACGTAAATTTGATGAACCGTTTTTGCCAAAATATTATTTTGTTGCTCGAATGCACCAGCTTGAATATTTTGGTTATTTATACAATGTACAAGCTCATTTTTATTGAGCCTTTTTTACAAACTTAGAAATCTTCAAAAAATCACATTCGTAAAAAAATTGAATTGTGTTGTCATGCTTACAATGAAAAAAATTAAATCTGCGTGTTTAAATCAAATGTTCAAATTGTTCTCCATTGACTTCCATACAATAATACATTCTCTCAAACTAATAAATAAAAAAACAGCAAAACATTTCCTTATGTTGCCTTCATTTTTTGTTCTTAGAAGGTGTTTATCTGGTTTTAACGTTTCTTCGATCATTTCATGATTTTAATCAATCTGTTGAGTTACTACTTTGCTGATTTGTTTAAAATTTCAAAAAATATGGTGTACACATTGCAAGAACGTGTTGAGCTGGTTAGCCTTCATTACCAAAATTAAAATTATGCCCGAGCGGCTGCAAGGATATTTAACGAAAACCATCCTGAACGTAGCGTTCGCCATGAGTACGTAATGGAATTGATTCCAAAATTTGTGGAGACGGGTTCAGTAATGGATAAAAATAGGGCACCCATTGGAATTGTTAATGATGAAGGAGCAGCTGTAGCGATATTGGGACATGTCCAACTTATGCCAAACACGCAATCTGTACGACAACTTTCTGCAGCTTCCGGTATTAGCCTATCGAACGTTTTCAGGATTTTACATAAACACAAGCTCCATCCGTACAAAATTAAATTAATTCAAGAATTAAATGATGATGATTGGGATCGAAGGCAAGAGTTTTGCGAAATTATGGTCGAGCGTATCAACAATAACCCAAATTTCTTGTACAACGTTTGCTTTTCTGACGAATGCATTTTTTTACTTAATGGAGAGGTTAGCCGGCATAACTATAGAATTTGGAGCGATACAAATCCTCATGTATTTCGAGAAGCTCACACTCAACATCGGGAAATGCTAAACGTTTGGGTAGGAATTTTGGGAGACCACCTAATTGGACCTCTGTTTATTCCTGGTAATTTAAATAGCGAAATTTATCTTGGAACGTTGGAAAATGCGATCGATCCGTTAATAACTGAACAATTAGAAAACGATCCTCTACTACTTGAACAACAATTGCATTTCCAACAAGACGGAGCTCCTCCTCACTACGCCGCACCAGTTCGCCAATACCTCAATTTGCAATACCCTGGTCGTTGTATTGGAAGAAGAGGTCCTATGGAGTGGCCTGCTCGATCTCCTGACCTGAACCCTCTGGACTTCTTCTTGTGGGGACATCTTAAGTCCAAGATTTTTGTGACTCAGCCTGAAAATTTGGACGAACTACGCCAACGAATTGTAAATGAGTGTCGTCAAATAACTACAATTATGCTGAACCATGTTAGAGACGGTTTTCAGTCAAGATTGTATTATTGTATGGAAGTCAATGGAGGACAATTGGAAAATTTGATTTAAACACGCAGATTTAATTTTTTTCATTGTAAGCATGACAACACAATTCAATTTTTTTACGAATGTGATTTTTTGAAGATCGTTGAGGTTTGTAAAAAAGGCTTAAGTAATAAAAATGAGCTTGTACATTGTACAAATAACCAAAATATTCAAGGTGGCGCATTCGAGCAACAAAATTAATTTTTGGCGAAAACGGTTCATCAAATTTACGTTTTTCATACACCGTTGTAAAGAGGCTTCCAAAACCTTTCAAATGACGTATCACTCAACCCCTCTCCCCTATTCAATTTTGAGGGGTTGAAGCGCCCCCTATCAGGGGGTTGCTCGTTCAAGCCTCAAATATACGTCAAAAGATGTCTCCCAAACAAAATCATTCGAGATGTTTCGGGAGATTTTTCCACTCACTATGGGATAAGAAATATACGGGGTGGCTCGTCTGAGATGGAACACCCTGTATATTAACATATGGCTTATAAATTGTGCAATTGAGTGCAACTGTATACTCAATTTTAAATCATAAAACAAATGGGACTGGTAGCTGTTGCCCTGAGTTCTAGAATGGAAGAAACAAGAAAGGCTGGCTCGTAAATTCGATGCAAAACTGTGATGAATGTGTAACTCCGTGTATAACGAGTTATTAACAAAGTGTTTCGAGGATTTTTGAATGCAAGAATTATTAGTTTATTATAATATCTTTACAGGACATCCGAACTCGCGAACATAAAGTGTAACATAAATTTCAGCTAAAATGGAAAAAGTGGATATTAAAATTTCACTTAAGCGGTAAATTTAATATATTACTTTCATGGATATCTCCTGTTTGTAAACAACAAAAATTATGCAAACTGGTTGAATATCTTATTGAAGATAATGTTTAGTGTTCACAATTTCACAAGGTTCTTATTTCAAGGGTCTTCATTTCAACCAATTGATTCGGAATTCTATGAACCACACTAAACCAGATATATAGATAATAATGGAGCTTACTCCTACAGATGGATCCATCTATATGGAGAATAACTTCGGTATTGTTCTCCTATACATTAGCATCCATAAAGCACACTTCTGTAAAATGTTTGTCTCACAGATTTCTTTGAAATAAAAAAAATTCTCTAGTCCAGAAGGTCGTAGATGGAAAATGTTTTTGGTAATTCGTGAAAAAATGTCAGGAATTGATTTCCGTCAAAGACATTTCCGTAAAATAAAAATTGTAAAACTTATCTGAAAAAAACATGTTCAAAAAGATGCAATTTTTCAGTAATTCATTTACTCTTAAAATTTGAAAAATCTATATTTCTTTAATAGATTTATAGCACAACTCTTCAAGAAAGGAATAAGCTTAGACTCTTTACTCTAGGACCATTCGCTGAGAAGATCTAGCCAATTCATGAGAGCGCCTTCTTTTCGAAAAATAGATATATCTCGAAAAATTGTCACTTTTTAAACTTGTCATGGACTATACGTACAGCAAATAACAAATATGGAAACGTAATAGTTAACCATTTCTCGATGCTCCGATTTTTAACGGTTTTTTCAATATAACTCGAAAAGTATGAAAGATATCTATAATTATCATGAGAGCAAATCGATAGGTCTATTTGATACCTACAACTTTCTCGTTTAACTTTGTTCGATCCGAACCATCGAAATGCTAACTTCCGTTATTCTTTTATTTCTCAATAGTCTCAATTAATCTGACGCTAAATTTCCGAGTGGATTTTAACATGGTTAATTGAACATTCTCTGCCGCAATAGGTGAAATGACAGCCCATAATAAGTGCTGTTTAAGTTCGGACTTTATTCAATTATGCAAAGTGTTATTTGGTGTTATTTCCGTAGGTTCATTAATTCTCATTTATCTCCGAAAGATTAAAAAGTATGGATGGTTGAATAAGAGATTTAGATAGATTTTGCTTCCCGAAATATATTGTTGTTCTGAATAAAGGTTTAATAAATCACGTAGCTCCTAATTTTGTACATCGAAGATTCATCAGTTATTTCAAGATTCAATAATAATCTGTATTGCTAATTTGAATTCTGCTGAAACTCCTACTCTCAATATGAATACATTTTTGCATAGCAGGATAATAGTCTAGAAGCCAGAGCGATATTGATGGTCTGAACATTAACCCGATGGCACTATGGTTTATCGTTAGAGGACGTTTCAATGAACAATTCATCACACAGACCGAATTTTCCCCGGCTGCTAGATCTCGAGATACAGCATCCCCATTTTTTTTTTGACTGGAGGTTAACCCTTTCCAAGTAGCGGTTACTTGAAAAGTATGCCATTCTTATACACTTCCACCATGTGCCATAATTTTTTATCGTGTCATTGTCAATCAACATTGAACTCATCAAATACCTAGAGAGCTACAAAACAGAGAATGACCGGCAATATGGCTTTCGTCAACAGGAGACCTGTTTGCCTACGTAACACATGTATAACAGAAATTTCTTGGAAAACATGAGGAATCTCTAGCTGTAGCATTGGATATCTTCAAACCATTTGACCGAGTCTAACACCAAAGCTTTCTTGAGAAACTTCCATCATATGGTTTGCCGCCTCAACTTTGCATCTTATTATCGATTTCTCTCTCAGATAGATCACTCCATGTGGTGGTTGACGGAGTATCCTCCGATAGAATGGCTATTAACGCTATTGTTCCACAGGGATCTATCTTGACACCCACTTTGTTTCTGCTCCATATAAGCGATCTGCTGGAAGTGACCACCTGTCCCGTCTACAGCTTTGCAGATGATGGTACACTCCAAACCGCTTTCTCGTCCAGAGCCCCTATACCATCCAATAAAGCCAGAATAATGAGACAGAGACAGGTTAACGCAATTAATGGAGATCTGACGAGCTAGTAAAGTTTAATGCAACCAAAACTCAAGATTGCTTTTTCTCCAGAACGGTGGATCCCACAATCCCTGATATGATGATGTCAGGTACAACTATTCCTATGGTGTCTTCCATATCCATGCTCGGGATCGCCACCAACAGCACACTCTCATGGGACGATCATGTGAGGTTCACGGCTTCACAAAACCTTGATCCTCTATTCCGTGCCAAGAGCTACTTTACATCCCAGCAGCTCATCATAATCTACAAAGCACAGATTCGATCTGTCCTGGAGTACTGTTCACATGTTTGGAGTTCAGCTTCCAAACACAGGCTGAAGCTTTTGGATTATATCCAGAAAAAGTTATTCGTTTGATTAATGATGTTACACTTAAGAGTTCATTGATCTCTCTAGAACATCCTTTCTCAAGAGATATTTCCATGGTCGGTGTTCCACCATGATACATTCCAGATATGCAGACTAGACGAGCTCAAACTAGTCACCACTTCACTGTCATACTCGAGACCTGTCGAACTTCTTCCTACTAGACTCCATTTTTATATTGAACAGCGAAATTGTGGAACTCTTCACCTAGTGAGGTCTTTCCCTATGCATATAACCTCCAAACCTTGAATAAAAATACGAATCTTTCTCCTCTCCCTACATTCCACTACTGGCTCACACGATGTCTTTCGAACATTATAGGTTTCCCTCTCGTGTAGTCCTAGTATTAGAAAAAATCAGCTCTGGTGATGTTTCGTTCCAATTTAAACAGTATCGCGACAATATATAATATATGAAAATTCTAATTGAACCGTTCAAAAAAATAATTCAGGCATCACTGAGTCAATCTCCGATTTTATTTTCCACTTTACAAGAACTTTCAGACTAATATGTGTTGATAGCAAGAGGGAATTGTAAACAGCAATGTTCAACAGTGTTCATAGCAATTTACATGATTTATGCTTCAATAAAGACTGTTGATAATTACTTTCAACGCTTCATCGGTATTAGTTAGTAGTATAGAGGTAAAACGCAGGCAATTTCTGGGAAATGTATAATCGAATGCATCTGGGCTTAGATGTGAGTAATTTAAGCACAAGATAATAGCATATTGCACGTGCATATGGAGGAAAAATCGAATGTAACCTCGGGTATATCAATATACTATCTACCATGCAATAATTCTCCAAGCGACGTAGAATACCTTTAATCTTTATCAATTTAGCAGAATTACTTCAGATCCTTCTATAATTGTTACTGCATTTCTGAATCTGGCAATAACCCCAATATATCATTCCATATAAATTATCAAATTTCCTCTAAGGGTTTCCTTTTTTTAAATGTTTATTCCGCTTACCCGATTTCACAATAACATTCAAATATCAAAGTAAATTCATATAGTAACGAAAGTTGTAATTGATATTGCAGTTTGATTGATGATATAATACAACAGGTGATGTTCGATACAGCTGAGAAAATGGATCTAACTGAATAAAAATACGAATTATCGTAGTAGCGTGAATTATCATGTGCTTGTAGAATTATTATGAAGATGCTTCCGTAGTCATCGGAAACATAACACTTGCTCATATTATATGTGATTGTAATAGATTGCGATGACATAACTTATATTTATTATCCAGATGATGCAAAGTAACCCTTTCTACTTTTGCCCTAACGAAGGAAATTTCCTATTTATGAAATAAGCATCACTTAAGATTGCACCATACGTGTCAGAGTAACTCAAAATAGAGATGATTCAGAATAATGTTGTAATTGAAATACATGTGGGCTCCTCGGTACTACTATGGGGTGGAATAGTGAATTCTTAATAACTGATAAGATACTTACTGTTTCCGCCTACATAAATTGTGGTCCACATGAGTTGTTGAGCATCTGCTGGTAGAGGTAGAAATAGCCAGGGAAGCCACAAAAAGGTTAGACGGCGTAACATTGTTGTAGTCGTCATTATATTATGGATCCCCACGAGTCACTGATTAAAATTATGCAACCACTACTGAGTGAGAAACTAGTTGGTAATATGCCTCTTTATCCTTCTTGTACATGTTGAGTCTTTCCGAATACTTTTAAATGAATGAATAATATCTACTCGGAGGAGTGGGTACTGAACACATCACAGCGAGTTTCCTCATGATGGTAGTCATGTAATCTGGAACAAAATAAAATCTAAATAGAATGAAAAATGTTCAAGTGGAATTTGATGAGAGCAAATAAATCATTGATTACAATAATAGAATAGTGATAAATTAATTAATTTGCCGTAATGGGCAGAACCATATTATCTATGGGCTCCCGAAACTGCATAAAACTGATATACCTTTAAGACCAATCGGAAAAAAATAATTGTATGTCGAGGACTCATGGCATTTTAATGAGCTTGCAATAATTCAATCCTAAATTAATTTCGGTAGATATTGTTTCTTTATTTACAAATATACCAGTCGAATTAGCATAGAGTAGCATCAAAAAAAGTTGAGCAGAGATTAGAGACCTCTAGATCACTCTGAATTTATCAATGCAGTGAAGTTTTGCTTAGAATGCACTTATTTTCAATACGGTGAACAATATTTTGGACAAATATTCGGCACATCACCTATTTCAGCTGCTTTCGCTAACCTAATTATGGAATGCCAAGAAGAATCTGTAATAAATTCATTACATTCTGAACCCATATACTTCCATCGGTTTGTAACTGATTACCTAACATTAGGTATTATTTAAATGGAAAAATAAAAACATCGTAGCTTACTAGAGAAGTTTGGTCTCAACGATATCTTCACTTCAATTCTGTTGCACCGACATGTTATAAAAAAGTGTTATAAACAGCCATACAGATCGTGCTTTGTTAAAAGTGAGTAATACACTGGAAATAAATAAAATCTATAATTGTATGTCATATATAAATAATACAAACGGTAATAGAGATAATTTGATAACGTTACCATATATTCCAGAGACATCAAGAGAGAATTATGAAATGTTTAAATGATATAAATGATATAAATGCATAAATGCAAATTACGCATCAACCTACTAATTGTGTTGATAAATATTTTCCAAATCTAAAACCTTTAATACCTAGAGATAAACAAGCCCACACGGTATATAAATTGAATTGTTTAGATTGCGATGGGACTTTACAGGAATTACTAAACAATATTTACAAAAAATAATGTAAAGCCCTAAGTATAGTACAAGAAACAAAACCTTGGAACATTGTAACGCCGTTGCTAAACATTGTTTTGATTATAACCATAAGTTCGATTAGAAAAATGTTAATATTTTGGCTAAGAAAACAATTATTATAAAAGATGTATCCTGGAGATGATTCACATAAAACGTGTAAAAGCCTGTAAATCATAGAACTGATGTACAATCAGTCAAATTTAAACAATTAAACCCTTGCAAATTGTACATCTTTAATATGTTAAAAGTGTATTTATGTAGAAGCTGAAAAAATATATAATTTTTAGTAAAGTTAGAAAACCTTTTTCTATCGTAGGTCACGAATCTTCAACATCTGGTTCGAAAGTGGGTACTTGAGCGAATAAAAATTGGTTTGTCACTCTGATGTTCACACTTCATGAGACTTCTTTCGTTATAGAAAAACCACTTTGCATTGTTTTTTTAATACATATTCATATACTTTGAACATTAGTGTGTTACAATTTCAATGACTCGAGTTTTTGTTCCTTTCGGCGACGTAGGCATTTCAAATTGGGAAGAATGCGATAAAGACGCTCTGTGCTTAGTACAATAAATTAGTTTTAAGAAATCCCGTTTTAGATAGTCATCATTTTGATAAGTCTTCTGATGATGGTCGTGAGACATCAACGTAACTAAAGACGAAAATATATTAAAAATATGTGTTAATGTGACCTATTTTCCAAGAATTTACTTATAATTCATACCTGGGACAAGAATCATTATTAAATTGACTAAATTATTACAAAAATAGAAGAAAAGCTATCGACAAGGCGGCAATGCTGAACAAAAAAGGAAAATTCTTAAAACCGAGGGACTTGCTGTGAGCCAAGTAGTTTTCAATTGGTTCTGTAGAGCTCCAAACAATATTTGGTCCCATATTTCAAGCTAAAGTCCTTATAGTTGGGGAAAGCCTAGGGTTACTTCAAAGCATCAAATGGGGGTTAGAAAAATTTTGTCGTCGGTATGGAAGTATGTGTCGAATCTGCCGATGTTAATGTTATGGAAGATAACCTTGACACTTTAAAAGATTAGGCCCCACAGGAAACGTTTAATGCAGACGAACTTTACTATTGTGAATTTTCAGCCAAGACATATGTAATGAAAAAATACGAACTGCAAAATACAATTTTCATGTGTGCAAATGTGGAAGGTGAAAAAGAGAAACCACTCAATCATAGGTAAAAGCAAGGATGTTTTAAGGGGACAACAGACATGACGATATGGATCTGCGAATTTTGACGTCAATATGAAGAAACATAATTGCACACCCATCACATTGCGGCGATAGACCAAGGTGTTAATTACGCCATCTTGGCAAGCTGCGGTAAATCCCTCAGTCTCGGATGTAAGCCCGGCTGACCTTAGGTAGCCGAAGGTCAGCCTAGTTGACAAGCCGAGCGTTTCGATGTTTCGATAGAAAACACCGTGTATCGGCTTGTCAACATGCCGTCTGAGCGTAAGATCTTGCTCCGCGGCATTTATCTGGGCTTTCAGGCGAGAAGGTAGGAGCTCGAGGTTGCCCTCTAGTCGGCCTTCTCGACTGATCTGAAATTCGAGACCAAGTTCTTCCGCAGCTTTTTGTGCTGCCTTAACGATAAATGCCCCCACTCCGGCCAATTCGTGACTTTTACAAGGCACAGGAGGGGGTCCGAGCTCCTAAGAACTTTACAAGCTATACTCAGAACCACACTTCGATGCAGACCCTCCAGACTGAGGAGTCCCCTACCTCCCCGATGACGTGGGAGATAAATGCGGGAAACGGACGATCTAGGATGCAAACTGTGATGGATATGCATCATTTTCCGGGTGTCTTTATCGAGTCTATGCAGCTCATCGACCGTCCATTTCACCACTCCAAAAGAGTGGAGCAGGACTGGAACGACAAGCATATTTGTTGCAGACACCTTGTTCCCACTCGAAAGTTCGGAAGACCAAATCTTTCGAACAAGGTTTCTGTATTTGCCGCGGAGAGCCACCTTTACCTGGGAAGCGTCATAATTAGGACGCTGTTCAATTCCCAGGTATCGATAGGTCTCTCCAGCATCGAGGTGTTTAAAGATGCTTCCGTCGGCAAGCTGCATATTCTCGTACACTTCCGGAGATCGTCCTCTCCTCAAATGAAACACTGCGCATTTGTCCAATCCCAACTCCATGCCTACGGCTCGTGTATATTCCTGAACTACATTGAGAGATTGATGGAGGTTCTTCTCCCCAGAGGCATACAGTTTCAAATCATCCACGTAAAATAAATGGGTGATCTGATGCCTCCGGTCGTTCGGTGGTCCAGAGTAATATCCACGAGTCCGTCTTAAAGCAATGGAGAGCGGCAGCAGTGAGATATTGAACAAGAGGGGACTCAAGGAGTCTCCTTGGAAAACTCCCCTCTTGAATGTTACCAACTCTGTCAAGACTCGTCGTGTGCCTGATGTGATGGCAAAACGGGTCTTCCAGAGTGGCAACAGATGTTCTATGCATCTCACTAGTGGGGTAGGTACCGCAAGGCATTGGAACAAGTATAATAATAGCTCATGTAATGTTGAATCAAATGCCTTGCGGTAGTCAATCCAGGCCATGGAAAGGTTGCGCTTGTATATATATATATATATATATATATATATATATATATATATATATATATATATATATATATATATATATATATATATATATATATATATATATATATATATATATATATATATATATATATATAATCTCGAACTATCATAGCTGCCTGTCAAACGATGGGTTATCATGGTGGTTGTATGAGTCATTCCTACAATAGGTGTTATGATGAAAGTGTCTTGCCGAGTGTATGAGCTGTCATGGCGGATCTTTGAACTGTCGAGGCTGTCCCTCAAACGATGAACTTCAAGAAAAATTACCTTAACCAACGCCTTGGTACGTATTTTGGTGGCATGGCGAACTCTGTCCATTCATAGTACTGTCATGAACGACGATGGCAGCTATGGAAATTTCAATTCCTCAGGAAGATATTTATTGCTGCTCTCCTTCAGCAGCAATAGATATTGACTTAGGAATAGTCATGATTAAACAGTAAACAAACAATCCATTGATTCCCATTCAGTGACAGAAATTCCATGTTTCTAGTCAAGGTGTGAGATTTGGAGACATGCTGTACAAAGCAATAGACTTGCCGAAATAAGGAAATTGAGGGGGAGAGCTTTAAGTTGTTGATTCAATATTGCTACCAACCCTCGAACATGAAGTTAGAATAGATAAATTCACTTCCTTCAGAGTTAATTCAATCAGTTTGATATTAAACAGTGGTAAAGTAATCAGTGATATTTAGAAGATGTGGAACAAGTTTGAATGTCGTTAGAATAATCATCTTTTGTCTTCTATAATGACTTATTTAAGGAAAGATGCTTCCAAGGAGTAATATGAATCTGAAATTAATTATTTGGATTGAAAGCGGTTGATTTTTGGGAAGTTCGTGCTATTGTAAACATTCGCACCACCAATGGGAATTACAGAGTTATTATAAATTATTCCTGTATTGTTGTGCCGACTCTAAAGATATTTCGAAATTTAATTTACATATCAAGAGTTTAATATCAAAACGTCATTGTACTTCAAGATATATTTTGAGAATCTAAGGAAGATACTATCATTCCTGCAAACAATAAGTGTCGATAGTTTAATGCAGTATCTCAGAAGTACAGCCTGCATCGCAAACAAGGCCTAGCAGACCTCCTGAAATTCAATTCCAGAAGCGTAATTACTCATCGTTTGCTAGGAAAGTTGATGTAATTAGTGACCGTTTTTGTCATAATTATATCAGCTTAATAGTTAATAGGGAAGAGGCTGCAAGAGTATATCATAAACATCTGCAATGCAGCTTCTGCGCCAATAAAAACTTGAATGCGATAAGTTTGACGGCAATTATAAAGCTTCCGTTCGCTTAACACAACAATTTTCGATTTCAACTTCACGATTCAACCCATTGTCAATCATTTCTGAGCTAACATATCACTTTGTGCTCAGCATTAACATCAGGTAACGTCTTCTAAACGAGTGTTATTTTTATTGTGCGTGAGTTACTGGAAAGTGGATTTCTCCACTTAGGCTGAATTCTTGTGTGTCATAATTGCGGTCTTCTGAAATGTTTAATTGACATGAAAAAGTTGTCTGTTGATCGATCTGAACGTAACCTTCATGCGAAGGTGAGGTTCCTCTAGATCGTCTAATAACATTACAACCAAAAGTTCTGACTGTTTGTTTAGCCCTCGTCGGCGGAACGAATAGATTGCGATGTAGAACGTTATCGCTACATATTGACACATCGTTAGAGATACTATGATTTTTCTATCTCATCCACCCACTAATAGAATCTTTGCAATGTAATATATCGACCTGATGCGGAATACTAGTTATTTGACCGCAGGATGACAACAACGAACCTAAGTAATATCAACATTGAAATCTTCAAAGGATTATTCTGATCGCAACAACATACTGTTCTTTGATGACCAACTGTAGATAGTTTAATAGTGCATGCAACCACCAATGATTCTCAGAATCATGCAAAGTTTATCCAGTGCTGAGTGGCCTCAAAGACGGTAACGTTTCTGTTCCGACGGGCGCTGGACGGGGGCTATGAGGACCGCCTCCCTTAGATCTTGGTGGGGATCGTCCTCCTACAGCTCCACATCAAAACATTGGCCGCGGGTACGGCATATCGGCTTGCTGGTCTGTGCCAGTGGGTCAGTGCATCCGTGCCTCGCGGCCATGGAATAAATTGGGATTGGGCTTCTGCTGCCCGATCCTCCGACTGAAGCAGGATGCGATAGCGCCTGCTGTCAAGTTCCAAACTCCAGACATCCTCATAACCCACTGGACTGGAAGAACAAGGACTCCGGACCACTTCCATGTGGTTCACGAGCGGGTCCAAGACTGACGAGTCTAGCAAGGTCGGAGTCTACTCGTGCACACCCAGAAGGGAGCTTTCAGTTCCCCTGGGTGCTCAGTTAACCGTTTACCAGGCCGAGGTTTGTGCAATCCAGATATGTGCCCTGGATAACATGAGACCTGAGGTAGGCGGCTGTATATCTGCACCGACAACCAAGCGGCCCTGGGCAAACCTCGCGCCCGTAGAGAAGACCCTGGATGGAAAAAACTTCAGCTAGTGTGGGTACCCGCCCACTCTAGCGTGAAAGTAAGCGAAGTGACCAACGAATTTGCCAAACGGGGTCCTCTAGGCACCCCTGGCCCCGATCCAGTAATCCGAATCTCATCGACCACCGGGATCCACACCCTCAGAGAGCTTCTGGATAAATAGTGGCTCTCGGTTTGGCGCAGACTCAAAGAGGCTTACAACTATGGCCAGGACACTGTCATCTGAATGAATCTTAGGCTACAACACCTCGGCAGCGAACACATACTGCCTGAGGAAATAAGAGACATCAGTCCATGCAGAATCTTAGCCTTCCGCGGTGTCTTAGGCCTGCTGGACTGAGTCTTGTATCAAGCGGTCTAAGTGGTCTGGACTTATCCGCCACGGTTTGATTAATTGACTGATTGATTGCCCCAGAGATCTGAAGATATCCAGCAGTTAAGAAACAGCTCTAAACTCTCGGTAGGTTTGTTCACATCCTCTTGCGATTTTAGTTTTTAAATGTTCGTGAAATTTTTCCGTTCGCCAATACAGTCGTTGTGTAATAATTGTCGATTGATCAATCACAATCAGTTCCAAACCTTGCAATTTTCCTTTGAATCTATTTTCCAAAACTGGTTCAATCTAAATCTTGTTTGAACTTAAATTTATCCAGTACGTTTTGCAGAAAGTTCATAGACTGCTTAGTTCTGCTAATCCACTAATGTTGATGATTCCTTACTGCAGATTATGATAATTTGATTCAGAAATAATAAAATGCAGCAAAAGGTTCCATCTTTATTCTCAGACGAATAACGTAATTGTCCTGTTTTAGACAAATAATGAGAAATGTTGTGAGAATAAAGTGTATTTTGCATTAATTCTAAAGATTCTATTCGCTTCCAGGCATTCATCTGCCTTATTTAATTTAGTAGGGGTAGAAGTCCAGTAAAATGAGGAAAGGAAAATATGATGTTGTATTGTATTTCAAGTTTCGAGAGCGTGTAAAATAAATTTTTAATGTTCTCAATGAAATGCTCCGGAAGATGTGATTGTTTCATATACCACTGGCTCAGCAATTTTTAATTTTTTTTTTAATATTCCAAACATCTCGAAAGGTTCAAGGTTTCACTCTCCTTGGCTGCAGAGAATTAAAGATATTTCATAAGTCGATTATAGCCACTCTGAGCAACGCTATTCTGTCAGTTTTCCCATTCCGATCGTACAAATTGTAACACAGCGTTGACATTTATAATTGAAGTTGCGACAAAAAATCAATTCACGATTGAATAGTGGCTTATCGTAATTGAACGTTACAGTTTTAACCTCTCCACTTTCACTCAATTTGACGTACCCCAAGTCGCTTCAGTCATTTACATAGGAGGAGTGGCTACAGCATCTGCAACTTAGATTAATTCAATCAGACTGTGGTACAAGGTAAGTGAGGAAGGCAAACACTCACCTCCTAGAT
Source organism: Endomychus coccineus (assembly GCA_958510875.1). Classification (NCBI taxonomy): domain Eukaryota; kingdom Metazoa; phylum Arthropoda; class Insecta; order Coleoptera; family Endomychidae; genus Endomychus; species Endomychus coccineus. Next base: position 29,193,376 of record OY294071.1, read on the forward strand.
GAGGTGGTGACGGAGACACAAAAACAAACAATTTGCCTCTTCATTACGTCTTCGCAAGACCCTAAGAAGTATGAAACGATATCAAAGCCATGGATGCAGAGAAGGAGCAGCTCTCCACATTCTCATAGCTCTAAAATCAAAGTCAGAGCTGTGGCGAATGTTTACTCGAGAGCTGTAGGACTATCCCCAACAATACATCTAGGGAAATACACAAAAATACTCCAATCGGAAATCTGGTCTATCGAACACAATAGAAAAGAATTGTGATCTCAAAATCAGCAGTGAAGACATTGGAGTTCTTACGAACATCAAAGCTGCACCAGCAATAAGCAGGGACAAGATTGCCTCCAAACTGGTATTAGAAAGTCACAACTGCGTTGGGTTAAAGGACATGACATAAAAATTGCAATAATGTGTGAGATGACCTGGTTCGCAAGGGATCCTCCTAGGATCCACAAAGGCCTTGATGCCAATCTCAAGGATAACACCATCAAAATGCTCAAGTAACGATGGCATAAAACCCCCAGGCTGTAGATAGGCTAAGGAAGCGATAAACACAAAAACATCTGAATATTACTAAAGACTCGGGAAAACCTGCGACAAGCTACAGGAATCACTATTTGGACTGAGAAAACACATGTGTACTGTGGAATTAGTTAGAAGAGTACAAGACGGCCTGAGCACCTGCTAAGGCCTTTCATATTGGAGAAACTCTGGCAAAGCCTCTCCACTCTACTGTTGTGCTCTTGTTCGCCAAGGAACAAACTGGGTTGTTCCCTACAGAGGCGGTACAATAGTCATGGTGAGGACTTTTTTTCTAAAATCTGCTGATAATCTGTAAACCGAGTCAAGAATCAGAGCTTACAAATCAATTGTTCAGCTACACTTCGACTACTGTTCCTCTATCCTATACCTTTTCAATCTGAATAAATTGTCCCAACTGCAAAAACAGCATCATTTTGAAGTGCAGTTGGGACACTCCTATTAATAATATTATTCTTGATATTTCGAATTGACATTCTATTTCCCAAAGACTGCTTTAGTTCGCCATTACACTCATATACAAAATATTGAACCATTTAGGACCATTTTATTTCAAACATTACATTGTCTTCCATCATGATATTCATCACCACTTCACTGGAAATAATAACAATTTATATATTAACAGGATAAATCACAAAAACACCATGAATTCTTTGTTTTCCAAGGGTTTTGATCAGTTCAATAAATTACCAAAATTAGCACATCTCCGAACATTTTCAAAAACGAACTAAAGAAATCTATTTCAAATGTCCAAATAAGATAAGCATTATTTGTTTGTTACATGTAGCTGCAATTTCATTGGGGTATTATTTAACCCATTTCAGTATTAATCGAGGAAATATAGCCGTAAAAAGGCCAAAACCTTCAATTTTTCACTGGCAACCTGTATCGAGATGCGGTTTTCGCCATTTGCTTCAGAAACACAATAGAAAAAAATGTGCCATATTTGTTTTACCAGGAAAAGCTTGGTTGCACTTGTGCATGCAAAAAATGCATGTAAATAATGCGATTTGCGGAACTGTATTGTTGCTCACCAAATATTAATCAAAATTGGCCAAAATTTGTTACTCGGGGGTTTTTGGGGTCGCTGATTACGAATTTGATGTTTACAAAACGCCACGCTGGCATTCTGGGGCAAATTTCAGGGTCTTTGGGGGGGGGGGGGGGGGTATTTGCAGTATAAAGCGGAAATCCTCAAATTTTCTCTATTATTCTGTATTTTGGGATTTTTAGGCACAGACTTACATATTTCGTTAACTCAAGTGCCCGGGCAAAGTTCCCCACATTGTCTCACTCTGCCCCGGGCACTTGAGTTAACGAACATCAATTAGTCTGTGCTTAAGAATCCCAAAATACAGAATCATTGAGAAAATTTTGGGATTACCGCTTTATAATGCAAATCCCCCCCAAGCCCCTGAAATCTGCCCCAAGGTGCAGCGTGGCGTTTTGTTATCATCAAATTTGTAATCAGCGACCCCAAAAACACCCAGGGAACAAGGTTTTTAGGTTTGATGGTTGAAATTTTCTTATAGTCCCAAGTGCCCCACATTGCCCCAGTTTGCCCCGGGCTTTTGAGTTAACGAACATCACTTAGTCTGTCCTTAAAAATCCCAAAATACAGTATAATTGAGAAAATTTGGGGATTACCGCTTTATAATGCAAATCCCCCCAAGCCCCTGAAATCTGCCCCAAGGTGCAGCGTGGCGTTTTGTTATCATCAAATTTGTAATCAGCGACCCCAAAAACACCCAGGGAACAAGGTTTTCAGGTTTGATGGTTGAAATTCGCTTATGATCCCAAGTGCTACACATTGCCCCACTTTGCCCCGGACACTTGAGTTAACGTACATCAATTAGTCTGTGCTTAAAAATCCCAAAATACAGAATAATTGAGAGAATCTGGGGATTACCGCTTTATACTGCAAATCTCCCCCAAGCCCCTGAAATCTGCCCCAGGGTGCAGCGTGGCGTTTTGTAATCATCAAATTTGTAATCAGCGACCCCAAAAACACCCAGGGAACAAGGTTTTTAGGTTTGATGGTTGAAATTTTCTTATAGTCCCAAGTGCCCCACATTGCCCCAGTTTGCCTCGGGCTTTTGAGTTAACGAACATCACTTAGTCTGTCCTTAAAAATCCCAAAATACAGTATAATTGAGAAAATTTGGGGATTACCGCTTTATAATGCAAATCCCCCCAAGCCCCTGAAATCTGCCCCAAGGTGCAGCGTGGCGTTTTGTAATCATCAAATTTGTAATCAGCGACCCCAAAAACACCCAGGGAACAAGGTTTTCAGGTTTGATGGTTGAAATTCGCTTATGATCCCAAGTGCTACACATTGCCCCACTTTGCCCCGGACACTTGAGTTAACGAACATCACTTAGTCTGTGCTTAAAAATCCCAAAATACAGAATAATTGAGAGAATTTGGGGATTACCGCTTTATACTGCAAATCTCCCCCAAGCCCCTGAAATCTGCCCCAGGGTGCAGCGTGGCGTTTTGTAATCATCAAATTTGTAATCAGCGACCCCAAAAACACCCAGGGAACAAGGTTTTTAGGTTTGATGGTTGAAATTTTCTTATAGTCCCAAGTGCCTCACATTGCCCCACTTTGCCCTGGGCACTTGAGTTAACGAACATCACTTAGTCTGTGCTTAAAAATCCCGAAATTGCCATATAATACAAAATAATTGAGAAAATTTGAGGATTTCCGCTTTATATTGCAAATCCCCACCAAGCCCCTGAAATCTGCCCCAGAATGCAGAGTGGCGTTTCGTAAACATCAAATTCGTAATCAGCGACCCCAAAAATCTTAGTCAAATTTTGGCCAATTTTGGTTTATATTTGGTGGTACAATACAGTTCCGCAAATCGCATTATTTAGATGCATTTTTTGCATGTACAAGTGCAACCAAGCTTTTCATGGTAAAACAAATATGGCACATTTTTTCTTATTGTGTTTCTGAAGCAAATGGAGAAAACCGCATCTCGATACAGGTTGCCAGTAAAAAATTGTAGCTATTTAGGCTATAATTCCTCGACTATATTTCATATGATTAACTTTTCAATATATTCATTTAATATTTGTTATTATATTTCATACCATTTCAATATGTACCACATAACTTTTTCACTCTATACTGTCTAGCTTATTTGTATATCAGGTTATCCTATTTCAATAATAATGTATCTATCTATCCATCTAGCTATCTATAAGAGTTTCTCAATAAGACTCAATACACTGTTGAGAAACTGGAAAATGTTAACTTTTGCCATTCCAATTTGTTAAACTCGTTATCCTCGTTAGAAATATACTTATTTCTAACGAGGCCGCAGAAAATCATCTCGTACCAGCAGTAAATAATCTGAAAAATGTCCGCCAACATTTCCAGATAATGTCACTGTAATTTGATAATAATGTCAGACAGATTATACTGTAATGCTAATGAATTATGCTCTGAGAGTGGTTTTGTATAATGCAATGGGCTTTGAAATTTCATCCCAAATGACTTTAGTAACAGAAACTTCCAACTATAAAGTTTATCTGTCCCTCACTTGAGCCTTTATGCTATCCTTTTTGTAATCGATCTCGTATACAATTTAGGCTTGTTGCTTAAGCGTCTTTGTAAAGGAATACTAAAATTCTGTAGAACATGTTTTTACAAGTTTCACCGCAAGTATGATGTAAGAAACTTCTCAAGATACGAAGGACCTAAGAATTACCTACCTACAAAATGATGATTTCAATGCAATAATATGATAGCTACTGACATTGATTGAATACAAGGAACAGTGGAAGTTGAATTTGGTTATAGATTTCAACTTCTACTGAGATAAATATTGTATTACTTCATTGAATGTATTCGGAATAGAGCATTCAACAGAAAGTATCACGTTTTGCTATTATTATTATAATAGTGGATGTACTTTATCATTATCTCTTTCCAGCACCGATCCGTGTCTCCAGGTTTTATTTTGGACACTGAACACGCGTTGGATAATACCACTCTTGGTATTGGTTCCAAATGTTTGGGAACATGCATAACATTACTCCAATGAGAGCCATTCTTCGTACGTAAGGGGAGCTTGCTGACCAGCAAGTGAATCACCAATCGAGTTGATTGAGCAACATGAGATATGGAGAAATAGAAAGAAAGCCACATTTTTCGGTGTATTGTAGGAATTATGCATAAAATGGTGGCTCATTCTGAAAAGCGCTATAAGTTCATTACACCATTACAAATGGTGTAATACTTTTATATCCTACTGTTGAGAAACCAGTGAAGTTTTCATTCTAACATTGATTCCAATCAAATTTTCATTCAGAAAATTAATTAATTTCACCTTCACGAGAGTTATTATAGAAAATAGCTGATTAAAACCAGATATTCCTGACGAAGATTCAATTAAAACATAAATCGAAAACAGCATGTTATTTCCTTACGTAATCGAGATTTTAATCTCATCTGAACCGATTTTATATAAGATCGCATTTGGTATTCTTCAGATAAACTTTCATCTCTGAAGCATTCAGAATCCTAAACAAATATCAGCGGTGAATTAAACGATTTTTCATTGAGAATCACTTTTATTGAGAAAATTTCCATTTCTTTTGTAACTCGACCAGCCTGATTTTCATTTTATTGCTTTTCAGTTTGGCGTACGATATCTGAGGTGCTGAATCTTAAAGAAATTATATAACGGGAAAATGTGTCGACAGTTGTAACCAGTAGGGAATACCAAAGGTCATTCAATATCCATGTAATATCAGAATATGAAAATAACGTGACGTTCAGATGAAAAATTCTACGGACTAACAAACAAAGACTCTCCCCCTTCTATTGCATCGACTTGGAAAATAACATCATTTATTCAAATCTAAGCTAACTGAATACAATCGATACAACTGGGTACGCTGGTGACGTAGTCATCGCAGTCTAGGGTATATTAAACACAATGATTAGGATAGAAAGAGAATGGCCCTCAATCTGATATAGTATATGGATATAGGGAGAGGGCTTACACATGAGTCCTCCCAGGTGCTAAAATCCAGCTGGTGGGAAGAGTTAATTATCTCAACTAACCAGAAACCATCAGCTGGTAACAGTCAAGAACAAGGCTGTGACAACCGTAATGCTTGCCAGGAGCGCACACGAAAATTAATGGGGGCTAAGTATCAAATTGGATATATAATATTCTGGTAAAACCCATGATTACTTAGGCATCTTTTGTATGGTGAACAAAGATAACCCAGGAAAAGGTGCTACTGATTTGATCAAGGTACAAAGACTTGCCTGCATCAATATTAAAGGAATTAAGGAATCGAAATAACAGCAGTCATAAAAGTACCATTGGACCTAACCCCAATTGACATTATGATCATGGGGAGGTAAGAATGGTACTTCTGAGATTACTAAATACGAATAATAGAAGCTCGGGTCCTAATAGAATCAATAAAATTGTGAGAGGTTATTTTTGAAATGGAACCAATGGACCACATAGCTCCCAAGTACTCCTTCAACACTAATTTCTAACAGAGTGTACATAATATAACATCAGAGGCTAACCTGGCGGGGGGACCTGGTATAAGGACGGATGCAAGACCGTGAAAGGAACTGATGTTGGAATATACAGTGAGTAAAGAAAATTTCAACTGAGTACCTCACTGGGAATACGTAATGCAAAAAAAACATTAGTAAAGTGCCTAACGCACAAATCAGAATATGCCCTGAGGTACTCTTGAACCCAAAAGTGACATCGATACTGGGAATGCTAAGAAGCGCTCTTGCAGAACAAAGAAACTTTGAAATGGGTCCCAAGACACCTTGACTTCGAAACCAACGAAAAAATTGATGGAGTAGCCACAGTGGCCTCACCAGCCTCACATATTGGCCCAGAACCACCTGCACTCAAAGTGATAGAATCGCTGTCCGAGAATGCATACCGGACTGGGACCAACAACAATGATGCTTCTCGAATGCACCATGGGAAAACATTCATCAAAGAACCGTCAAAAACAGAATTGAAGAACTACAGGTTCGCACAATAACATGTCTCTTCACTGGTCACAGCCCATAGGGAGGACACTAGTACATAATGGATCTGTACAACGGAGATCTCTCCTGGAGACAATACGGTGAAGGAACAGAAGCAGCCAAGAACACACTGTCATAATGCGAGCATTAGATCCGAAAAGAGAAACAATATCGGCCAATCTAGATCATTCTCTGGATAGTACAAGAGACTAATATAGGGACAATGGCTATGAGGTGAGGGTGGACTATCCAACTGAATTGCATGAAAAGCCCAAGCGACTGAAACCATCATCCAAGGCAGAAAAGCTAAATACAATGGATGAATCGTTGAGCAATTCTTTATTTGCACAATGGTTATGGCTAACTAACTAAATAGATATAATTAAAATGCCGGAATAAATTACTTATATTTGAAACGTTAATCATGTTTCTCCAATTTATACCGGAACGTACAAGTTGAAATTACTTTAATCCCAAATCCATTATGGGAATTGAAATTCGTACCAGCTAAGTTTTTAAATTTCCGTTTTATAATTTCAATTTCATTCCACACATATGGTAGGGGATCGCTAATGTTTTGTGAATTTTAATACGCTATATTTAAAATTGCCAGGATTATACTGCATTATTCGGAATATGACATGGTTAAGTGAAGAACAAGAGTTGTTAAAGCACTGTGGAGCTTGTAGTTAACTCAAAAATACATACGTTCGGAATAATGTAAATGTTGTTGCTGCAATAGAAAAACTGACGTTTTATATTGACCATTCAATTTCAATTTTATCCTTCGTTGTAAGTGTTTGAAACAGCACTTGATTACATGATAAAGGTGTCAATATCATACTCACTGCTCAGCCAAATTATCCTAGTGTTCGGCCAATGAATGCGTAATTGTCGTTTTCTGTCCTGGACCCTAAAGCACTTTGCAAAGAAATCTGGCCAACTGGTAATACCATACTAATTCGCAAAAATTTGGTATATCATTGATAATAAACTACATATTTCTCAATAAGTTTCAAAAGGGACCCACTAGGTCATGCCAAGGAAACTCAACATCACCACTTTGCCGTACAAGTTATTACGCATTCGAGGACTCAAGAGCAAAAAAACATTCAGCTTAATTGTGGCAAGGATTGTTGGAGGATCATGTACATGTTTTCATTTTCCCCTGAATTGAAATCAGTGTTGGAAGGAACCGTTTCGACACAATTGCGAATTTGTAACATAATCTGGAAGACATTCCACAAACGGCTTATCGGAAATTGCCGGAAAGTGAAGAGGACACTGAGATAAACGTATCAGAATAGAAGAATATTTCAAGGGCGGCAAGAATAAATAAATTTCGGTTACTTACTTTCTGAACATACCTTGTATATCGATGAGCTTCAATAGTTTATCTCAAACAACATTATGACGGAATGATAATGTCTAATACATGAGTTACACCTAAATTTTTTCATTTTCCCCTGAATTTAAATCAGTGTTGGAAGGAATCGTTCCGACACAATTGCGAATTCCGAACAAAATCTGGAAGACATTCCACAAACGGCTCATCGGAAATTACAGGAAAGTGAAGAGGACACTGAAATGAATGTATCAGAATAGAAGAAAATTTCGAGGGTGACAAGGATAAATAAATTTCGGTTACTTCCTGAATATACCTCGTATATCGATGAGGTTCAATAGTTTATCTTAAACAACATTATGACGGAATGATAATGTCTAATACATGAGTTACACCAACGAATAAATTTTGAGCGGAGTATAACCTTCAGTTCATGTTTAAAACATACGAAATCTAAATAACTTTGTTTAAGAATGCAAAGTTGAGGTCTATTTTGAGAAAATCGATGCAGCGATTGAACTAAAGACAAACTATTGTCATTGATGGCATTATTATCTGGTGAATTTAGACTGCGTTCACATCTCGGCTATTTGACTATCTTAAAATCATTCCGATCTCGATGCAATTTGGGTTAATTGGCCAGATGAATGTGGGAGCAATTTGCAGAACCTATCATGCGCCATATAACAAATTTTCTTGCTAGCGCCTGGCAACTGATCTGAATTGTGAAGTTTGAACTGATTATACCTCTTGGAAACTGTGGTCGATAAATTGTAAGTGATAAACTGTAATATCCACTAGATATGGAAAGAACGAAAGAGATTCGTATACTTTGTAGTATCTTTGCGATAGTTTCCGGAAACTACCAACACTTCTATCTTGTATCAGATCCAATCTAGAGGATACTATAGTGACTATACTGATTGTTGCACTAAGAGTAGTTTTCTGTAAGCTAGATATTAGATACAACGGCTATCACCACTGGTGTCCCACAGATATCTATCTTGGTACCAACTGTGTTTCTGCTCCATATTGTTGATGCAACTAAATTAAGATTCGATAATTTAGCAGAGTTTGATGCAACCAAAACTAATACTTGTACTTCCTCCAGGAAGGCGAATCCGACAATTCTCAATATGAACAATTTCTATGAACTCAATATCGATGCTCGGTGTCATCACCAATAACAATTACCGTCTTCGGTACTGTAGGGGTAAATACCATTACCCCTTACTCCGGCAACCCGGTTTCGTACCCGGGTGACGGCTGAGATGTTTTCACATATCTCAGGCAAAAGGCGGTGACATTCATTGGGCAAGACAATATTTAACGATACCTTCCTCCGGATGGGAAGTAAAACAGCGGGTCCGTGCTGTGTGTGTCACCACACTTTAGAAATCCCTACATGTACTCGAAAATAGTCAGGATTCGGCGAAATCTCCAGGTGAGCTTGCCTCCCTAGCTTTTCAGGGCACGTTCACCTTGGAGGAATGGTATACACTCTCGAGTAGGAACCGTCCTTTGGTAGCTGCGTGAACACTCTCTAGTGGGAGTCACCCTTTGCGGGCTGGGTAAACACTCGGGAGTGTGAACCGCATCACTAGATGACACGTGATACGGAGTGCAAAAGGCCTCGGTCTAAGCATTAAGGAGCCACCATGGTCCCTCACCTCGATAATAATAATCACCACCAATAGCACTCTTTCATGAGAGAAATGTGTGAGGTCCATTGCAAAAACTGCTTCACAGAGACTTAGTTATCTATTCCATGCCAAGAGCTGTTTAACATCCCAGCAGTTCCTCCTAATCTACAAAACTCAGATTGGACCAGTCCTGGAGTGCTATTCACATATTTGAACTTCAACTTTCAAATATAATCTGAACCTCTTTGTTATACAGAAGAGAGCAGCTTCGCGAGCAATTTCGTTCCATGTGGAGTATCATGATGTTTGGAACATAATCACGTCCATTGCAGATGTTGATGAACCTTGACATGATAATCAACTCCAAGTAAATAGGGAATTTGAATTTATTAATCACATGTTAGAACTTTGCATCTCGATATCTCTTGTTACTAAAATATCTTCAATTTCGATTGAATCATAATAAAATCTCAGAGCTTATTTCACTTCATCACTGTTGGCTATTACATTTGATGTCGGTTCTGACCTAAGGCATGAATATACGAATATATAGAAGGCTTGCAGAGTACTTGGCCTTAATCAAGCTCATAAAAGCTACCCTGTTATTTCGCATGGTTTTTAATGTTTTTTTTCTGTAGCACGAATGGAACGAATGAAAACGGCAGGTATGTGTAACTGACATTATGAAGTTTATATGGCTACAAGCAATTTTATGTCTTTAGCAGTAAATTTAGGTACTAGTGGAGTTATTTTCACAATAGTGAATTCGATATTGTGAAAGTAAACGAAAAACATGCATTATGAAGTATTCGTGACAAATTAAACGAATTCGAGATTTCATTTGTGAAAATAGAATCGAATTCGCTGCATTGGGATTTGAGTGAAAAGCATATAAATACATCAGGAGGATCTTTCAGAGTGGAATAAAGTAAGAGCACAAATAAAGCAATTTTCATTAAAACATTTTACAGTCTATTTATTCAGATGTTGAGCAAATATATCAAAATAAATATCTCACTCAACATCGTGCATTTGTCCTATAACAACAATACTCAAGTTTCAGCATTACTTGGGTAAAGTTCACCAAAATGGGTAGATACTAAAGCAGAATCAAATCAGGTTTGGAATGTAACCAATTCCGATCTGATGTTTCGAAATCTTGCGTTATCAAATTGGTCTTAGCTGCTAAATTGGTGGATCATCATGGGATCTTTTGGAGTCTCAGAAATATTTTTTATAAATCAAATAATGTCTCTTTGGCGTCAGGTGTTCCTTCTTCTACTCTATCATTTTCCTGACTCGTTTCGCGTAAGATTTATACCAACATTTTCTCTTTAAAAAATGGAGATGGAAGACTTTACGATCGATTGATAGTATTATTATACCTATATTAATTGCAATCAGTTTGAATATGGTCGTCTGAAATTGACCTCAACCAGTAGAACTATCCAGTATCTGGAATCATAATAATGAGCAATTTGAAAATTCACAACTCGGTTTGGCTCAAGTTCTCAAACAAGATGAATGACGCATGATGACAGGCTGAGAACTTTTTCATCACCTATGGTTTTGAGCAGCTGATTAATGAACTGGTCCAACATGTTCAACTCATTCTCCATCAACGATTTAGATCCATATCAAGTAAAAGTTCGTGCACCATTGAGAAACTCTGATCATACACTCATCTCCACGACCTGTCCCTGTATCACTTCACAAACCAACCGAACACCTGCCATTATAACTCAGACGTTCACATGTTTTTCTTCGAGTTTCCTTGGAGAAAAGTATGTTTTGAATCTGAAGATTCCATGCAACGTGACGAAGATATTCGAAGATTATTATATTGGGGATGGAAACTTACATACCTCATACTAACAAATCAACATTATCTAGTAAACCATGGTTCAATAAAATTTCTAGGCCTTCAAAACAAATAGCATACCCTCGTTGGCGCGGGAACCGATGCCTGGAGACCAGAACAGAATATGTAGAAGCCAAAATAAAATCAAAACTTATAGAACGGTTCCCTTTCTCTTGGAACCTTCGCCAATGGGATTGAAAGGCATTTTACTTTTAGCTCTATCCCTTCTCTAACTGCTTAATGGCTACAACACCACAAGTAAATCGTGAAATCGTTGGTTAATGCTATATAGTTCTGTAGACTTATCATACACGTATAACATTCAGTAATCTATGAATCGCTAGCGAGATTATTTTCGTATTAAACCAAAGTTCGCTCACTTTGTTTCGGAATATTAATTATAAAGTTAAAATAAACAAAGTTTTCTCATAGAAACTCTGAGATAAAATATCCGATTCTTAATAATTACCTGGCAAAATCAACCAACGAGTTTCATTGAAGTTCGGAATATACAGCCAGATATCGCCTAATCAGTTAATCAATATCTTACATACATTGGACATCAATAATATTAGTCTTGTATTAATAAAGTCATTCACACATTAATTACACTGATCAGCTCATGACAGGATCGAAGTGATCATGGATAACACATTATGCGCGCACGGGATGCAATTTGGAATTTACCTTCGGCATCACATGAGATATAGGTTTCAAAACAGAATCATAGCGTTATACCCTATGATTACTTTCCTTTCTGGTTTCTCAAATGGTTAGTAATAGAATGGAAAAACGAAAAAAGGTAGACATTCATGACGATGCGTACATCTCATCAAATTTGGTACCCTATAATAACGCTAGTGCACAGTTAGAAGTCATAGGGGCGTGGTCTCTAGCTGGGCACTGCGCACTCAATGTCTAACGGGTGGCATAGTAAGAAACATTTTCGGGGTTTCGTCTCCAGAATGTTTTTCTGCAGAATGAATCTATATTAGTTGGGAAATCACAATAGCTTCTATGAGAAAATTTTTTCTTTATCTATTTTTGTTCAAAGTTACATGGTACAAAGTCAGAGAATGCCTCCTCCAGAAAATCACGCCAACAAGCAGGCCTTGGATGCCAACTTTGGATCAACTGTAGAGCAGGAAGTCTCCAACTGTAATACATAATTATAAGAAAAGTTCCGATAGTATATATTCATATTTACTCCAACACTGACAAGATTTAAATTGGAATGAGTGAGTTCAAACAACATCCGAAATTCATTTCTTAGCCTTGAAATAGAGATTACGAAGTTAAGATGACAAAACTTTCTGGGTCAAGAGTTTGAATCTTATACTCTTCACAAGGAAGAATATTACGTGGAATAAATATTCTAATTTATCACTCGAATGACGGATCAACAACTGCTGCAAGGGAATAATAACTCTTATGATTTAATAAGTTTAACTAAACGCAAATAGTAAATGAAAAGAATTAAATGATCAACGAATATTGGGTATATTTATGAGACTGCTAATGGGGCGCGGTTTAGTTGATCAAGCGGGACGCGAAAGAAAATTGAGGTATTTCTACCTTCGCAGTAATTCTTCGCATGATAAAATATAGGCCCGGGCACGTCTTGATTAGAACTTAGCTATCCAACAATGGATTTGGTCACATCCAGGCCCCAGAATTTCACAAATTATATCTTATAGAATAATCACATACCTGGCAGGAATGCAATGAAAACTATGGTGAATCTGACTGTAGCGTTGGATATCTCCAAATTATTTCACCGAGACTGGTATCAAAACCTTCTTGGGAAACTTCTGTCATATGGTTTATTGTCTTCTCCGATACTATGGCTATCTACACTAGAGGTCGACAGGTATCTATTGCGGCACCAACTTTGATTCTGCTCCATATCAAATTCACTATTTTTCCATAGTTAGCCCTCATAAAATTTGGGAAAATTCGACGATTGCAGAAGGTTCATGTAACTCATGGAACTTGTTCCATGTGATCTCAAAAGTTGTTGATATCAATTTGGGGTACATTAAATATGTTAAAAGTGACGTTCATTGCGTATTTATCTAAGGGATGGCCGATATTCAGGGTTTCGGAACGCTGGGACATGTTGTCTGGGCATCTGAGGTTAAAACTAATGGTAGAATCGATTTGCTCATTCATGAGTGTGTATTATGTATTTTTATACATTAATCATATTGAAAGCGACTTTCAATGTGTATTTATCTAAAGATGGCCGATATTCAGGGTTTCGGAATGGAAGGCTTATGTAACTTACGGAAATCATTCTATGGGATCTCAGAAGGTTGTTGATACTGAATTGGGGTACATGAATAATGTTAAAACTGATTTTCACTGTGTATTTATCTAAGGGATGGCCGATATTAAGGGTTTAGGGACGCTGGGACATGTTGTCTGGGCATCTGAGGTTAAAACTAATGGTAGAATCGATTTGCTCATTCATGAGTGTGTATTATGTATTTTTATACATTAATCATATTGAAAGCGACTTTCAATGTGTATTTATCTAAAGATGGCCGATATTCAGGGTTTCGGAATGGAAGGCTTATGTAACTTACGGAAATCATTCTATGGGATCTCAGAAGGTTGTTGATACTGAATTGGGGTACATGAATAATGTTAAAACTGATTTTCACTGTGTATTTATCTAAGGGATGGCCGATATTAAGGGTTTAGGGACGCTGGGACATGTTGTCTGGGCATCTGAGGTTAAAACTAATGGTAGAATCGATTTGCTCATTCATGAGTGTGTATTATGTATTTTTATACATTAATCATATTGAAAGCGACTTTCAATGTGTATTTATCTAAAGATGGCCGATATTCAGGGTTTCGGAATGGAAGGCTTATGTAACTTACGGAAATCATTCTATGGGATCTCAGAAGGTTGTTGATACTGAATTGGGGTACATGAATAATGTTAAAACTGATTTTCACTGTGTATTTATCTAAGGGATGGCCGATATTAAGGGTTTAGGGACGCTGGGGCATGTTTCCTGGGATTCTGAGGTGAAAAGTAATGGTAGAATCGATTTTCTCATTCATGAGGATGTATTATGACGACGTTATGTCGGAGTCGATGAGATCGACCAAATTCACAATTTTTCCATTCTTCCTTATGAAATTTTGGAAAATTCAAAACTTGCCAAAGGTTGATCTCAACAGGTTGTTGATACCAATTTGGGGTACATTAATCATGTTAAAACTGATTGTCATTCTGTATTTTTATGTCTTTTTATGGGCAATACTTGACTTTTTACATTTCCAAAGTGAAACATGCCCCCGTAGATAATAGATTTCTAAATGGTGATTATGAAGTTGAACCAAAGTTTCTGAACAATGTGATAATAACATATTGTATTGAACTTGATATAGAGCATTGGTTCAACTGTCATTTCGTAACTACAATGAGCGTTGCAGAAGTTATAAAATTTAAACTTACCCAACTTCAGTCAATATATTGATAAACTATAAAATTAGATTAGACTATTAAGTTAAATGATTTTAATTGTAAAATGTTCAATGCACAATGGAATATATACTGCAAACTTTATTATTGATTGACAATAAAAATAACGACATTTCTGGCAATTTCAGTTGCCATCACAGTGCTTACATCATAATATATTTTAAAGCTTGGAGTAACATATTATTTGATAACTTGAATGAAAAAATTGAACCTAAGATAGGTTTCCAATCTAAATCTAAATGTAGATGTCTAGTCTAAAGATTCACGAACTACATTCTTTTCAACAGTTGACGTTTTTATCCTGATTCTATCATCAGGTAAACAACCTTGAACTTATTGCATATCGTTAGCTACTCAACTCTATTAACAATCCACGATACTATTAGATTATTATTACTAAGGGTGACCTTCCTACCTTTTCCTCAAAGGACTATTATACCCCCTACACTGGTTAACTTCACATTCGAGAGAAAATCAGGATTTTCCCCGCTCCAATGCTGTAATTTTCTCTATGATCGTGTTGTATGTCCCGAAATATTTGCTTCTGCGGAGGAGTGTGACCCGAAATCAGTGTGCATAGTCGACACGTCACATCATTCACTAGACCAATTTTTATCATATGACCATTGAGTTTGCACGGACCTGTCAATATTCCTCTTATGATTCTTAGGTTATTCCTCCTTTCACTTATGCATTACAAAACAAAATTTTCCCTCAATTTATCTAGGAAGATCTTGAACTGGAAGACAACTCCAATGTTCAAGCTCTTTTCTTACATTTATCTAAATGCCTGAATGGCCCAGTGGAGGGTGGTTATGTTTTGCACCCTAAGTGTAGTGTTTCGTTTGATTTTGCAGTTTTTTTAATACTTTGACTACACGAGAGGAAAACCTTTAATGTTCGAAGAACATCGTTTGAGCCAGCGGTGGAACGTTGGGAGATGAGATAGGCATTAGAATTTTTCTTGAAGGCTTGGAGGTTATAGGTATAGGGAAATAGCTCACTAGGTAAAAAAATCCACAACTTCGCTGTTCGATAGAAAAATTCTGGTAGGGAAGAATTCGGCAGGTCTCGAGCTTGACAACTAAGGGGTGACTAGTTTGAGCTCGTCTAGTCTGCATATCTGGAATTTCATATGGTAGAACAACATACGAGATTTCTGATGAACACTGACCTTGGAAATATCTATAGAGGAGAGATTTCCCACCTTTCTACGATGTTCTAGATACATGAATGAATTCGTAAGTGTGATATCATCAATCAGACGAGTAGCTATCTTTTGGATATAATCCAGGAGCTTCAGCGTATGTTTGGGAGCCGAACTCCAAACATGGGAACAGTACTCCAGGTCAATTCTAATCTGTGCTTAATAGATTATGAGGAGCTGCTGGGAAGTAAAATAGCTCTTGGCACGTAATAGAACCATGTTTCTGTGAAGTTGTTTTCGCAATGGACCTCACATGATGGTCCCATGAGAGGGTGCTGTTGCTTAAGATCCACCTTCAAGCTCAACGCTTCGATAGCTGCTTGACTATCGAAGATGATGGATATGTCCTTCTGTTTGCATCCTCCGTTCAGATTGGATTGTACACAACTCTCAATTCCGCTGGATTGATGGATACTGGAGTATAACACTCAGCTTCCAACTATTTGTTTCTGGGCCTAAAAACTTCGGCTGTTGTACCTTCTCCAATTAGACGAACAACCTTTGAACTTGTTCAATTCAATCGCAGCCCTATGATGTTATACTCGGATGAGCTGTTGGAGCAATCGCCAATCATCGAGTCCTCTTTCAAGATGAATCTACATTGATATACGACTGGGCATCGAGTGACACAAATACACTAATGATCTAGAATCCTTCCAAAGGTTTATATTCTCAATAATATGAAACTTGACAGTGATGAAAGCAGAGTTATATCCTGAGTTAGTTTTATGATTCAGCAATTTTTTTCTATGCTTTGACTACACGAGAGGAAAACCTATATTGTTCGAACATCGTGTGAGCCAGCGGTGGGACCTTGAGAGAGGAGATAGGCATTTAAAATGTTTCTTAAATGCTTGGAACTTATAAGAGAACACCTCACTAGGCAAAGTGTTTCACAACTTCGTCGTTTGATAGGAACATTATGTCTGGTAGGGAGAAGTTCGGCAGGTCTCGAGCTTAACAATGGAAGGGTGGCTAGCTTAAGTTCGTCTAGTCCGGCAACATGTAATCTCTTGTGGTGGAATAGTAGACCATGGAAATATCCATAGCTCTTCTAATGGGATAGCAAACCAAGTTCTTGTGAACGGTCTTGGCAATGGACCTCACATGATTATCCTAAGGGAAGCTGCTGTTGGTGGTGATCCAAAGCATGGATATGAAAATTTCATAGGAATAGTTGTACCTGACATCATCATATTAGGGATTTTGGGATCTGCCTTCTTGGAGAAGATGCAAGCTTGAGTTTTGGTTGTAATAAACTCTCCTAGATTATCAAATCCCCATTTCAAAATGGTTGCGAGATCTCCATCAATTTCCTCATCCTGTCTCTGTGTTTAAGGAATATATTCATAAGTAAGTTCCAAGATTATGCTTGGGATGTAACTGTTATTGAAGGGTCGGTCATAGCTAGAATACTGCTAATATATGGGATGGGGGTTATTGGAGTTGTTATCATGTTTGTGAGGAAGGATTGTTAGTCGATGAAATGTAGGACATTTCCAAATGCTTTTCAGCACTTTATCCCAAGTGGTAATGATCACACAAACAGTCACTTAATAAATGATAGTGTGCAAAATTCCCATCTCCTTCCCAGAATATACGTATTCTGCGTCAATAAGAAACTGAACTCCTCTTCATTTGTTTCTTATAACGATTCTATTCTCTTTGCGAAACAACGACATAATTAAAAGAAAAATGGCACAAAATGGTGGTATCAATTATGAAGGTAATAACGTTTCGAGCAACTGTCGCAGAGCGTCTATTCCATTAGTGAAAAAGTTTAATTCATGCAAATGCAACTTGGATGAGATTAAGGTTTCAGCTAGATTACTTCAGTTTTAAACAATTAACCCCTGAGGTTGAGTTCCAGTCAAGTAACTCACGAATTTGGCTTTTTAGATGCCCCACTCCGAATTACTGTTCAACTCAACTCGAAATCCCAATCCGAGCATCCAATATAGAAATTAAGTTATATCGATTCATAACAACTACTTGCATGATAGATGCCGGACGGAACCATGAATGTCGAAATAGCTGTGATGTGAGAATTACTTTATGAATTTTAGAGAAACATTTTCCTCTATTCATGAATATTATATTCTTCGTAATTCCTTACGCGTCGTGATATCAACCATGGAGGGAGTTCTATATAATTTTATCACATCGATTTAATAGAATACAAATAGAATAAGTCACAGATGTATATATTACAAGGACGGCGTCAAGAATCCTCGGGCTGATATAGATCTAGCTGTTGCAGCGCAGTTGAAGTCTTATTAGCCTTGGAAAAACCAAAGATTGATATTACTTCAATTGGTTTTCCTACAAATGTCACTCACGATGTCAGAAGTCGCTAAAATTTTGTATCGAGCAGATCAAATTTCATACTCGAGAAGGTATTCCTCTTAAGAGCATCAAAGATCGGGTAGATAGAGTGTACGGCGAATTTTCACCATTTCATTCGGTGGTGAAAGATTGGTCAAAACGATTCCGGATGGAGCAGAAATCCATGGAAGAACAGGAAGGTTACCAACGATAAAATTTCCCTTGTTGAGGATCCCGTATTAGCCGATTGAAGCTTGAAGGTAAAAGGAGTAGCACAAGTGTCGGGGCGTTCGCCAAATCATCCACGTACATTTGGGAAAATGAAGTTGGTGTAAGTTGTGTTCTTAACGAACTCTGAGCAGTTCAGCGCCAGAGTAGTGTTGAATGTGCTTGGTCCTTTTTGGAGCTCTGTGAAGATAACCCAGTGGACGTGTTCAAGACAATTGTCGTAGGAGATGGAACCAAGTTTCTCTACTATGATCCTTTTTACAAAACCGTGTCGATGGCATGGAGGCTAAAGGGAGAAGCACCATCGAGAAAGTTAAGGGTTTGTCAGTGGACAAAAAAGATGAAACTATCGATCTTTTTTGGGATTAAGAAGGCATTTTTCTTATAAATTTTGAATAATGTTTTATCACGATTAACTTAGCATACTATGCAGCACTCCTATACAAATAACTACAAAATATTCAGGAGAAAAGAAGTGGTATACTGACCTGATGAATATAAAGCCCAAAATTGTGTATGTCCTAGGGCAGAATTTTTTTACACATGCATTGAAGGACAATTGTGAACCAAAGATAAGTCGAAAGTCTTTGATATTACAGGCTTGAGGCAGCGGGGTGTTATCAAGGCGGTATGAAAACCACATTGGCCACTTATTTCTGGCATATGATACCACGTATTTGAAGATATTCACAAATAGGCCATTTGATTAGCACCATGAGTAACCTATTCAGATCCCCCATAAGTATCTATCAGTAAAGCTTCATATCATAATCATCGCATAAAGTAGACATTCAAACCTGAATGTTCTGGTAACATCGTCAACGAAAAATATGAGCAATATGCGGCCCAAGACCGTATCTTGCGAAACACTAAATGTAGCCTAGGAGAAATCAGACCTGGAGCCAGTAACCTCTACAATCTGGCTTCGATGCTTTAAGTAGCTGAAAAAGAAAGCGATTGACTATGAGGGAAAGCTTAATGCATGCAGCTTTTTGATTAACATCTGCTGAACCAACCAGCTGAAGTCCGTATGAACGAGATTCAATTGAACACCAGTTTCAAAAACTTTCGCGAAGAATTGCGTTTTGAAAGTTACGTTAGTTCAAGTTGATCTTTGTTTAACAAACTCGTTTTGACAATGAGGCAGTTTGTGGCAAACATGATTTGAAATCAGGAATATTATCACGTCGCAAAATAGACTTAGTTATGTGGCGAAGGAAGATATGCAAAAATTAATTGCAGTATTGTCATTCGGGTCAGCTTACAATGGATTGTTAAAGCACTTGCTAAAAAACAAATTAAAGGTATTGATGACGCGCCGTTGGGAATAAGCGATATTATCTTCATAGGTTCTGAAGGCATGCCGGTATTATTTCGCCGGCTACCTTGTGGAAGTTACTCAAGTTATTAACACAAACAATTATTTGCTCCAGGGTGCCGAGATATTCCGTATTCTACAACGACAACTATTGCGCGATTCTTGGGTCGCGAACTTCCAGTTTCCATGCATAAAGTTTCAGCTTATGACAATTTCCATCATACGAATTTGCCTTATTGACACATTGGTTTCAAGTTGGGTATTCTACATCTCGTTTGTGCAGAATCAATAATCTTGACAAGCTCGACTTGATATCGAGAAATATGTTTCTTAATCACACAACCTTTCTACAGTTGAGTAACTCAGTGTACTATGGAAACGATACTTTTGAATTGGAAGAATGTTTAATTATTTGAGAGGACCTCTTGAAAAATGGCATGAGCGCAAGCTCATACCGCCCGTTGCTAAATAGCACATAAACAACAAGTTTCGTCAACAACGGTATTATTGACTTGGACATTTTTAAGCCTGATAATATAATAGATTGGTTTCTCCAACAAAACTATTGATAGAAGGGATTTGACACAAAAGATAAATTCACTACAAGATATACAAAAACTATCAAATAATAGAAAGATATCGAATGTTCAGTAGAATTTAGAAAATAGTTGTAAACCATCTAGGAGTTAACCGGAGTGAAGGCCTTATTTCATTAAATTTTTGAATTTCAGCTACAAGATGGAATAGAAAATGAAGAATAAACATGAAACTATTGTAAAATTTACTATCACCATGTTTCCTAAGAAAGTTTCGTCGCTGTATTATACGGAAGATCTGGACGTGCAGAAGAGCTTTCAGCAGCACATGGGGACTACAGCCAAAGATTCTTTATTGGGTCTATACCGCTGTGATCAGGCCTATGGTTGCCTATGCTCCAGTAGTGTTGTGGTAGGGGATAAGGACTGGTATTTCCCATCGCCTCCTGGACCGACTGCAGCGGCTTGCACGCGTAGACATATTGAGCGGTATGAGGTCGGCTTCAACGAGAACCCATTACACTTATAGATAAAAACTGAGGCCATGAGAACTGCGTATAGGTTAAAGAGCCTAGGCCACTGGATCAAAGCGCACTACTCTCATAGACACTCATCGATATTAAGTGAGGCAGTCTCTAAATGCCCCATACTAGGAATGAAGCAAGATAGCATGATCCCAGCTATATGTCTCACTTCTGCCAAAATCCTCATCCCGAATAGGGGAGATTGGAGTAACGAAACTCTCACCTTACTGCCACCAGACGGGTTCGTATGGTTCACATATGGGTCCAAGGTTCAAGGTAGGTCAGGCCTCTGGGGCGGGAGTGTACCTAAAGAGGCCGAAGACCACTAGCTCAGTGACTCTAAGCGCTTACTGCACGGTTTTTCCGGCGGAGGTCTATGCAATACTGATTTATGCCATGGAAAACCTGCGAAGAAACTATGTAAATGGGCGCATATATATATTTGCACAGAGAGCCGGTCGGCTTTGGGAGCTCTCAAATCACCCAGAGTCACATCAAAGCTTGTCAAAAATGCAGGGATGCACTGGCTGAACTACCAGGAGAAATGAAGTTCAACTCATCTGGGTCCCTGATACACAGTGAAGTTGTAGGAAACGAATTGGCCAACTCCCTGGAATGGCGAGAGTCGTCTAGCACCCCCGTCGGGTCGGAGCCAATGGTCGCTTCATCAAATTGCGTGTAGGGTCTCGCCTTTCTGGGCTGACTGAATGAATAGAGGTCGGAACTGTGGCGAGAATCACCACGCATGAGGCAGGTCGAGCTCTTCATCAAAGAGCCTGGGCTTAGGCTCTCAAAGAAACTCCTTTCTCTGAACAGAAGGGACATCAGGAAGATGACTAGAATCCTAACCGGTCACTGTCATCTTAGCAAACATCTACACACTATGGGCATCACAGATGACCCAATATGTAGGAAATGCAGAAAAGCGGAAGAATCTGCCTCTCACATTCTGTTGGAATGCCCAGCACTAGCATCCCTCAGGCACCGACACTTCGTAGGATCAAAACTGGTTCCAGAAAAACGTATGAAAGGCAGCACTGGCAATATTCTGGGTTTCTGGCGGGTCACAAACCTGCTAGTGTAGAATGGGCTCCTGACCACGAGGCGCACAATGGGCCCAACTAATTGGCCTAAGTGCATTTGGGGGCTAAGCCTCCTTCCGTCAAATGATAATGATGATTATACGAAAGATCGAATTTTTGTGATTGTATGAACGGTTCGCAAGACATTGTTTGTTAAGGCGGACTTTACAATGTTATTGATACGTAGCTGTGGGAACAATCCGGTCATACAATAACAAAATCGGAACTTTCTAAAGCGACAAACCTTACTCAATGACAATAGAAGCTATAACAATGTATAAACCTAGAGATCATCATAATTTACCCTTTCCCTGATTTGGCACTTCAAGTATTTCGCTTGGTTTCGTAACCTCAACTTCAAATTCACTTTACAAATGTAAGGGCTGATAGTTTAAACCAAATTATATTATACTAGGAGGTCGGTCAGTATGATACCCATGTGCCAACGTTCACTCCGTCTTTCGCATAAACCGATCAAGATCGCGGGCGGCAGTCTGGCTGGTTGCGATTCGTCTTTCTTTTCTCTACAATCGGCAAGATAGTTAGCGTACCGAACAGTGCTCTAAACAAAGCGAAGAGCATCGAGTATTTCCACGTACAGCTCAATAACACGAAAACGGTGTAAGGTACTTAATTGAATTCTTATGCCAGTTAATTTCGAACATCATATCTAGTTTGTGTTAAAATTTCAAGTGGAATGCATGTATTATTTGGCTGCTACACGAAGACATTCCTCGTGCCAATACGATTCAAGAGACGACTTCGTTCGCTACGCTCACTCCGGCCCAAATATATTCCACAGTAGTACCTCTTACGTAAATGAAACTACTATCTGAACATGATGTTAGAAATATTTTAGTAGGCATCCTAAATAATCAGAGTGAAGCTTACTATAATACGTCAAATCCATAATATCGAATATCAACTGTTCTCAGAATAACTGAAATAGAATGCATTGAAGAGAACAAAAGAGCTGTACATTCAAAATGCATGAAACAAAGCATATTTTCAACATACAGTTTTTATTGATGAAGTCTTGCTTGCGACGTATGAATTCTGGCAGCATACATTCGGTCGTATTAGATTATTCCACATTTAATAATTTGTGCAAAGTTTATTCAGTTTAACGTAGACATTTAAATTTGGTTTATTAAGTTACAGTAACTGTAATACTCGCTCTAACACAATTTTCTCCAAGTTTGACATTTATGGGAAACTATGTTAAACATACACAAATACCTGAGCCTAGGATTCTCAGCAAGAGTTACAAACGGATCAAGACTTACATTCGTCCTTCTATTCATTAGTACTTTATCATATTCCCCAGCCACAACAACGTCTCATAGACGATAATTAAACTATACCCTCTCAATAATCTGAATCAGTCATCCGAGAAATTAGAAATATTAACAGCATTATTTGTATTCATCTGTAATAACGAGCTCTTCTCTGGTTTACTTTGTTTACTGAAAGTTATCAATTTACTTATTTTATCAAATTCATTCATATATATCGGTTGCCCTGATTAACTTATATGAATATAACTTGCAGTACGTGTACCGATAATCAGGAAGTGACCCGATATCACGAGTTCCTCATTAGTTAGGCAAATCAGGCAACAATACCGTTAATAGATATATGTAATACTCACTATTCTTTGGTTGAGACACTTACACATTAATTAAGCACTGTGTGATCGAGGGTAGTTGATAAATTACGCTAAGTAGACAAAACTCTCAATCAAAACAAATATGAAATATTTATTAATAATAAAAGAATAAAACAATTATAAAAATGAATTAAAAGTTAAAAGATTAAGTCTAACTAAAGTATTAATCAAGAAATTATGTTAAATTTAGAAAACAATTAATCAATCCTTAATTTCAGAATTAACCTTATTAGAACCTAGATATGTAGTGAAAACTAATTTAACTCAGCCCAGATGTACCAGGGTAAAGAGTTAAACAAAACTATTATGATTTAATTATTCAAGGAATTCTAAATTTTATGTATTCAGCAATATGACTTGATCTAAATGAACTTAGTGAAAATTCTAACATAAATACCAAAACGCAAGCTTAAATAGAAAACTTGGAAAGTTTTCTAAAATATGATTTAAGTGATTCGTGAAATAGTCAAAGCAATATTCAACTCAAGAAGTTAGAATAAAACTGACTTTAGTGTGGTGAGTTTGGTTTCTTATAATCTTGGATAACCAGTTCTCCTTGACCAATAAGTTTGGGGGTAGTAACTCTTACCCAATGAGAGAGAGAGAGAGAGAGAGAGAGAGAGAGAGAGAGATAGGAAGAGGGAGAGAGAGAGAGAGATTTGCCCCAGTCTAGTGAACTGGATACAAAATAACTATTCTATTTTTGTTGACAGGGACCTTAATTTTATGAGCTTATTTAGACTTCTTTGAATTTGGGTATGAATGAAAACTATATCTAGTTTATATTCTAGCTACATGTTTAATAAGAAACGACTGCATTCTGCACGTCTCATGGTATGGTTACGTGAATAGATTGTAGCTCCAAAGGAAAAGACAGAGTAAAAAACCTTCGTTCAAACCGTAGCAAGCGATCTACTTGCCATTTCGAATTAGATCATAAAAATATATCCTAACTACCCATATACTGTAAAGCACTTGTTTTTCTTAGGACCATTTCTATTGAATACGTAATTTATGATTTCCCATTGCAACTGTGAGGAACCTCTTATATTATTATAATGACTCTTCCTTGACAAGGATTCAGAAACTATACATCTTGTTTCCGTCCCACAGATTTGAAGAACAAACTGTATTAATTTATGATGGGACGGTCGTACTAAGAAATGAACTCATGTACTTGACTTCTAATTGATAATTAAGAAGGCAGCTTTGCTACACATCTCCTAAGAAGAAGAATATGCAAAACAAAATCAACTTCCGTTTTTTCCTGAGTGCATGATTGCAGAATGGTGTGTCACTCTTAATATTACTTTCGGAATGATTTTCCTCACTGCATCATGACAAAAGGTTGAAGCTCTGGAGATAAAGAAATAGGAGTTGTACCAGATAACCATATACCAAAATGTTCCATCCTTCACGGGAGTTTCTCTGATGTATTTGTTATATTCAAAAATCAATTATTAGATGGCGTTTTATCGGACCAAGACTCAAACATGTAAACAGGTGGAGAATGACTGAATTAACATCTTTACCGTTTCATATTTGTTATTATTAGCTATTGCTGCGTATAGAATAAATCAATTTAAAATTACTCTAAAGAAAGATTATGATTTGTGGAAGCTGTAGTTAACTCCACTGGGGATAATCCGTTATATGGACGACCACTATAATCTGACATTTGACAGTAGGTGTCTTTTCCTGATGTGATCTGTTTTGATTCGAATCATTGCTGTTGTTGAAATTATCCTGTTAATTACATGTAGATTTTGCTCGTTCGTTATCTTGAATTATTTCGCAAGAAAATTAGAACATTGACCGATACCAATGAATAGTACCGTCAGAAAGAAAAGTTTGAACGAGAAGACTAACTTCTTGGGAATATGTGGTTTCATTCCCTTTTGGGTTGCCCAAGACTATCATGTTTGCCTTTGTCGGCGTATACCGTGGTCGGTTCGTACATATAGGATATTCAGAAATAGTTGGGGAGAATGAAATTCGTCCATTTAAGAGTCCCTTGAACAATGAGGTTAAATGCGTTTTTTCACTTATTATTCAAATTTAAAAAAATGTTTTTTCGTGACAATAGTACTTAAGCAATCCTACTACTTTGACCTATTGAAGTTTTTTTTTCTTCATAGTAAAGGGGTGGGATGAGACACACCTGCCACATCTATTAGAAGTAAATAAAATCTAGAAACGGGATGAACCTTTCGATTCAACATCCTAATATCCAACGGATATTAGGATGTAATGAATTCAAATGATTGAGAAAGAGAAAAAGTGTGAACAGATCCAGATGGTCTCGTTTACCTTACCATAGCCGAACAGTTCCTCCTCACATCTGGCAAGCAACTCAGCTTGGAAAACTGTGTTGAGATCAAAGAGAAGATTATAGAGAAGACAAGTTGAGAACTTCGGGAACCCTTCTCGCACCTTTCACGCTGTCTTTGTCGCACGATTTCCCCTTATAGTCTGCCATGCAAGCAACGAGTATTAGATGAGATGTCGTGTGACAAAGGAAGAGCGAAAAAACTTCTCGGTCGCCTCTTTAGTTAACATCCTTCATTCAAAAGGAGTACCCATCAATATATCCAGAGCGTATGGCCGTTGTCCCATTCCTCTTTCGACGGGATGACAACCCTGGAATTCTGCTTCACAAACCATATGGTTTTGATTCCATCCTGCGGTTCTGGTCGCAGCCTTTCAGGCGGTCCTTAAAAAGAGGGGATTGATCCATCTCTTCAGGGAGCCATCGCAGTGATAGGGGTGACACGCCCAGCAAGGCCTTCAATGCTGCAGTCGGTGTACTCTTCCTCGCGGATGTAATGCCTCTGAGGAAGAACAACTCAAATCAAATCAAATAATGGACATAGTCTGCCGTTAAGTGATCAAAATCCATTCCGAACCTAAATATCCGCGGATAGCTAATTTTGAGAATTCTTGGCTTCTGGATGGATTCCGAGTCACAATAGTACGACTTGATGCTGACGTTTTGCCAACCATTACAGGTGTCGTCTTCAGGGCAGGCCTGAGGCTTGAACTGAAACTGATCCGTCTGGTTCCTGTAGTGGTATTTATTGTGTGAAAAAACCTTCACTCTACCCAGTTAACTACCTTTATTACGGTGGTTAACTCCATTCTGGCATTTGACCCTGCCGTTGTGTGATGTGCGAAGTGGAATTTTCGATGGGTTTCCAAATGTTGGGAAGATGATGAATATTCTGCCCCTTGCCGAATACGTGGCTGTGATATGTTCTCCTTATCTGATCAAAGACATTCAACATCTCGAAAGAGTTCAACGAAAAGCCTCCCGCTAGGCCCATGGTCTCTTCCATCTTCCTTACATAAACTGGTTTTGCCTCCCCTAGCTGATAGAAGAATTCGCGGAGATCTAATACAAACTTATCGCATTCTACAGGATTCATTTTCGGTTGACTTAAAACATTTATTCACCTTGAATTCTGACATCCGATTTCGTGGTCACAGTTTTATGTTAACATGGGAAAACTTCAACTCCATATCCCGCCAAAACTTTCTATCTAACAGAGTTTGCCTACCCTGGAATGGTCTACCGGATAATGTAGCTTCGGCTATATCTGTCAATTATTTTTAAAATCGCTAGTATTCTTTTAGTGACGCATCACCCCCGTCGCTTGTGTGATACCTGTGTTTCTTTGGGTAATGCGCGGTTCTATGTGACCTCATAAGTAATTATTACATTTTACTGCACTATCATTCTTTTTCATCATTTACTTTATATCCTTTAGTTATAATTTTGATAATTTTACTATTGTTCAATTGCTACCATTTCTAAATTTATTGTAAATCATTAGGTACTGTTCACATTTTGTATTTTGGGCGTAATAGGTTCTAAATCCTTTGCCCCTTTTCAAACATAATAATATCCTGAGTCACGGATAGGCAGTGGATGAAGGAGCTGGGGGATTTGTGGCTTGAGTTGATTTGAAATTTTAGACAAAGTTTATTTATGTATGGCTCTTTGAATGTTATAATGAGAGAATTTAGTTGATAATAAGACAGATGGAAGGTGTTTTAATTCTGATTTTAAGGATTGTGAACCAAGGAGTTCATGACAGATTGCTTTTGGGCAGAGTAGTGCTAGCGAAGGCTATTGAGGTATCTATCGGTGTGAGAAGGATTTCGATAGACAGAATAGTATCGTCAGTTTGTCGACTAACTAATAGATCTAGGAACGGTTGTAAGCCCTTCGATTCAACTTCCATGGTGAAACGGATATTGGGATGTAATGAATTCGAATGATAGAGAAAGGGAAGAAGTTATTCGCAACCATGTTGCGGTTTGAGAACATATAAGTTGACAGCATCTTGGTCAAGAGTTTCCATGAAGATATTAGCTATGACCGGAGGAGGTGTAAAATTTATAGCAGCTTTCGAGGACTGCTCGTAAAACTTGCCATCATACAGAAAACATATTGAAGATAGACAAAAATCAATTAACGGAAGTGAGTCTAATGAAATGTTTTTGGCAGGTAACAGTCGAGAAATTATGGAAAGGGTGTCTGGAACATTGGTAAAGAGTGATGTGTGTGAAAAGAGGTGCCGGAACGGAGTTAAACACCTGAATAAAGACAGTGAACTGTGTAGCGTTAGTCTATCTATTTATTTATTGATTCACATTACACATTACACCCATTTAACAGGCATAGACCCCAATTACAAGATAAGGAATAACACAAGATAATATATACAAGAAAATATTATAACAGGCATTGAAATTAAACTGAGATAACTTAACATTCTAAGAACAGAACATAATCATATAACTAGAACAAAAATTAAACAAAGAAGAGAGGAAATGTAATCTATAGAGAACTGAGGATTGCACGAAACGCTTCAGACCTCAGATGAGTCAAACTACATGTGAATAGATCGATCCGCATATGTATGTTATTGTAAGCTTTGCACATGCCACCGATTGGCGAGCACTTGCTTATGTTTGTTTTCGGTGTAGGCAAGTAAAAAAATAAATTAAGTCTGAAGGCACATGAAAACACAAAGCTCGCAAAATTTCCGAACAGTTCACAGAAGAATGGAAGAGTTTGAACAGGAATACTATACCCGACCTGGATCTCCGGTAAGCCAAGCTGTCGAAAAAAAACCTCGATAGTAAATCGGTATGCGGATAGCCAATAAAACGGTGATATTGTCACATTCAAAAGCAAGATATCTGAGAAGTCTGCGTTGGATGCTTTCCACAGAGACAACATGAATCTGGTAGAATGGAGACCATACCAAGGACGCATATTCCAACCGTGATCTTACAAATGTATTAAAGAGAAGAATAGATGTCTGAATTTTGGAAAACTATCCAGAACATCTTAGAGCGAGCCCCAACATCTTAGGAACTTTGGCGCACATATGACTGATATGATCAATGAATGATAACCTTCTGTCAAAGATAACACCAAGGTCACAGAACGTCTTCGGTCTATTCAAGACACGGGCATCCAGGGTATATTCGTATAGAACGTCATTGGACTTCCAGCGAGAATGTCAAGCCAGCACATTTACCAACATTAAGAGACAACATATTCTTCAAACACCATGCATTCACAGCTGACAGATTGGATTGAAGTCTGAGACAGTCACCGAGATCAGATACCCTGAAATATATTTTGAAGTCGTCGGCATGCAAAAGATGGGCGACATCCAAGACCGCCAAGAAATCATTTATGAACAAAATGAAGTATAGAGGGTCAAAAACGGTTCCCTGTGGCACCCCCGAAGTAGCAAAAAGGTCGGCCGATCTTCGACCACGATAACACACAAAGTGTTCTCTTGACTCCAGGTAAGATTTGAAAAAGAAAAGAAGATTGGCAGAGAAACCAAAGTTGTCAAGTTTATTAAGAAGAATGCCGTGGTCCAGTCTTTCGCACGCTTTCGAAAAATCTAAGTAGAGAACATACGTCTACAGTCTCTTGTCAATAGCCTTCGAAATATAGTCTGTAATACAGATCAGATTGGTAGTTGTGGAGCGAGCCGATACAAAATCATGTTGCTGCTCAGATATCAACGCTTTGACGTTGAAATATATAATAATTATAACATCAAATACCTCTACGAAAACCTCAGTTCCAGTTCAAGCCTCACGCCTGCCATGAAGATGCCACCTGTAATGGTTGGCGAAACGTCAACATCAAGTCATGCTATTGTGACATGGAATTCATCCGGAAGCCAAGAATTTTCAATTTAATAGATAAATGTACATCGTAGCTACTTCAAACAAATAAAAGAGTACTAACATATTACAAAAGAGCTAACCTAATATATAAATTCAATGATAGACCGTTAGTAAAATTTCATCTAATTGGGTATAATTTATTCAGGGCTTAAACGATAAATTAGCAGCATATACTTATACACATTTTACAAGGGAGAATTATTAAGGATTTGTGGATCTGGAAGCAAGATACCAGACTTCTTATACTTATTGATTTCTGGGGATTCCAGCAAATGTGGTTTATTACTTTTCCTGAATTTGTAATTTGTAAGATCCTAAAATCATCATTAAAGTTGTGGTTTCTCATAATTAAATGTTCTGCAAATGTTGAATTAGATTTATTATTAATGAAACTACGCCTATCCTCTTTGATCCGATTTTTGAAGGGTCCTTCCGGTCTAACTAATGTATATCTCAAGGCAACACTCAGGTGTCAAGTTGTAAACTCCACATTTGTCTTCTCCAGAGGATTTGTCTTTATTATTTTTGATAAACCTAAACTATTTTGCATTTAATACGCTACATCAATAACTAAATTAATAAGAACATTTGAATCTTCAGTAGTGGGTGACCCCATATTATTCTACAAATGTGGAATCAGATTTATTATTAATGAAACTACGCCTGTGTTATTTGATCCGTTTCTTGGAGATTCTACCTGTTTGACCACACATTTGTCTTTTTCCGTTGATTATTCTTTATCATTTTTGATAAACCTAAACTATTTTGCGTTTTATACGCTACGTCAATACCTAAATTCATAAGAATATTCGAAACTTTAGTAGTGGGTGGCTCCATATATAGCGTGATCAGTTAAGGGCGGCTCTCGGCCATATCTCAAAAACTACTGGGAATAGGAATGTGTGAAAAAAATAGTTTGATTGAAAAGGAGAAAATCCTGGAAATCATTTTTTTGTTCTGAATTTTTCCGCAAGGGGGCGCAATTGGAAATTAAATAGTAAAATTCCAAATTTCTCCGGAAACTCTCACATTTAGGTATATCTTTATTAGCAATTTCATTAGGAACTATCGTGTACCAATAGATACGTCAATTGAAAGTACGTACCTTCTTCTTCTATACAAACTCAAGTTTACTGAAATCGAATGAGTCGCTTAGAAACTACATCGAGTTAATTGAATATACTTTCAATAGCTTCCCCCACTCTTACCAAGGTCGGTACGCCAATGAGCTTCAAACCAAAATGATGCAAATATGTCTATCCTTTCTAATGATGTTAACAAAGATATACCTTAATAAGGAAATTTCAGGAGAAATTTGGAATTTTAATATTAAATTTTCAATTGCGCCCCCTAGCGGCAAAATTCAGAATATAAAAATGATTTCCAGGATTTTTTCTTGGTCACTTTACTCATACATTTTTTTTCCCACATTTCTATTCCCAGTAGCTTCTGAGATATGGCCGAGAGCCGCCATTAACTGATCACGCTGTATATGATACCAACATAGCAATAGGTTTGTTTTATTGTAGGAAACACTGAGTTGACATATATCTTTTGATATATTAGTTCGAAAGAGTAACTATTATTTACCCTGATTTACTTAATGATATTCTACTTTTTATGGAAATCAAAATTAGCTGTAAATGAAACTATTTTAGGTTGCTATTTTACGTTGAAATAGATGGTTTAATATATTATGAATTGTTAGGTCAGGGGGGTTTGAAAATATTGAAAAATCAAATTTGTTATTTACTATTTCCTCCATTTTAATTGTCAATTACTGAAAGTCAAACTTTCGTTCAAAAATCAAATTTGATTTATTCTACAGGATGTGTCCAAGATAAGTATTTCTACCATGGGGATATGGGAAACGGTGATAGATACAGTTTTGGTTAGATGGAGAAACAGTTGAAAACCTAGAGAGTATTACATATGGAAGTATAGAATTCTCAGAATCATGGTTGTTTTTCAAGTAATTTAATTTATCGTCAGAGATGGAACAAAATGAACGTCAACTGTTCATACGCTTTCTTGTCTTGTTGTCAATTTTCATATCCGACGTTTTGTTTCCGATCAACAATCATCAAATTTTTTAAATTACGGCATTGTTTTCTTTTAATACTAATTTTTGAGGTATTTTTCATTCTACAATCATTTATGTAATTAGCACTACACTCAATAATGTGATTTACCATAATTGTGCAAGTCTGCTTTGTTTGTTGGTAAGTGTAGTGCTTATAACACTTGCAATTTATTGAGAGGCGACGCTTTCACCTCGACTAGGACTTTCTAATCTTACTAAATTAAAATTTGTGAATCGATATTGTTTGGGACGCCATTTCTTCCCGTAGCCTTGTTTCTGATATACCAGCTATTGCCAGCTCATTTTCTATTATAATATCGTTGAATATATCAAAATTTTGTTCAGAGCACGAACAGCGACATGACCGATTTTTGTCATTACTTTTTTAACATTGACATTGTAGGGGTCCAATAATGTATTTCATAAATAACTCTTCCTTTCCATTTTCTTATAGGTTTTTGAGTTCTCCAAACGAAACTTCAAATTTTCGACATCCCATGACCGTTTTGTCAGTATTGGTTTGGACGGGATGATACTTTTGTTTCAATTTGTTTCTTTTTCAAAACTGCGACTACGATATCTTTCAATAAAAACTTCACTTCCAACGGAGTGGACTTGTTCAGTGGAGATGTTCCTAATCGGTTTATTTTTATATTTTCTACTTTTATGTCAGACATAATTGCTTGTAGAACATCATTAACTTTCTGCAAATCTGCTTTACGCTGTTCCATAGGATTATCTCCCTGTAGTTCAACTATAATACAGAATATCAGATTATTTTCTCTATTTTTACGATCTGCTATTTCTTGTAATATTGATTCCATAATTTCAGAATCTTTTCGTTTGATCGATTGTATTCCAAGCATTGTACTTGGATTCAGTGCTTAGTTTGTCTGATAATTCCTTTTGCAATAATGCAATATTCTTAGCTCGCTCTAGAACAAAAAATGAAGATTGAGGAGAGAAAAAATACAGAGTATGATGATGGAATTGAATGGAGTTCCGTGAATACTATTTCCATCATGAGACAAATTACTGAATTATGAAATATCTCCCTTCGGAGTTCGAGGAATGAATTGAGATAGTCAAGGCAATCCGTTCCAAACAACAAATTCTTATTTTGTGCAGTCAAATGGGTATTTGAGGTCGAAATCCTTGGGAAATGGACCGATTTTGATAGGACAAAGTGCATGCTCTTCGAAATTTTATCAGAAACAAAGTCTACCTCGTCTAAAGTTGCGCTAAATTGACAATTTAATTAGCGTATTTATGAAATTAAATGTTCATAAAAAATGATCGGATAAACACTATTTTTGGTCAGTGAACATATGAAAATAGTTTAACAAGTAGCTGAATTAACTTCATTTGTTACGAACAATTTATTTATTAACAAATAGACGAATCCGAGAAAAACTACGAGTTTAGGATCGTTTTCGAATAATTTTGGCCTTCTGAGTTCGATCGTCGAATGTGTACCCGCTGATTTGTTAATTTGTTATAAGCAAATTATATTTATTAATTAATATACGAATTTCTCCAAAACGTCGAGTTTATTGTCGTTTGCAGCTAATTTTGGCCTTCTGGGTACGATTTTATTGTTATTATGGTATTTAAATGCATACATAAATTTTAAAATTGTTATAAATAAATTATTTATTAATAATCATACGAATTTGACCAAAATTTCGTGTTTTATAGTCGTTTTTAGCAAATTTTGGGCTCTTGACTAGGATTTTATTGTTATTATAGTCCTTAAGAATTGTTATAAAGAAATTATTTATCAATAAATATAGGAATTGCGCCAAAAGGTGTTTTTAAAATTAATGTATTAATAGTCAAATAATTTATATAAAAAATAAAAAATATATATATGTAAAATCGAGTCTTAGTAAAATAACAAATTAATTAATATGAAAATGCCATTTTCAAGAAAAAAATAGTTTAATTCAAACGTATCACGAATAATACTTCAAAATTCTAATATCAGGGAACCTTTATGAGCAACGTATTATACCCTAAGATGGACGAGAATAAAATATTTTTTATTTGTTCGTTTCAAAATAGAGATTTTTCCAGTAACATACATATCTTTTTTTTTGTTATTGTTTATTTGACTATTAATACATCAATTTTTGAAACACTTCACACTGAATTTTGACGCAATTCGTATATTTATCAATCAATAATTTGTTTATAGCAGTTAAAAAATTTATCTATGCGTGTAAGGACTATAATAACAATAAAATCGTACTCACGAAGTTAAAATTAGCTGAAAACGACTATAAACTCGACATTTTGGTCAAATTCGTACAATTATTAATAAATAATTTATTTATAACAATTCAAAAATTAATGTATGCATTTAAAGACCATAATAACAATAAAATCGTACTCAGAAGGACAAAATTAGCTAAAAACGACTATAAACTCGACATTTTGGTCAAATTCGTACAATTATTAATAAATAATTTATTTATAACAATTCAAAAATTAATGTATGAATTTAAAGACCATAATAACAATAAAATCGTACTCAGAAGGACAAAATTAGCTGAAAACGACTATAAACTCGACATTTTGGTCAAATTCGTACAATTATTAATAAATAATTTATTTATAACAATTCAAAAATTAATGTATGCATTTAAAGACCATAATAACAATAAAATCGTACTCAGAAGGACAAAATTAGCTGAAAACGACTATAAATTCGACATTCTGGTCAAATTCGTATATTTATTAATAAATATAATTTTTTACAACAAATTAACAAATTAGCGGGTATATATTCGATGATATTGACGACAAAATCGAACTCAGAAGGCCAAAATTATCCGAAAACGATCGTAAACTCGTAGTTTTGGTCGAATTCGTCTTTTTGTTAATACATAAATTGTTTATAACAAATAAAGTTAATTCAACTACTTGTTTAACTATTCTCATTTGTTCACTGACCAAAAATAGTCTTTAAACTAATCAAATTGTTAATTTATTGTTTATAAATAATGCAAAATTTTTGCGCAATCTTAGACGAGGTAGACTTTGTTCCTTATGAAATTCCGAAGAGAATGCACTTTGTCACATCAAAATCGGTCCATTTCCCAAGGATTTCGAGATTTGGCCTATTTTTATACCCATTTGACTGCACTATTAGAATGAATATCAACAAATAGTCTAGTCAATTTAGCAAAAAAGCTCGGAATTTTTCCAAACAAACCAATCAACTTTTTTTTGCAAATCGTTCCTGGACGGATACTGAACGATATTGAACTTTAAGATCTAGTCGCTCGACCACTTTTCACCTGTTAAGCCGGAAATTGACCAATTTTCATGGGAAAATTAGCAAAATTGGTAAGTATTGCCAAAATTGGCTGGAAAACTCCACTCGGGGGTTTTCGGGGTCGCTGATCACGATTCCGAAGTTAGATTTACCATTTTCCACCGCGGTAGCTCGAAATTGGCCAACTTTATGTCCCAAAAATGGTCAAATTTAATAATTTCGCAGTTTTTGTTGAAATTGACTAAAACGTTTCACTCGGGGATTTTCGAGGTCGCTGATCACGATTCCGAAGTTAGATGTACCATTTTCCACCGCGGTAGCTAGAAATTGGCCAATTTGATGTTAGAAAAATGGATAAATTAGATAATTTCGTAATTTTTGTTGAAAATGGCTAGAAAATATCGCTTAGGGGTTTAGTGATTCTGGAGTAACATTTTTTTATTATTATACATACCATTTAGAAATTTACCAATTTCATGGCAAAAAAATATTTCATACCTGAAATTGGTCCACCGTCTAGAAACAAATTGGACAAATTCAAATAAGAACAAGAATTTATGAATATATTTTTATTGAACATTTTAATATTTCATTAATTTTTTTACATTTTGTTATTTACAATTTATATTTT
This sequence comes from Endomychus coccineus, assembly GCA_958510875.1. NCBI lineage: Eukaryota > Metazoa > Arthropoda > Insecta > Coleoptera > Endomychidae > Endomychus > Endomychus coccineus. Next base: position 29,229,406 of record OY294071.1, read on the forward strand.
ACAATTTCTTACATTTACATTCACACTTACATTCTAATGTATATAAATTTGAAAATATTATAAATAAAATTCTGGGTACCATTCCAAAACTATAATTTGCAAGAGACAGGTATATCAGAAATTACTGATTCTCGAACGCAAGCGTCATTTGTTATTGGATATGAAACAAATGATTTACAGTCACGGATAAATTCCCTGACTTTTGATAGCAGTGCCAATTTCAACAAAAATTACGAAATTATCTAATTTATTCATTTTTCTGACATAAAATTGGCCAATTTCTAGCTACCGCGATGGAAAATGGTAAATCTGACTCCGGAATCGTGATCAGCTACCCCGAACACCCCCGAGTGGAGTATTCCAGCCAATTTTGGCAATACTTACCAACTTTGCAAATTTTCCCATGAAAATTGGCCAATTTCCGGTTTAACAGGTGAAAAATGGTCGAGCGACTTGATCTTAAAGTTCAATATCGTTCAATATCCGTCCAGGTATGATTTGCAAAAAAAATTAAGTTGATTGATTGGTTTGGAAAAAATTCCGAACTTTCACAATTTTAAGGTCTAATTTGACCTGACTAGGTATCTTTGTAATTGTTAACAGATGAATTAAACTTATGATTCTTGGGAGCGATAACTTTACATTCTCTTTGATTCTCTGTTAGGAGAAGACATCTTCTGGTTCGTACCAGTCGAATTTCCCGACATTATTTCTTCGAGAATAGTGCTTTGCGTACGCTTCGCTGCTAGTAATTGAACTATCGCATTTAAAATACTCTTGCGCATCCACCAGAATGTTTCTCTACCTGCAAATTGAATTTGAGTTCTTCTCATCCTCCTAGCTCCACTATAGATTATTGGCATTTGTTTCCATAGCCATTCAAATTAGTCTCAAATTAGTTTAGGCAGTTATAACTTCGTTATTGTTCATTCTAGCTAAAAGTTTATGATGAACAATCTCATTCTAAATTCGCATATCTTTCATGAAAAATATATCATTAAATTCAGTTTCTCCGATTTTACAGTGGAAAAATTTTACTAGTTGGCTAATCACACCTAAAGTAGCAATAAAAATGAAGGAGTTACCAATGATATGCACTGAATCTGCATCATCCTGTATTTCAAGTAATACATTATCTGATAGAGTTTAAAATACTCCAGCGCATTTACTAACTTGTTATTTTATTTCCCAACTGATAGTACTAGCTGATATACCTAGCATTATCCGGACTGCAGAAACGGAGATTGTTCCTATGTTTCATCCCCTTCCAAAAATACCCCTAGCACCCCTCGCGCTGAACTTGAACCTAAAACTGCATCATAAATGCTACTTTTAATGGGTCGTTCTCGATTAGTTTTACTGTGTAGCAGAAAAATCTGAAGATTGGATAGAGGCCGCCTTTTTTATAAACTTCAATGTTTAAATAATAACTGTACGCCCGTGCTTCCCCAATATACTCGTATGCTTCACAAAGTGAGAAAGGAGTTTGAGGTAGCTTAGCAGAATCTCATGTAGCCAGCCACTGACTTTCCACTTGTTTTGAAAGTGAAGTGGACAAAATATCATCAAGATCGCTACTCATCTGCTTCAAAGGAGAATGGGACAATACCGTCTGTAGTAAAAAGCCTGAACACTCGATCGTGATGTCACAAGCCAGGGGCTGAATATAATAACTGATGAAAGGGTGGGCAAAGTCGCCCTATAATATCTCAACAAGGGCTTGCAAGGGCCATGTTTTATCAATTAACAGGTTCGGTGCTGGGTTATGGGCGCAGTTTCGTATAGAACTTAGACATAGGAGCAGATGGTTGCAATCACAACACTGGGTACGAAATGTAATGTATGGTTTTAATGTTCACTACATGGTACTCTCTAATACTAACTTAGACTGACTAAGAAGTAAGTTAACAGGCTGAGTTACTGAACCTACTTCTTACTATCTTGAATATTCAATTCCAAGGGAGAAGCTTTGCTCCTCTAATAATAATCCATGCTAGAGTTCGATGAAGGTGGCTCTACGTGCCGGCATTGACACTCATGTCATGCACTTACGGTCGGAACCTTGTCAACTCATCATTTGTTATGCTATATAATAAAAATAACAAATATGTTGTATGTTTAATAAACATTATTATGACATAAGAAAATAGAATATTGTAATTTATCCAATTTAGAATGAATTAAGGGATATCACAACAGCATAATTCTGTAATACCGAAAGTAAAACGAAAGTTGTATTTATGCTTTAGGACGTATATAAGGACTTCCTGTTCAAACGAGATGCCAGACGGGAACTGAGTCCTTAGTTGCACCACATTTGTGTTCAATAATGTGAAAAACTTGTCATCTAATGGTTTTGTTTGAAAATTTCCTAATTTAAATAAGTTCATTGGAACAATACGAAATTATTTCTAAGATTCCGTGAACTGTGTGTTACCATGCTTTACGTGTCTGTGTTGTTAATTTCTTCAAACCCGAACTAGACCTCCACATAGCTAACCAATTTAATAATTTCTTAAAAAGTTGATTTTTGAATCATCATCTGTCAAGTTACCTTTGACTATAGGTTCCTGGAGATTGTCCCTTAATCGTCGCCTTTTGAGGGAAGTTTTAATGACTATTTTCCACTAAATTCATATAATATTTATTAACTGGGCTGTAATTTAAGAATGCTCTATATTTGAGCCAAATTGAAGTAGAGCCTATATAACATATCTATTGAATAACTTGAGGGCTTACTTCAACATTTCCACGTTCCAAATTTGTAGAATAGATTGCTCTCAAATTCAACGAATATCCAAATTTTAACAATGTATCATGTTCGACCATTTTTTGAAAACATACAATGAGGCAACTTCCTCGTCTCCCGAGTTGGGATACTGTATAATTTGATTGGGTTTCTGATTTAACCGATTATTTCTTATACATTTGAGAATGTGAACGGAATCGAATAGATAAAATATTGGTCTTAAATTATCAACTGGATGAGGATACACGAAACTCAACTTATTATGCTTAGAAAAATTGTTCATTATTTCCAGTGCATTATTATCACATATAATACAGAATCTTTTGTATCCAATTTATTCCAATTCCAAAATAATTGACAAAATTCACACTTACTATGGTACCGATACCGATACGAGAATCTTGTTCTGTTATTGTTGTCACCATGAAATCTTCCACAGGGACAGCCGATATCCATTGTTTCCGGAGTTCATTATCTTTAGGAAAACTAAACATTTGAACTTTTGACCCATTGTTGCAATTTCTCTTGCAGCTAGGAGCAGAACAATTATTTAGCATAATTAATTAACTAACAGACGTCAGTAAACTGCACGTACGACACAAAATGCAGTAAGCATTCACTCAGGAATCCACTCTTTATTCAGTCATAATACTCTTGTACACGCTTATTTACAGTTAAAAATACGTTCCAATCATAAGAGCACACCTTGGGAGCTGGTGCAACATATAAATTTACCCAAGAAAATGTTAAAACTATGTTTAATTCTAAAATGTATTACCTGTCTCAGTCTAAACCGGCAACGCGCCATTGGGACTAAACAATATTTCGCATGCTACGTATCTTATCAAAGGCTCTCGTTGATGACCTCACACTGACATTTGTACTAGGCGTTAAAGGCTTATACTATAGAGGGTATTGTATGGGGTAGTTCTTCGGAAATCTCATGAAGGCAGTGATTTTCCTCTTATTTTGAAAGTCAAGTGAGCAAAATTTCATCAAGATCGGAATAAAAATACAGATTTGTTAAAAAACAAACATTTTTTTTCAAAGGATTAGGAATTTTGTGATTAGATTAAATTTTTACATTTGGTTTCATTGGAATTTTTAGTGCTATGCCACTGGGATTCGATCAGCTTTGATCATTTGTACGTTACCAAAAGATAGAAAAACTAGACAACATCGTACTCGAATCAACAAGGGTTAGATCTAAGAAACCGATCTCCTTCACAGCTGAGGATCTATTACTTCGAATGAGAACCATGACTCAAATCTTCTATTAGCTTTATTTATGATGTGTCTTTATATCTGAGAGAGCAAGTACATTTTCCCTTTCGTTACACCATCAATATCTCTCAATCAATACATGGGTATTTTAACGCTAAAAGTATGCTGCAACCGAGAGAAAACAATTTCAAATGAAATAACCTTACTATGAATATTGTAATCTTTGACAGCAAAACTACATAACGGCGAACAAATTCACCCTTTAAGTAATTAATTTCCATTGTATTAAATATAATAAAAAGCATGCTGAAGCAACCTTTTCATGGAAGTTTGTGTTCAAATATGAACTTTAATGAACGAGTTATTCTCAAAAAGGAAAATAACACACCCATCCCGTTCCTTGCTGATTTTTGACTGGATGTCTCACAACTGAAATTGGAACAATAGGACTTTTGTTGTTTTCTTGTCTGAAAATAGAAACTCACTTCACGCTTGGAATAAATGAACGAGATTTTCAGGAGAAGGTAGAGCTATTGCAAATCTGCTACAACTGGAATGATTATCACTTTATCAAGTGATGCTCATGTCCTGAACGAAGGCAGAACTCATAAAAACATCTGAACTTTCTTAGAAAAAGCATTAGAATATTTACAAAGAAAGTATTTAGAGATGGGTGACAATTTAAACTATGACCAAACACAAATTACAATCCTAACGGAATAAAATAAGGTATGTACCTTCGAACGAATGAAAGTGTTTGGATACTTGAGGTTACAAAAACATGTAAAAAAGAAGAAACATGTAAAATCATAATGAGAATGGCAAAGGTAGGAAAAACTATGGTAACGATGCACTCATTAACACCAGAGAAAAATATCATGAGAATCAGTTTAGAACAGTAATTCGCGGTATTTTATGAATGTTAAACCTGGGTAATGAACAAAAGAGGAATAAAAATCAAACATCTGAGAAGGCTAAAGGTGCTGAGTAGGATTTACGGAAGAGTTGAAGTACAAGCTGAGAAATGGAGAAGGAGAAGAATGCTGGTAACTAACAAGTATTAAAAAAACCTGCTATAAGCCAAATAGTCATATCTATTTGAGGATGCCAAATGAGCGAAAATGATAATGATGGGAGGGGAACTTCGGGCAAGGGTAGAGGAGTTTCAAGCAATGGGCATCTAAGGCCCATATTTAGTGATGATATTTGATCAAAGCCACCAACGACTATATGCTCAAAGCATTATTCTCTAATACGATGCCATGAAATTCCCCACTTACAGAAGCATGATTGTAAAGTACAAAGGCGTGTTTGGTAACCACAATTTCAATTTTTCTTCTTGACTCTAGACTTTGACGTAATTAAATTGATCAGCATTCCGATGAATCCAGAACTTGTCCCTGAATATGCTACAGGAAAATGCACAACTCCCCTAGCAAGGACTATATGATTGATAGAGAAATATTAGCACTTTGACTGTCTCACGTGCCGCTCTATCCTCCAGCTTCAGGGTATGTTTGAGGGCTTAACCCCAACATATAAGCAGTACTCCAGAGCAGATCGAATCTGTGCTTTGTAGATTATGAGGAGCTGCTGGGATGTAAAGTAGCTATTGGCACCTAACATGATCCTACCATGAGAAGATGCTGTTAGTGGTGACCCCGAGCATGGATATGAAAGACTTCGTAGGAATAATATGACATCATCATATTAGGGATTGTGAGATCCGCCTTCCTGGAGAAGACGCAAGCTTAAGTTTTGGCTGCGTTGAAATCTACTAGATTATCAGATCCTCATTTCAAAATCTTTGCCAAATCTTCATTAATTGCGTCAACCTATCTCTATCCTCTGGCTTAGATGACAAAAGCGGTATGAAGTATACCATCATCTGCAAAGTTGTGGACTGGACAGGTGGTCACTTCCAGCAGATCGTTCATATGGAGCAAAAACAAAGATGATGCCAAGACAGATCCCTGTGGAACACCAGCGTTGATAGCCGTCGTATCAGAGGATACTCCGTCAACCACCACATGGAGTGATTTATCTGAGAGAAAACTCGAGCTAAGGCGGCAAACCATATGACGGAAGTTTCTCAAAGAGGCTTGGCTGCACTCTAGCTATCTTCCATCGGGAAGAAAACACACCGAGCTTGTATGAAAGGGTGAACAACCTGCAGGAAACTGTTAATTCAGGCGCACACGACAGGTGGTACTACGTCTGACCCCATAGACTTTTTGGTATTCAGATCGAGAAGGATGTGCCTAATTGTGCTCTGACGAAAGACAATTCCAGGCATATGGCTATCGATAGCAGCAATATTAGGAGGGTCCTTCCCTTGTGGATCCAAAGTAGAATTTTCTACAAGCATTCCAGCAAAAGCATCATATATGTGCTTTGTAGATCATGAGGAGCTGTTGGGCTGTAATGTAGCTCTTCGCAAGGAATAGAAACCATGTTTCTGTGAAGCAGTTTCTGCAATGGACCTCACATCAACGTCCAATGATATAATGTTGTTGGTGGCGATACCGAGCATGGATCTAGAAGACTTCATAGGAATAGTTGTACGTGATATCATCATATTATTGATTGAGGGATTCGCCTTCTTGGAGAGAATACGAGTTTGTGTTTTGGTTACATTAAACTTCACTAGATTATCAGATCCACATTCAAAAGATCTAGTCAGATCCTCATTTATACCATTGACGTGTTTCTGTCTTGCACCTCTTCTTCATTGGAACATATATGAGTTCTAGGAGAGAAATCAGTATGATAATCAAGACAGATACTTGAATGTCCCGACATATGATCGAAAATGTTTTTCGATAATTCGATATCAATAAAAAAACATTCCAGATGTACATGTTCTGTTGACTATTCGATCAAACCGAAAAAATTGCGATAGATTGAGAGTTCCCTTGTCTTAGGTAAAATGTTATGACAGGTAGGTTCCGTAAAGTGTTGCAATTTTTATGATGCAAATCTTTACACTGTCCTATTCAAACAACCTTCTTAATTAGCCACGTAGAATAAATGTTATTCCAACTACGCGAATTAGTAGCTGGGCGTTAAAACTGAGAACTTTGTAGGTTTAAGTATGAAAAATTGTATCACAAGTTGCTGTATTTTGTTCTTGAATGTGTGAGCCAGCAAGTTAAATTTATGGAAAGACGACGCTCCTACTTATGTGTTTTCTCCATTATTGTTATTAAGAACGTAATGTACGCCTGTGTTGAAGAAATGAATCCGCAAGGAGGCTCTGGCTTTCACTGAGGCTCTGGCTAAGGTGACAGAAAGATAAGGACAGATGTATAGTCAGTGTGTCATCAAATAAAATTAAACCATGCCACGTAATAAGATGAAATTGTGCCGTCAGAATGCAGAATCCAGTTGATATATGCCGCTTTTTGTCACGGAAACTTTAAAACTAAGTATTTTCAGGATATTGACGTTCAACTTCTTCATCACTACAGATTCATTTGCACTTCTAAATCTTAATTCGTTATATTGAAACGAATCCCATCATATCTGAATTTTCGTCCACAATTTCAACTTCCGTTGAACTCTGTCTCTTCATATCAATTGAAGAATGTAGGCCAGTACTCATGCAAATTTATTATTACTTTTAGCACCCATTCTAACTGAGATATGTATCTTATATCTGCATACCCGACGTACATATATAATATAAAAGCTGAGTTGAGTTTCACAGAGGAATAATTTTAATCGGTCAAGATGAAAGCAGTATTGTCGAAGAAGTTGTTTATATCTTGATCACACTATAGTGTTCGTAGAACATAGTCTGATCCAGCGGTGGAGTCATGGAAGTAGAATAAGGCTTTAGAATGTTTCTTAAGTGTTTGGAGGCTGATTATAGGCATCTGGAAAGGTCTCACTAGATAAAGAGTCCCACAACTACGCCATTCGATAGAACATTAAGTCTGGTAGAAACAAGTTTGGCAAGTTTCAAGCCTGAAGAGTAAGGGATGACCAAATCGTGCTGGAATAACAAACACGATTTTTGATGAACACCGATCATGAAGGTATCTATAGAAAATAGATGGATCGCTCACCTGCCAGCGAGGTTCTAGAAAGGTCAATTAACTCGTTAGTGGGGCATCACCAGTCAGACGAATAGCTCTCACTCTTCTGACTAGAATCTTAGAGCTTAAGCATATGTTTGGAAGTTGAACTTGTAACGATCTGACTTTTGAATAAATCGTTACAAATCATTATCATGATAGAAACCTATAATAATTTGATTTTATATCCTTGAACTTCCTCCCAATTGAAGAACTCTATCTTAAATGATAAAGTTAACTGTATTCAATTAATACGGTGCGGATTCAACGAACACTATATTGTTACCCCCACATCCGAATTATTAATTAGGAAGGGAGACTCGGAATAAAACCGGTTGCGGTTGATAACTAACCATCTTTGGTGTTTCTGTGAAGACAAGGTAGGTCTTAATCAAAGTTATTAATTAAATTGTTTTTTGAGTAGCATTGAATCTTTAATATTTCATTCATAATCAGGCTTACTCTGATTTATACAAAACTTTGATTGTTTCCTGCTCTTATAACAGGCACCTAGGTCTCTTGATTATAGATATTGTAATTTCATTCATTTTATCATTTATTCAATTGACCAAATCACTTGATTCCATTTTTTGAATACACGTTGGATTATTATATCGTATATTTTTTTTAGCTTTTAACTCCTCGTAATACGAACAACGTGGCGTTATCCAAATCGAAAAGGTACGAAACATATAGAGGCTGGGCTAGAACTAACCACTCCATAATTATAATTCCACGTTGTTTCCAATACCTTCGATTATAGAGTTAACGTGGGACTTGTTAAACAATCCCGTAATCGTAATAAAGAGTCCGAATAATACGAAATCCACCCACGTTGTTCTAGGAATCTCTGAACCTTAACTCATATCTAACTTTCAAACTCAATTCATTTTTCTCTAATCTTGTTTAAATTCATTTCGTTAAAATTGTAGTAAATTCTGAATAATTGTCACATATCAATCTAATTTGTAATTGTAATCATAACTTATCTTGGCTTCACCTATCAACATCTTTCTAGCTTAACTCAGCTATTCACAGCGTCAATACTGAGCCATTGCAAATATTAAATTTTACTTCTCTTGTGGACATCCTACTCGTGTATTTTCTTTCTTTTTTAGGAGAATATTGGATCCAATACACTACTAGAGACCTCGCGGAACCACCATCAGGACCACAGGAGAAACACAGGGGAGTAATTTTAATATCTCTGTTGCAACTTTCATTACCATGATGAATTAGATGCTGGTCGTAATTGCTGAGTCAAAGTAGATTGATTATCTTTATTTACAATTGTTTCAATATAATATCGGTGCCCCGAAAGGGCATGCGAGTTTGTATAACGATTTTTCTATTGTTCATTAATAATTGAATATATTTGTTATTGTTTTTATATGCTTTCTTTCTTTTCCTTTTTACTTACTACCAATTCAATGATGCTTATTTCTTTATTTATAACAGCCTGAAATTCTTCTTTTCCACTCGTGGTGGTGCCCAGGGTTTGTTGTTTAAAAAGTAATAGGGCAAGTATCATCATTGTTAACGAAAAGGGCCGAACAACCACGAATTTGAGCTAACTTGGGAAATATTAGTAACTTGGGTAAATTCATCTTTTTGATTCATTTAGAATCAAGGGAAGGTGGAAATTGCATAGCTTGCATTTGGCACCCAACAATTATTTATTATTGAAGCTTACAAACTACAAACGTATGTATACTACTCCAGGAAAAGTGGAATCTGCGCTTAATAGATCATGACGAGCTGCTGGGGTGTAAAGTAGCTCTTGGTACGGAATAGACAGCCAAATTTCTGTGAAGAAGTTTTCTCAATGAACCTCATATTATGGATGAGTGTGTGCTTTTGGTGGTGATACCGAGCATGGATATTGAGTGCTCCAAAGGAATAGTAGTACATGACATCATCACATTAGTAATTGTGAGAACCGCCTTCCTGGAGAAAATTTAAGCTGGAGTCTTGTGTTGCATTGAACCTTACTAGATAGTGGGAACCCCATTTCACAATTCTTGTCAGATCTTCATTCATTGCATGAACCTATATCTGTCATCCACCTCTGGCTGATATAATGGCTCCACAGGAGAAAGCGGTATCAAGTGTAGCATCATCCGCAAAGCTGCACAGGAAACAGGAGGTCACTTTCAACTTCACTACAAGGACTATTATGATTCTAGAGAGCTCCTCAAATCAGGATGAATTCCTTCAATTCACAGAGGAATGTTTTGTCTCTGTCCTGAATTGACCGTTGGGTAATTAGCAGTATATCTAAATAAATTTACATTGCAAACATGTTTTGTGAATTTGAGTTTAGATCCTAATTGACAGTTATGTTGTTATTTATACCCCTTATCTAGTAAACCGAATCAATATTACAATTCGAAGTGGCTCGTGGTTGAAGATTCTCAAAGTAATTCAACACTTCATTGTCTATACAGACAAAGACGTTCCGTCTTTGAAAGGTATTGGGAAAGTTCAAGAGTACTACATATTTGTAGCATGTTCTTTAAGAAAACTCTTCGAATTTCGATTTGCTTTCACTTCCATGGAAGTTCAAAGAGATTTTAGAATTATTGGTGAAACTGTTTACCCACCTAATTCTTGAATGAATACAAACTTTATATTACTGATGGTTTTTAATCCTCAGAAGAATTCGGCTCCAGCTCGATCTATAACTTCAGGGTGGGGCTGTGAAATCATGAACAGGGTGGAAGATCAGAGGGTGGCATAAAACACTCTCTTCACAAATCAATGGACTAATCTTTAATAGAATATAAAAATTTCCTAATGACTTCAAATAATTGAATACTATTTTGCGCTTTTCAATATTCTAGTCTACAGCAGTGCTATATCAAGTCCCCATTGGTAGATCCGGTAGTGCCGGACTGTTCAGATAGAACTTTGGGAGGGTTATCCGTGGACTGTGAGCAAACGTGTAATTTTAAAAAGATTTTTTCAAGTTAAAATTCGTTATATTGTAATAAGCACTATGTATTTTTCAAGTACTGATATTGGATCTCAAAAGAACATAAAACAAATAAACTTTATTCTCCGAGTCTGACTGTTTTATTTTTCCTTAACTCCCTTCCGAAAATTGATTTTCCTCGTTCGATTCCTAGACAATTACAAATACTTACAAACAACAAATTTTTTATTTCGTTGTTTCCCTGAAATCTCGTTTGATATAACGGATAAAATAACAAATTTTTCCATGTTGCTGTTCAATAACAATGACCCTAATAAAATCATGTTGTAGAGAGATAATGCGCTCAAAATTTTAATAAGAGCTCTTCTGTGATTTAACTGAACAAATTTCAGCGATTCGTCCCACTTTTTGAATTTGTTGATTCTGCAAAATCGATTTTGATAGACCTCATCGAATTCAATAGTACCTTGATGAAGAACGTTTTTGAAGGTGAGAAATTCGATTCTAGGGTTAGTTTTAACCTCAGACCATGATTAACCACGTTATAGAGTGTCGGGATCCTGAATTCTACTCATCTCATGGGTATGTAATTCACTATGCATTGTTTAGGACCGTCACCTGGCGGTAGTATTTCCAACTATTTCCTCATGAATTCTTGGAATCGCGAGAACTGTATTATCAATGCATGGCATTGTGAATTACATTCTCAGTGGGAGATCTGCTTTCGGGCAGATGGTGTTGGAACATCTAGGTTCGCCGAACATATTCAAATAAGATAGTTATATCACTGCCGGAAATCTTCGATCAGTGACTTCATCGTCTGCCTCGTTCCACTGACGAGCTCATACAAAGAGCGAAACAGCTGTCTGGGACGTCTTGTCTTTGTTCAACCTGGAGAACCATGCATTTTGTCGGGTCCATCACCTGGCGGTAGTATTTCCAACTACTCCCCCATCGATTCTTGGAATCGCGAGAACTGTATTATCAATACATGGCACTGTGAATTACATTCTCAGTGGGAGATCTGCTTTCCGGCAGATGGTGTTGGAACATCTAGGTTCGCCGAGCATATTCAAATGAGATAGTTATATCACTGCCGGAAATCTTCGATCAGTGACTTCATCGTCTGCCTCGTTCCACTGACGAGCTCATACAAAGAGCGAAACAGCTGTCTGGGACGTCTTGTCTTTGTTCAACCTGGAGAACCATGCATTTTGTCGGGTCCATCACCTGGCGGTAGTATTTCCAACTACTCCCCCATCGATTCTTGGAATCGCGAGAACTGTATTATCAATACATGGCACTGTGAATTACATTCTCAGTGGGAGATCTGCTTTCCGGCAGATGGTGTTGGAACATCTAGGTTCGCCGAGCATATTCAAATGAGGTAGTTATATCACTGCCGGAAATCTTCGATCAGTGACTTTATCGTCTGCCTCGTTCCACTGACGAGCTCATACAAAGAGCGAAACAGCTGTCTGGGACGTCTTGTCCTTGTTCAACCTGTAGAGCCATGCATTTTGTCGGGTCCATCACCTGGCGGTAGTATTTCCAACTACTCCCCCATCGATTCTTGGAATCGCGAGAACTGTATTTTCAATGCATGGCATTGTGAATTACATTCTCAGTGGGAGATCTGCTTTCTGGCAGATGGTGTTGGAACATCTAGGTTCGCCGAACATATTCAAATAAGGTAGTTATATCACTGCCGGAAACCTTCGATCAGTGACTTCATTGTCTGCCTCGTTCCACTGACGAGCTCATACAAAGAGCGAAACAGCTGTCTGGGACGTCTTGTCCTTGTTCAACCTGGAGAACCATGCATTTTGTCGGGACCATCACCTGGCGGTAGTATTTTGAACTATTTTCCCGTCGACTCTTCGAATCACGAAAACTGTTTTATCAATGCGTGACTTCGTGAATTACATTCTCAGTCGGACATATGCTTTACGGTATCATATTATGATCTTCATGTACATAAAAATAAAGAGCAATCTACGTTAGTGCAAGGTGGAGTTGTGAAGCAACACTATCCGAGTCAATTGTACGTCACTGCCTAACCACTCTATTAGGCTATGGATACGGCTCCAAACCAAGAGACGTTCCACAGAGTAGCTCTATCTGAATCTATCCGCATCCATAAACTCGTGAGAGAAATCGTTGTGGTGGAGATCAAACTGTTTAGAAACCTCATGAAACTTTCCCTTGCATGCTCTATTCTTTTTATTCCTGTTACTATAATTGAGTGAACGACATATTCATCGCTCTATTGCCTATGTTCATTACTTTACTTTAATTACACTAAAATATTATTGCTATTATTTATCTTTTCTAAAAGCGTTCGTTTCATGTTATGTTTTATAATTTACTTCCATTCATACTTTTCTCTATTTGCGGGATTCAGGTGGGTGACCCGTGAGTCATAGGCTGTCGACTCCTACGAGGTAATCACGGAAGATATCACTCTCAATCATCAATTTCTGAAGTTTGATGAACTTCTATCACAATAGAAGCACTAGTGTATGAACTGTAAATATAAGACTGCTGTTTGTCGAGGCATTTCAAATTGGAGAACACTCTCCAAATAATCGTTTTGACCGAATGTTAATTATTGTTGTATAAAATGTAGTGGCTAGGATTATTTGAGCAAATAGTCCTTATTTGTATTCTGATTGAGAGAAATGACGGTGTTACTTCAATAATAGAGAAAATTACATGTTGGATACGCCATTGATTTGTTTTCCATAAATGTTTCCATTCCGTTCTTGATATAGTTGCTGGACATATATTCTCTTGCCAATTCGTTCCAAAACTCGAGCCATGGAAATGTAAACACGTTATTTTATTACTAAAAATAAACACTGGAGGTATAATAAAAACCCTCCAAAGTTACCCGACAATGACTAAATAAACTAAAATCAACAATGTTACTCCTATTTGAATAAAACTGAGGTAATTAGAAGAGAAGGTGAAAATATAAAATATTAATTTAGAATGTGTTGCTGTTTTAACATAATATGTAGCTCCCATGTTTAATACAACATAATTTGTCCATCGTGAATAACACTACTACTATTAGTCCTGAAGTTTCCTGGAGGATTCTAATGATAATGATTCTACATTCATATTTGTATCAACTTGCTTATTTCAGGAAACATCGCTGAATGATGAAATTATATCGTATGAATGTTCTGAATTCGATCGTCTAACATCATCTGCTGGGAATAAGGTATTAATTCTTAACTTTGCTTGTATGAAAATCTCTTGGCTTCCGGATGGATTCCGCGTCACAATAGCACGACTTGATGCTGAGATTTTTTTTTGCGTAGAAGAGGGAAGATCTTGCATAGACGCCTCGGAGGCCCATGCCCCCTGATGTACCGGATCCTTACCGACTAAAACCCCTCCCCCATGAGATTGGTTCTCCTTTCCAGAGGAAGCCCCACTGCACTGCGGTCCTTTGTGTCCTATTGTCCCCCCACATATTGCTACCTCCTCATCACTCCGGTGTATCCTATGAAATTCAATACCCTGATATATAGGGGATACTTCTAATTTCCTCGGGTGTAGTTTTATCGTCTCCAAGGTATGTGCTACGACCAACCACGTATGCCTTACACTGACACAGCACATGCATGGGTGTCTCTTCTTCCACGCCGCAACCCCTGCATATGGGCTGATTTACCATATCCATCGTGAAGAGATATTTGTTGCATGGGGCGTGTCCGGTCATGGATTCCGTATTTCTTGTCTGCTGAACGTCAGTAGAATCTTCACTCGTTGCTGCTGGATATCTCCTATTAGTCGCTTGAAGTACGACATACGGGACTGTTCCTTCCAGTAGGCACGGTGCCCTGTCTTGAGTCATTTTTGGAATACAGATTTCGCTGTGGAATGAGAAATGTCACAGGTTGGCTCTGGTCCAATCAAGGGTTATTTCGCCCCCGCTGTAGCGAGTGCGACGACAATTTCAGTCCCTTCGCGTCTGGTTTCCTCAGACTCCCATACATGATACTGACGTTTCACCAATCATTACATATGGCATCTTCAGGGTAGGATAGGGCTCGAACTGATACTGATTCTTCTGGTTTCTATAGCGCTATTTATTGAGGGAAAAACCTTCATGCTACATAGTTCACAGCCTTCATTCCGGTGGTTAACTGCGTTCTGGCACCTGACCCTGCCATTGTGTGATCATGTGCGAAGTGGAACTTTCTAGTATGAGTTTTTAAATGTTGTGAAGGCAATATCCGGAGTCACGGTTCAGATTATCTAGATGATTAAGGATTTCTACTGCTTCAAGATTTTTTCTTTTATAGAAGTTCGAGGCTTGGGCTAGGATTTCAGTATTTTCCAAAAGGATTTGATGTTTACTGTCAAACCTATATCGCGCAAGTACAGATCTACTGGTGTCATGAAGCCTTGTACAGCGTTTTTGTTCTTTCACAAGAGTAGCTACTGTACGACCTGTTTCACCAATGTAAACTGTAACGAAGCTCTACAATCTTGAATCATTATTAAATGGGAAACAGGTAGATTAGTTGTAAATTTTAGATTTCGTTTATATTAGTATTTCGAATTGATAATTCTGAATAATTATGTTGTTGTATAGGAAAATAGATAGTACCGGGCATTGACATCCGTGTAGTTTAAGTGTCAGATTTGCATACGGTTCCATTCATAAATCGCGTATATCTTGATTTCATTCAGAAACGTGCATATTTCGTGTGAACAAAAGATATCGGAACAGATGTAACCATAAAAACGGCACAAAATCGAGGGACTGGTGGACCATCATGTGCGCAAATTGAGCAAAAAGGGGCTCGGCTGGAGCTGGTGTAGGTGACTGGACCAGCACCTCGATTGGTATAAAAGAACGCCTCGCAAGCGTTGATAATTATGGGAATTCTTACTAACATAGTGAGCAAGCAACTAAAGTATGAGTTAACCATTTGGACAGTCGAGATCAAGAAGTAAGTGCTCCACCAATTACTTTTGAGGTGAATAGTGATTTTACTATTCAAGTTAGTACTTTGATTTCTATTGTTTTGCCCGCGGTGCACCCTTGTAATATCAAATATTGATCAATTAGTAATTGTAATTATTGTATTGTACCTGATTAGTTTATCCTGTACAGATTTCCATAACGCCCCGAAAAAGTTAATTGTGTTCTGCACCGTTAAACGTAAAAATTGAGTTTGTTAAGTAATTGTATTGTGTCAGAGGGTGTGAATGAATAGAGTGTAAGGGAATCAAGACACACCAATATACACAGTGTCTACCCGGAAATAAGGGTGTGTCGTAGATAGTCCTCCACCAGGGTATATACGCTGGACTACCCGGAAGTAGGCTCTGAAGGAGGAATAGAGTGAAAGGGAATCCCGACATACCAATATACACTGTGTCTACCCGGAAATAAGGGTGTGTCGTAGATAGTCCTCCGCCAGGGTCTAAACACTGTGACTACCCGGAAGTAGGCTCTGAAGGAGGATGTATGTTCGAGATTCGTGATTTCCACTGTACACACTGTGTCTACCCGGAAGTACAGTGGTATAACTGACGAGGTGATTATAATTCTAACACGCTGTGACTACCCGGAAGTAAGAGCTGTAATTGCCAAATTTATGTATGGGTAGTATATAAGTGCCTGGCACTGTCGTACAATCACCGGTGCAACCGTTGCCGAGAATCTACGCACACTAACCTGAAAGACGTGCAGGATAAATGAATCTCAGTATTGACCATTATTAAAAATTCCCTGAAGATTACTGATATTACGCGGGCGTAGTGAGGGTATTGCGGAAGTTCCATTACAACTCAAGACCTGCTTTACTTGCTCTGTTTGAGTATCCCTTGCACGATAATTAATTTTGATAATAATTAGTGCATGAGTAGCCGTTTCAATAATACTCACACGACTATTTGTTTGTAAGGCTATAATAAGGAAATAGCCAGCTTGGACCGCTTGCTCAAAATAATTGTTTCTGAGCTTCCTTGTGCTTCTCCGGGTCGAGATGAATCATTATCATACAGAGAGAGTCAAATATCCATTTATGTTCAAGCTATAAATAAATTTATTAATGGGAAGTTCCGTGTTTATCTAGATTGACTTTCTGCAACAGCATTTAAGTAGTCAACAAGTAGCCTAGTATTAATTGCAATTAAAGCCTGCAATTTTGATACTATCCAGTCTGTCCTATCGACCCCTGGTTACTTACTTCACTGAGAATATCCTGGGACAAGGCTTCCATAGATAGCACAGTCATCTATTTTCAAACCTCTTGTAGGTAATTCCAACAGTTTTATCCTAAACTCCTGTCATTTCGTTGAAAGATGTTCCAAATCCTTGAAGTTGACCCAGGCCATTTGCTCGTCAGCTTCGACGTCGAATCACTCTTTACCAATGTTCCCATTCCAGACACCATTTCCATAATTTCTCAATTGTTACCTGCCAAAAACATTTAAATAGACTTGCTACCGTTAATTGATTTTTGTCTATCCTCCACATATTTCCTGTACGATGGCAAGTTTTACAAGCAGTCCTCGAGAGCTGCCATGTGCTCCCCACTTTCTCCGATCATAGCTAATATCTTCATGGAAACTTTTGAACAAGATGCTATTGACTCATCTGATCTCAAGCCAAAATTTTGGTTTAGATATGTCGACAACACATTTGTTATTTGGCAACATGGTCGCGAAAAGCTTGTTCCCTTCCTTAATCATTTAAATTCATTACATCCCAATATCTTTTTCACCATGGAAGTCGAACCGCAAGGTTCACTCCCTTTCCTAGATGTATTGGTTAGTTGACAGACTGACGGTACTTTAGGTCATTCTGTGTATCGAGAACCCACTCACACCGATAGATATCTCAATGGTCTTTCTCACCACTACCCTGCCCAAAAGCAATCTGTCATAAGCTCCTTGGTCCACAGAGTTTTCAACTTATCTTAACCTAAATCCTTAAAATCAGAATTAAAACATCTTTCATCTGTCTTATTATCGAACAATTTCTCCCATTACAAGATTCAAAAAGCCATAAAGAAATACACTTCGCCTAAAATTTCAAATCGACCTGAGCCACAAACCTCTCCGCCTGCTTTATCCACTGCTTATCTTCCATATATTGAAGACATAACAGATCGAATTTCTAAAATCCTTGAAAAACATAATATTCCTACTCGGTTTTCCACACTTCCAAAATTATCTCAGTTTTACAAACCTACATTGGTCAAACAGGTCGTACAGTAGCTACTCGTGTGAAAGAACATGAGCGCTGTACAAGGCCTCGTGACATCAGTAGATTTGCACTTGCGGAACACAAGTTTGACACTAATCATGAAATCCTTTTCGAAAATACTAAAATCCTAGCCCAAGCCCCAAACTTCTATCAGCGAAAAATCCTTGAAGCTATAGAAATCCTAAAACATCCAAATAATTTAAACCGTGACTTAGGATATTACCTTCCCAACATTTGGAAACCCATCCTCGAAAATTCCACTTCGCACATGATGACACAACGGCAGGGTCAGGTGTCGGAACGGAGTTAACCACCGGAATAAAGGGTTTTTCCACCGTGAAGGATTTTTCTTACAATAAATACGGCTACAGAAACCAGTAGAACCAGTTTCAGTTCAAGCCTCAAGCCTGCTCTGAAGATTCCACCTGTAATGGTTGGCGAAACGTCGGCATCAAGTCGAAATATTGTGAGGCAGAATCCATCCGGGAGCCAAGATTTTTCATATTAAAGAAACTGATCATCATTTCAAAGATGATTTTGAGATTCTCCATAAGTCAGTTGAAAGTAAACTATTAAACAGATTAGAGAACATTGAAATTAATAAGTTTCAAAATATAGGAAACCTTTTGAATGATCAGAAAGAGAACAATTCTCCATTATTAAATTTATTTGTAAGTAACTCTTACCCTACTGTGAACACCTTACTCATCCCCTATTTCTTAATCTTAATTTTAATATTTAAGGAATAAACCATTGCTTGTGAAACCATTGTTTGATAAAGCCACCGTGTAGTGAAACATGTCACGTTTTGTTTAATAAAGACGAAGTTTGTGAAAATTTATTACAAATGTATTTTTTATTAAAACTATAGATATGAGTTTTCAACAATCCAAAGTTAAAATGAAAGCATAATTATTTTGTAGACCAACAGCATGGCGTCTTTTCGATAGGATACTACATTTGAAGCTAAAACTTTGTGAAAATTTATTAGAAGTGTATTTTCTATTGAAACTATAGATATGAATTTTCAACAATCCAAAGTTATAATGAAAGAATAATTATTTTGTAGATCAATTACACAGCATGACGTCTTTTCGATAGGAGGTACCATATTTGAAACTAAAAGTTTGTGAAAATTTATCACAAGTGTATTTTTTATTAAAACTATAAATATGAATTTTCTACAATCCAAAGCTATAGGTAGCATAATTATTTTGTAGACCAAATACACAGCATGATGTCTTTTCGATAGGAAATACTATATTTGAAGCTAAAAGTTTGTGAAAATTTATCAAAAGTGTATTTTTTATCAAAACTATAAATATGAATTTTCTACAATCCAAAGCTATAGGAAGCATAATTATTTTGTAGACCAAATACACAGCATGATGTCTTTTCGATGGGAAATACTATATTTGGAGCTAAAAGTTTGTGAAAATTTATCAAAAGTGTATTTTTTATTAAAACTATAAATATGAATTTTCTACAATCCAAAGCTATAGGAAGCATAATTATTTTGTAGACCAAATACACAGCATGATGTCTTTTCGATAGGAAATACTATATTTGAAGCTAAAAGTTTGTGAAAATTTATCAAAAGTGTATTTTTTATTGAAACTATAGATATAAATTCTCAACAATTCAAAGTTATAATGAAAGCATAATTAATTTGTAGACCAAATACACAGCATGACGTCTTTTCAATAGGAGATACCATATTTGAAGCTAAAAGGTTGTGAAAATTTATTAGTGAATTTTTTATTAAAACTATAGATATGAATTTTCAACAATCCAAAATTATAATGAAAGCGTAATTATTTTTTAGACCAAATACATAGCATAACGTCTTTTTGATAGGAGATACCATATTTGAAGCTAAAAGCTTATGAAAATTTATTACAAGTGTATTTTTTATTAAAAATATAGATATGAATTTTCAACAATCCAAAATTATAATGAAAGCATAATTATTTTTTAGACCAAATACATAGCATAACGTCTTTTTGATAGGAGATACCATATTTGAAGCTAAAAGCTTATGAAAATTTATTACAAGTGTATTTTTTAATAAAACTATAGATATGAATTTTCAACAATCCAAAATTATAATGAAAGCATAATTATTTTTTAGACCAAATACATAGCATAACGTCTTTTTGATAGGAGATACCATATTTGAAGCTAAAAGCTTATGAAAATTTATTACAAGTGTATTTGTTATTAAAACTATAGATATGAATTTTCAACAATCCAAAATTATAATGAAAGCATAATTATTTTTTAGACCAAATACATAGCATAACGTCTTTTTGATAGGAGATACCATATTTGAAGCTAAAAGCTTATGAAAATTTATTACAAGTGTATTTTTTATCAAAAATATAGATATGAATTTTCAACAATCCAAAATTATAATGAAAGCATAATCATTTTTTAGACCAAATACATAGCATGACGTCTTTTTGATAGGAGATACCATATTTGAAGCTAAAAGCTTATGAAAATTTATTACAAGTGTATTTTTTAATAAAACTATAGATATGAATTTTCAACAATCCAAAATTTTAATGAAAGCATAATTATTCTTTAGACCAAATACATAGCATAACGTCTTTTTGATAGGAGATACCATATTTGAAGCTAAAAGCTTATGAAAATTTATTACAAGTGTATTTTTTATTAAAAATATAGATATGAATTTTCAACAAGTAATAAGCACCAAAACAATCCGAAGTTATGATGAAAGCATAATCATTTTGCAGACCAAATGCACAGCATCATTGGAGATACCATATTTGAAGCTAAAAGGATATTACTGAAAGCCTTGGGTGAATTACTCTAAGAATAAGACAGAGGGGTGAATCCTTCATCGCGCCTCGTACAGTCATGTGGTATTTTATACACCGGATTACGACCCGTTCACCAAGAACATCTATGCAAATTATTATTAGGTGAGAAATTAATTTCACATAATGGAAAGCACAGTTCTGTTTGGAGGAATTATGAAATCTCTATCCTGTGTCATTTATAGTAGGAAACATGAATTTATGAGATGCGGGTAACGAATGTTCAGGGAGCAAAACCATGTAGAATGAAAATGAAGCCAATGTCGACATTCGTACAATCACGAATAGTGATTCTGGGACAGATAAATTTGTAAACATCCCTTCCAACAACAAAATTGTCCAACTCAGCGGAGTTGCAGCTTTATCTTAATCGAGAACACTATTTTATAAAACGAAAAAACTATTGGATCGCTATTCAAACATTGGTCAATATGATTTTATCTCAGCTTGTAATTAAGTGTCGGACTATTTCGAAACCTAGCTCATGACGGTAATTGAGTTTTGTTAACGTACCTATTAAAATATCCGACATATCAAGATTATAGTATTCTATTATTGATTCACGTTTCAAATACGTTTTGCTTATATCATGCAGGTGTTTTTCAGGTGCAAAGACAAATGGAACTGATAATTACAATTCCACTTGGTCTATTTGAATAGTGGTTGAATCGAATCAGCGGAAAAAAGCACGAAGTATTCAATTTAGATTCGATTACTTGAGTGTGTTTGAAAACCACTCAAGCTCACACGTTTTCTATGTTAATTACGTAATATA
Organism: Endomychus coccineus; assembly: GCA_958510875.1. Classification (NCBI taxonomy): domain Eukaryota; kingdom Metazoa; phylum Arthropoda; class Insecta; order Coleoptera; family Endomychidae; genus Endomychus; species Endomychus coccineus. The sequence continues at coordinate 29,251,254 of OY294071.1, forward strand.
TTCAGCACTTCAACAGATATGTACATGGATTGCTTCCTCAAATAACTTTCGACAAAGGAATATCAAGGACATGTCATAAAGGCACAACAAATCCATCCCCCCCTACAGATAACAAATGATGAAAGAATCAAACTATAGATCTGTGCTGTTATTTCAATATCTCAGTCTCGTCGGAGGAACAGATTTCAGAATCAATCGTTTATTCAGACTACAAAGCCACTTATGTTGAAGATATATGTTAATGAAGAAGTAATAAAAAGCTCTTGTACGATTTCATAATACAATCCTTACAAACTTTCTTTTTTCAAAAGCATCTCAAATCACATTCAAATTATAACTGATTATTGTGGTTGGAAATCGAATGCATTATTTTTATGTACTTTGAGTGCACGAGAGGAAAATCTATAATGTTTGAAGAACATCGTATGAGCCAGCGGTGGAATGTTACTTGAAGGTTTGGAAGTTATAGGCATAGAGAAAGACCTCACTGGGAGTTTGAACTTCAAACATGTGAACAGTACTCCAGGACAGGTCGAATCTGTGATTTGTAGATTATGAGAAGCTGCTGGGATGTAAGGTAGTTCTTGGCACGGAATATAAAACCAAGTTTTTGTGAAGAGGTTTTCGCAATGGACCTCACATAATTGTCCCATGAGAAGGTGTTGTTGGTGATGATCATGGGCATGGTTATGGAAGACTTCATAGGAATAGTTGTACCTGACACATCATATTAGGGATTGTGGGATTCATCTTCCTGGAGAAGACGCAAGCTTGAGTCTCAGTTGCATTAAACTCTACTACATTATCAGATTCTCATTTCAAAATCTTCTCCAGATCTCCATTGATTGCGGGAATGTCTAGCTGTAGGATTGGATGTCACCAATGCGTTTGACCGAGTATGGCAACAAGGCTCTCGTGATATGATTTGTCGCCCCAACTTTGTCGTTTACTATCGAGTTTTCCACATATTGATCATACAGCATGTGGTGATTGACGGAGTCTCCTCCAATACAATGGCTATCAACGCTGGAGTTCCACCGGCTTCGGTTTTGGCACCTTTTCTCCTCCACTTCATATCAAGGATCTGATGGGAGTGACCGCCCGTGTCGTCCACAGCTTCGACGATACCGCTTTTTCATCTGGAGCCCCTGCATCAACCAAAGCTAACTAAAGATCTGGCAAGAGATGAAACAGTTCAATGCAATTCTTGTATTTTGTCCAGGAAGACACATCCCACAATCCCTAATATGATGTGCCAGAAACAACTAACCCTATAAAATGCTTCATATCCATGATCCGGTGACACCACCGGCTGCACCCTCTCATGTGACAATCATGTGTGGTCCATTGTGAAAACTGCTTCACAGAAGCTTTGTATCCTATTCTGTACCTGAAGCTACCACCCCAGCAGCTCTTCAAGATCTACAAAGCACAGATTCCAACTGTCATGAAGTACTTGTCACACGTTTGCAGTTCCAATATCCTCTCTCAACATGCCTTCGCTGGCTCACACAATATTATAGGTTCTCCTCTCGTATGTAAAAAAATACTCATTAGCGATCATAGCACCGACTTGTGCTCCTCTCAGTTAATGCTGACGCTCCGGCTTTTGACTGAGATTATGATTTGATCAACTTATGAGTAGTTAACTCAATTACTGAAGGATTTGCTACGTTATCTCATCTGTTGTCACGAAGGGGCTGTCTCAATTCAGAACTCTCCTGTGGCTTGGTCATGGTATTTGTCTATTATTTTAAGGATGAAAGATATACTCAGGCAACATGAATGATAAGAAAATGTTGTATTAGAAGTCAGAATAACATGGGACTCATTTCAAGCCGTAATAGGCAAGGATTTGTGGATAAAATGGAGGACTTCCCAGAAAGGGAGGTATCCACATATATGTGAATATTTACTGTCATATCTTAGGTATCATCGCTTATTGTTTCTGAACAAAAAGCTCAACCTTCCCTAAAATTGTTCCAGATATTAGTCAATAAGTTATAAGCTCCTGATTTGCTTGTAGAGCAGTGAAAGCCATTGTTCGCTTTCGTTTAACTGGATTTATTGCGTTCCATTTTTATTTGACATACCATTCATTCATACAGCGTTTACAAATCCTTGCAGGAGAAAATGTAGCCTGATTACGTTTCACGCATCTCAAAAAATATGTACAAACGAGATGTTTATAACGGGTATGTTTATGTATATAACGACGCAGAAAGATTATCTTAACTCAAACCGTTCGATTCAAGGAATAGAGTTGAAATTCTTCAAGCCTTGCAACATAATGTTTTATCTTCCAAACTTCGAGTCGCTTTTACTAGAGTCCTGTTGGCGGCTGCGAATCCTGTTCCGATTTACCAGGAAGTTAACCTGACGGCTTAAAATAAGATCCTGGTATTTCATAAAACACTCAAATAGCTTATTTCCTTGTCAGCTTACGCGACTGCTGAACAAATATGGTTACCTCTGAATTGGATTCCGGTCTAAGTGACCTAAATATGCAGATATTGAGAAATATGGAAATATGAATTCTTGGATATGATGAGATCTTTAGCAAACAATTCCCTGGCAGTCATTACCAGACCATCTTTCTTCGAATATCTCATTTACAAGTTTGCGATAAATTAATGGTATTCCTCTTCAAATAGTCTTATACATTGGTCCCGGAACCGTTGCGACTGGGTTTGGGGGCAGTGAACGAACCAAGCTGGCTTCAACAAAATTGTTGAAACCCGGCCTTAGACCTAGCCCAATTTGGTCCTGAATCTGTTCCAGAAAGGATCAGACCCGGTTCCAGAACGATTTCAAATTGGAGATCACCCCAATAAATGAGTTCAATCAGACCCTATAGAAGGCATTCCTCTTAAACATAGCCACGCCTTAGTATAATAATAGCTACATTCATATAGGTTGGATGCCAAATTTACTTGCTAACATTTGTTTCGTCGCACAAACATGACATTATCATTGTGAGTCATCAACTAAGTTACAAATAGAACTGTCATCCTTAAATATGCAATATAAATGCTAGTATAGATGTACGGAGAGTTGAACTATGGGTTGGGAATAGGGAGGTTACAAAACAATTGATAAATATAATGTATTAAATTGGATATAAATGAATATATGAATACATTCATTCATGTAATCATGTAAACTAACAGTTCTAGACAGCTGATTAGCGGTTCTCATAGAGCTCACAAGCAGAACGAGCAAGTTTGCAACTTTCCTGAACGATCTCTATTGGAGGTAGACAGAAGTGGGACATCTATTAGTGAATAGCGTGAGATGTTTTGGTCTTTTTACCATGCTATTCAGGTCATTTGCTTGAAATCAGCGATCAAGCTAAATACTTAGGAGTCATCTTAGACGATAAACTCCTATCACAACTAGAACAACAGTGCCGCAAATACGCTGCGGCCTTCTGGCTGTGCAGAGGGGCTATTGGCCAGAACTGGGGCCTCAGCCCAAACCATAATGTGGATGTTCGAAGCCATACTTAAGCCAAGGTTGACATATTCCTCGGTGGTGTGGTGGAAAAGAATAGAGCTCAGAACGACCAAATCAGGCGTGGAGCATCCAAGAAAGCTCATCCTAGGTGCGACCACGAGAGCTATGAAAAGTACTTCAACGGCTGCACTTGGAGGAAGAACCATACTGACTATAAAAGGTGCGGCAACAAAATTTGCCCACACCCCATTCACTCAATGAGGACGGATGGGATGACATCACGATACATATTCGATAATATCGTATAAGTATATCTTCTAGAGAAGATTGGTTAAGGAACAATCAATCAGCTCTGCCAACCAATGGTGAAATTTGATTCACTGATAGAGCCAGAAGCGATAGGTGATAACAGGGATATACCGCAAACGCCCAGGTAAGGGCAAACACGCCACCATTCTCCAAGCGGAATTACTGGCAATAACTCGCTGTATCCAAACAGCCTTGAAAAAACATCAACCAACATCAGCATATGCACAGACAGCAAAGCAGGCGCTGCGCTGGGTAGCATGATAATAACATAGAAGCTAGTGTGGGAGTGCATCAACACGATGAACAATCTTAACGGAGACGGATGCAAACTGACCCTATTCTGTGTCCCAAGTCAATCTAGAATAAAGGGGAACGGAATAGCCGATGAGCTTGCAAAACTGAGGACCAAAGAATCCCTAATAGGATCCGAACCAGCGGTGGACATCTCGAAGAGTAGCTTCGAAGAGAAAATCCACTACTGGATTAGATCACAGCATTCGGAAGAGTGGTAACTAGTGAACGGTTGCAGGAAGTCGAAAGCACTGATGGGAAGACAGGTCACAGCAAGTGAACAATATTGGTAGCACCGATGCCAAACTGCTGACGCAGATACTAACAGGACACCAGGCACCGTTCAATCACCACCTTCATAGGATAAATCTCAGAGATTCACCTTTGTGCTGATGATGCAAGCAGAAAAACGAAACATAAATGCACATTCTGTGCTGATTCGTAACCCCAAGACGCAGAGCACTGTCTGTAGAGCTATGCGACACTGAGGAAATTCAGAGTCTACATACGAAGACTTCAGAGCATTAAGCAACTACCCGGTCCTCACTGGGTGTTGATTAGGTTGGTGCTCCTCCAGCTCGAGAACCTGGTGAACACTCGTGAGTGGGAACCGCTCCACTAAATGATTCGTGACCCGGAGTGCAAAAGACTTCGGCCAAGGCATTAAGGGACCGTGATAGTCTCCCCCTTGATAATAATAATACCATCATGCTATTGGTCGGTTTTGTCTACCTTCAACAAAGATCTTTAAGTAACGTTGCAAACTTGCTCGTTCTACTGATGAGCTCTATGAGAACAGCTGTCTAGAACTATTACTTTGTGATGTTACTGATCCATCCTGACGAGACCGTATCATTATAAATATGAATAAGAAACGACCACACTCATCCACTGAAAATACAGAGGACCTTTCAGCTACCAAGTAGCCATCATCAGAGCAAACGAAATTCGAAATCAAAGTGTGTTTATATATTATTCGGAATTAGAAGTGTCAACAAGGAATTACCTCAGCTGGAGATAAATCTGAATTCATTTAATTAATTTAATTCATTTTTTAACATTTCCATCCCTTTTAAATTACCTACATATTTATCATTACTGTGTTTGAAGAGTGATAAGCTTTCTTGAGAAATGTTGTGATCTGTATTTAAAATATGTAGAGCTAACGTTGATTTTTCACCATTATTTTCTTCCATGTGGCAAAAAGGTTCTTCATCCCGAGTTAGAATCGATTTTGTAAATCCTTTATTTGTCGAGGTCGAGAACATTATTAAAGGTACCTACTCGGGATATTAAAATAAGAGAATTAGGAGTAAGTATCTCAAAAGTGATAGATAAAATAGAATCTTGACCTCCTGTTGATATAACGACGTAATGTTTATGAGTCTTAAATCGTTTCATTGCGATATAAAATAACTGCCACCATTCTGGTAGAAGAGGTTTATTATCATATGTCGCAAACGACCAAAATTTTATGATGGATTAAACAAGGAAGTGAAAAATGTGACAGGCAAAGTCTGTAGAACTTATAACAGCATTATTGATTGAACCTCATATTTGGAGACAAGCGTAAGTCGGAATAGATGGTTGGGTCCGATAATGGGGCAATGGGTCGGAAATCACTGCAGAACCCTTACATCAACTGCTCTCTCTCTCTCTCTCTCTCTCTCTCTCTCTCTCTCTCTCTCTCTCTCTCTCTCTCTCTCTCTTAATCTTTATTCAATATCATCTATATTAAAGTTAAAGTAAGACAAATGGTGCTATGAAACCATACCATACTGCTGAGGAAATATTTTCTATTCAATACAAATTCGGCAAACGCGAAATTCCCTTTCAGTGGATAAATCGAAGTCCCAGCTCAGGTATTCAGATTCAGTTAGAGTTAAACTACGTCCCTGTTTCTACAGGACGTGTCTTATTCATTATCACATGAACTATATACAGCAAAACCTTCCGATACCGACCAGCCTTGGGGATTATACGTCGCTAAAGAGGGGTGATCGTTTAAAAGAGAAGATAGGTTCTCTTTTTAAGGCAATTTATATTGTTTATTCATTAATAACTTTGATTACTGCTAGAGAAAGAGGGAGAGAGAGAGAGTTGAAATTTGTTCAGTTGAATCTCGGAAGACCTTCGATTTGAATCTTAAGTGTGTTATGCTCTTACACCATGATAAGATTAGGGTCAATGTGCATGCGATAGGAGAATCCAGGACCCCAACACTCTGTAACGTGGTTATTCATAGTCTGGGGTCAAAACTAACGCTGGAATCAAATTTCTCACCATCAGAAGCGATTTTGAATCTTGAGTGCGTTATGATTAAGTTGGGAAAATCGCTAAAATTCGTTCAGTCCAATCTCAGGAGAACGATTTTGAATCTTAATTGTGTTATGCTCTAACAACATGATTTTAGTGGGCTCATTGTGTATGAGATTAGCAGAATTCAAGACCCCAACACGTAACGTGGGTATTCATGGTCTAAGGTTAAAACTAACGCTGGAATCGAATTTCTCTCCATCGAAATCGTATTGTATCAGTGTTTCATGAGAATTGTTGAGGTCGATCAAAATAAAATATTTTCCTTATCTACCCCTTTGCAAAAATTCAAAATTTGCTAAGAGTTGAGAAAATTGCTGAAATTCGTTCAGCTGAAACTTCAATTTTGAATCTTAAGTGCGTTATGCTCTTACGACATGATTATGTTACTGTCATTGTGTATGCGATTAGCAAAATTCAAGACCCCAACACAATGCAACGTGGTTATTCATGGTCTGAGGTTAAAACTAACGTTGGAATCGAAATCGTATTGTATCAGTGTTCCATTAGAATCGATGAGGTTGACCAAAATGAATGTTCTTGATACCTACCCCTTCTGAAATTCTGCAGAAATCGGAAATTGCAAAAAGTTGGAAAAATCGCTCAAATTCGTTCAATTGAATCTCAAGAGAATTTCGATTTTGAATCTTAAGTGCGTTATGCTCTTACAACATGATTATATTACTGTCATTGTGTATGCGATTAGCAAAATTCAAGACCCCAACACCGTGCAACGTGGTTATTCATGGTCTGAGGTTTAAATTAACGCTGGAATCGAATTCCTCACCTTCGAAATCGTATTGTATCAGTGTTCCATTAGAATCGATGGGGTCGACCAAAATCGAATGTTCTTGATACCTACCCCTTCTGAAATTCTGCAGAAATCGGAAATTGCAAAAAGTTGGAAAAATCGCTCCAATTCGTCCAATTGAATCTCAAGAGAATTTCTATTTTGAATCTTAAGTGCGTTATGCTCTTACAACATGATTATATTACTGTCATTGTGTATGCGATTAGAAAAATTCAAGACCCCAACACCGTGCAACGTGGTTATTCATGGTCTGAGGTTTAAACTAACGCTGAAATCGAATTCCTCACCTTCGAAATCGTATTGTATCAGTGTTCCGTTAGAATCGATGAGGTCGACCAAAATCGAATGTTTTCCATACCGACCCCTTACGAAATTTCGAAAAATCGAAAATTGAAAGGTTGGGAAACTCGCTGAAATTTGTTCAGTGCATTATGCTCTTACAACATGATTTTATTAGGGTCATTGTGTATGCGATTAGCAGATTTAAGGACCCCAACACTCTGTAACGTGGTTAGAAATATCTTCACTCTTGAATAATGGAAGGGAATAAATTTACTTTGATAGGAAGTTAACATGTAACAAACATAGAAATAAAGTAATGATTTTAACATATTCCAAGTCTGTCTGAATGTAGGATATCGGAAAAGGTATAAAGAAAGCTTTTCAATAATTTATTCCCGCGGCTGGTTCTTCTTTGTCATGCCTAAACAGCACAGCACTCCCAGAAAGTATATAGCAAAGCCCACTGCTCGTCAGATATGCAGGAACAAATTTCGAATGAACGAAATGAGTTGCCCAAATAATTTTTGGAGCTGACGTAATAGGAACATGGATGATCTTTAAAACGTAATACATCACAGCGCTGCTGTGTGCATATAATACATCACGAAAGTATTGAAATGTACAGTTCTCGTTTGTTTGGCAAAACTTGAACAGTTTCGGTTCCTCTGGCAGAAAAATCTCACTCCGATGCGATCACGTTATATCAAACTGAACTAAACTGTCGTCGTTTATAAAACAAACTGAAACTTCCGGTGACATATCCCTTCTGTTTACAAAGGATTTTACGTCACTGTGGTGGGTATTTATAATACTAACCATACTAGATGTTATGCAAGATGAATTACAAACACTTCTCGTGTGAGAAGTTAATAAACATAGTTTTGGTTCTCCAGGTTGAACAGTGACAACATGTTCATTAGTCCAAGACAGATGTTTCGCTCTTCTCATGAGCTCGTCAGTGTGACGATGTGGTCAATGAAGTCACTGGGGAACAATCTGCGGCGGTCATATAACTGTCACCATCGAAAATATTGGGTGAACCTAGATGTTCCAACACCATCTGCCGGGAAGCAGATGTCTTACTCAGAATTTTGTTCACAATTCCTCGCACTGATAATACAGTTCTCACGATTCAAGGAATCGGCGGGAAAATAGTTGAAAATACTACCGCCACGTGACGACCTCGAAACAATGCAAAGTGTTCCAATCAATCAATCAATCAAAGCGGCGGTGGACAAGTCCGGAGCATTTGGATCGCTTGATTGGGTCCATTGTGCGTCCCTTGACACAATTATCAGTCCAGCGAGCCTAAGGCTGTGCCGAAGGCTAATATTTTGCATAAACTGATGTCTCTTATGACTTCAAGCGGCATATGCGTGCTGCCGAGGTGTTCTAGCCTAAGAGAAGCCAGTGCTGTACATTCTGCTAAGATGTGAGAAGCAGTTTCATCCGCCTCTCCACATCTACTACAAGCTGGGTCTTCAACAATGCCCATTGTGTGTAGATGTTTATTCAGATGACAGTGTCCTGTGAGGAGTGTTCCAATACGTTCTCGTGAGAACTTTATCATCAATGCGTGGCATTGTGGATAACATTCTCAGTGGGACATTCGTTTTCCGTTAGTGGTGATATAATTATTTCATTTAAATGAAGTGCCAATTCTCATCAGTAGTTCCATACAAACTTTCCTCTTGGCAGTAAAGCTTGTCAAAAAAAACTCTAGGCATATCCAACTTCTTTAACAAAATAAAGGGAGTGCTAGTTTGCTCCGTGATCGAGCAAGAAAAATCTGCAGAAGCAGCTTTGCAAGTGTGCTGGACGTTTAATAAACACCAGACGCCATTTTCTGACTCTGAGATTTTACTCTATGGCGTTTAGGAAACATTCAGAAAATACCATCTTCAAGAGCCGTAGCTCTCTTATGAGCCACATGCTCATTCGAACTTCTATTTTTGGTCGTAAAAGCCGCTGGTGAAGTTTGGCTGGCTAATTATGGAACATCCCAGTTTTTTCTAGAATATAGTTTATTTGGAGGTTCATTGTTTTATGGGGTACTACCTTGACATATGATTAACTGAAAAAACAACTATTTTGGTTCAATACCACTTTTAATAATAACATGAAAACGTGCCATTATCAAATAGATACTGAATTACATACATAATTTTGCATCTGTTTGATAATGGCACTTCGGTGTTGAAACCATAGTAGCGTTAACATTAAAAGTGGTCGAAAAACAAAACTTCCTGCTTTTTCATCCAATCAAAATGATGAATGACCATAGAATAACGGCTTCTACCATTGATCTATATCGTTGATATAGTTGCCACATTATTATTATTATATTTCACTCAAATAGTCAAATATTGTATGTTGGAAGTGGTCACGGCACTTTTTGGACAGATAAAATATGTTGTCGCCGCCATTCATTGTCAACCAGGAGCAATACAAGGAGAACCGAAATTTTTTTGTTGACAACAAAAGCAGTTTTCTAGAACTTCTGCAGAAGGCACTAGATAAATCATGTTACATTGTTGATGAGGAACAAATGTCCATTTTCGTGCGATTTTTTTCACATTGAAAGTAAAGTATTACGGGACGAATTGCTGGCAATAATGCAACACAACAATGTTGTTGGCTTAGTAGATGTCAGGTCAGTTCTGGTAAATAAAAGAACAAGTAACCTCCTAGACAACTTGCATACGCAGGAAGCAACGAAGTATTTGCAGTTTCTAGCAAACGAGTCCTTTGGCTTTCCTGAAAGACATTCCGAAATATTTAAATGCGCTCAACACAGAATTACAAGGAAATGAGAAATTAGTATGTGATCTAATACAAAGTGTGTCTGATACAAAGTGTGTGTGCTTCTTGTCGCAATCTAAACATGTTTGAGAAAGATATTGCAAATCAAGAATTTATTCATTTTCCAACAATTATTGAATATCAAAAAAAGAATTCTGAAATATATATTGCTTTGTTTTTGAGTTTTATGTCAGATATTGGGAAGGAATTTGCAGCAAGATTCCAAGACTTTGCATGAAAGTTGTCGCAATTCTTAAAATCTCCTTATGAAGTTTCTGCAGCAGCTGAATGGACTGATTCGGCTTGTTCACTCTTCCATAGTCTCCACTTCAAATGGAGATAAGCAACTTGCAATAAGATATTCCCTTGCAAATGCATAAAACTTCATCCATTGAACAATTTTGGGGTAAACATGTTTCTGAAGAGTATGAAAATTGCGAAAACTAGCTATTAACTTGGCTCCCCATATATATGTTAAACATCATTTTTTTTAAGAATAACTATCGTTCAAGGTTGGATGACGCCCACATTGAAGACACTGTTCGCATAAGATCTTCCCCGCGTAAACCAAACTATAAAAAACTGTCTCTTACCTCTTCTATTTTAAATTATTTTATGAGTAAAAATTGAAGTTAAAACAGGTAAGTAATATGAGTTTTTCTCTGGACCATGATAAAAACATTTCAAAGTATTGGGACCCCACTTAAAATTAGTTGCCGACCCCTGGTGTAGAATAACATCAATTAAACATTATGTTTGATTTGACAATTCTGATCACAAGAATATTGATAGCGTCTGCGTAGTCCAAGCCCAAGTGTAGGATTTGGGTCAAGTATTCTATGACCATATGGTTAATCAACCCTACAGATCTTCATGACAGGTAAGTAAACAATTGAATTGAGCTCATTTTTTGAACGTGGGAGAAGTAATTTATTGATTCTTCAACATGAGCAGAATATCACAGAAGAAGCTGCTGGCAGCTTCTGTCACATACTTCAATGATTCGAGTTCTACTTATCTAGTAGGTATTTATAATATTTTCCTTGTATTTCTGTGATTAGTTTCAGGTGTTCAGCTCTTATTCCATCATAACCAACAGCTTTTCTATTTTTTAGTGTTTGTAAAATATTTTCTACTTCTGTCACATACTTTAATGATTCGAGTTCTACTTATCTAGTAGGTATTTATGATATTTCCCTTGCACTACATAGAGTGACGTCTCAGCATATTATTGTGCCAGTTTGTCTCACAAACCCTGTATCATTCATCACGAAAAGTTTCGCAACAATCAAGTTCTATAACATTTCAATGAGTATTATATATGATCGATTTTAATACATCCACCGAACAAAGTTCTCACAAACAACAATTCAATCAACAGATTGGTTCGCCTTGAAATAAAACAGAAAACGGTAATTTCCTTTTGCTAAGTACGAGGGAGCGGACACAGAAGGCTACTTTAGTTGCATAAAACGAAAACGATCTGAACAAAAAGATAGAAGTGTTTTGCACGAATGATGGAGTTTCACCACGAATTCGTTAAGATAAATGGGATGAAGTTTAGCTCTCTGCTGGAACACTTAAAACATAGTCATGCATCTGCAAGAACTTACTAACGGTAAGAAGAGAAGCATCTAAAATATAAGTAGTTGTATTTAGTCTTTGTTATCTCCTTTTATGATAAAAAAAAATTCCAAAATTCTTCGGATAAGTATCCCACAATATGGCAATTTTCACACGCGATATTCAGATGGAAAGAAAAGCGATAGGGATAGAATAAGTTTGGTGCTTATGAGAGACTCTTTAATCTATTTTCTCTGCTAATAAATTAAATATAGGCTACTAAATTGTGAATTCGATCGTTAACGCATCACAGTTATGACATAATAATACTTTTACAATCTTGGTTACAATAATTGAAGTGTATACTTGAATAAATGAAGAATATTAACTAAAGCCGAAGCTTGTACGTGAGAACAAAAAAATATAATATAATAAAATGAACGAATGAATGAATAATATCAATATTGAATCAGTAGCCTATAATAAATATGTAAATAAATAAATATACAAACGCTATGAAATTCGAGGGAATAAATAATCTAACTTAATGATCTACACATAACTTATTGAATTTAAAAATCGATAAACATGAGCAGTTTACAGTAATATGATTGATTCCTTTATGATACATCAAAACACATACATACACATTCATATATACATGCATACATACATAAATATACATATATGATCACAGTATATAATATACAGTACATATACATATACATATAAATATAATATTTTTAATCATTATTAACTTAACCTTTAAGTATATTTTTAACTTATAACTTTATATCTATTTCATTATGGATTGCATTTCTTTCTAGTGATATAATATGATTGTACAATTTATTTTTGGAGGTTCTTATTGACTTAGAATTTGTTATATGTTTCGTTGAATTGATATATAATGTTGGTGCTAAGAATGCATAAGTAAATGATCTTTATCCGATGGTCTTATGTGCAAATGGAGGTTAGTAAAAGTACATTCTATTTCTTGTATTGTGTTCATGCATGTTCAAATTCAAGAATTTCTTCTTCTTCAGGTGTTCTCTTTGTAAAATTTTATTATAGAAATGTTGTCTAGGATCTAACAATTTTGAATATATATTTATATAGATTATTACTACGACACTGAAGCGTTTCTTTCATTATAATTCGTATGATTTTTCTTTGCACAATTACCAAGGAATGGATGAGAGTTTTATTTGTCCCTCCCCATGATAGCAGCCCATACCGTATGTGAGTTTCCACTAGTGAGTAATATAATGTTTTTAACTGTTTTAGATCTAAGATCTTTCGAATGCTTGAATTTATGTAATATATTTTCTAATTTTTTAACAACGAAGTCGATCGGGAAATCTCAATTTAAATGCATGTCAATCATGATACCAAGATACTTTATATAGGCCTTGGTTTTATTTCAAATTTTTGTCCATTTTCTAGCATACATATTTTGTCGAAGTCAGGCTGTGTATTTTTATGTATGCTAAATGGTTTTTGCTATGCTATGCTAAAGGTTTTTGTGAAATTTATGGTGAGTAACTTGTGATCAAACCATTCTTTTATATTCAATAAATCTAACTCTGCTTTACACTTTCGATAATGCCAAGTTGAGTTTTCGTAGAATATTACCATGACATCTGCGAAGCTTATTATTTCACCAGTTAGGTTTTAATATAAAATACATTGTTAAGATATATATTGGGCCGATCACTGTACCTTGCGGAATTCCATATGTTACAGTAGAAAACTTGCTCATAGAATCCTGTAATTAAAACACTGTTTTCTATCTGATAAATAACTTTCGAACAATTTTAATTCGTTATTTCTGACACCAGAATCTTGTAATGTTATCAGCAAATCTTTATGTGAAACTGTATCAAATGCATTTTTTAAGTCAATAAATACACATAGGGGTTTTTGACCTCTGTGTGATGAACTTTATATCAGATTTGTTAACTGCAACATTGAATCTTTAGTTGATGTGTTTTGCTTAAATCCGTATTGCTGTTCAGATACTAAATCGAATTTTTTAACAAATGACGTTAAACGTGCATGAGGATATATAACAAATATTAGAAATGACTGAAATGGGTCTGTAATTTTCCAATTTTAATTTATCTCAATTCTTATATAACTGTTTTATCACAGTTACTTCACCAGTCTGAAAAATTCTATTTATTATGTATGCTATAGGTTTTGAAATTATTTCTGTGATTAGTTCTAGGTGTTCAGCTCTTATTCCATCATAACCAATAGTTTTTCTATTTTTTTTGTGTTTGTACAATATTTTCTACTTCATTTTGATCTGTGGAAGAAAGATAAAAGGAATGTTGATTAACGGATTTTTTTCTCTATATTTTTAATTTTGTATATTTTTTGGCTAGATTTTCTCCCAATCAAGCATAGCATTGATTAAAATTATGTGCAATGATATTGGTGTTTGTAATTATATTCTCTGTACCTTTAATTTTGTCTGTTTTTATTTGTTTACCTCTATTTTATTACAAAGTTAATAACATTCCATAGCTGGGTTGAATTATTTTCGTAATTCTCCAGTTTATTTTGATAGTAACGTTTTTTGGATTTTTTCTTTATATCTGTTAATTTGTTTCTATATTCTTTGAAGTTATTTTCAATTTTTTATTATTTGGATTCAGTTCATATTTTTCGAAAAGCTCTATGAAAAGACATGAGAACATGTAAATCTGATTCCAAATTAGTGTGTTATTTTATATACCCATAAAACTGAAAAATACCTGCATTGACACAACTCAGTTCCTATATGTTTCAGAATTTCTCGGCAAATGAGGGAAAAAAATTAAAATAATGTTATTAGCATTCAAATTTTGCAATTCCAGAATTTCCTAAATGTGAAAAATATCGTCTTTTCTTATTACTCAGATAAGGTCTCAGCAATTTATCGCCGTTGACTGAGAAAAACTTTGAGGTTCGACGACAAAGTACAAGCTTTAAATACGTAGAAAACTTATATCTTCATTACATATAAAGTTTCGATAAATAAAATCTTCCAAAGGCAGAAAGTTTATGTTTGTAATGTGAATACACAATCTCTATTCAAAACTTTAGTACAAAGGTACACCAGACATTTTAAAACTGTTTGCTGATAACGTTACTTTACATTCGTGAAGTCGAAGAAAATATGCATAATTTCAAAACCTGTACAGACTTCCGTTAATCTAAAAGAAAGAAGTAAACCATCGAATAAAATACGATGATTCCCAAAGGATCTGATTGCTCGATGAATACCGTTTCCTATATTTAGGAAATTGCTTTGCATACTAATTCTCTAGAACAAAATTACGATGGTTACCAATCTATGTTTCCTTGAGAAATATAAGGAAATCAAATAATTATTCTTATCGATTAGAAACAACGTAAAGAAGTGATTTGCAAATGTTCCCTTATTTCACTGAAGAATACTATAGCTGGATCAACGTATTTATAATTTGGCTCCTACAAATTACGACCAGAGAAGAATATCGTGACAATATTCATTCTTGGATGCTTTTCACTTTCCTTCAGTGTTCCTACTATTGAAACCCTAGGACTATGAAGAAGTTTGTAAAAGTGCAGAGAAAGGAACCCAACTGATGTTGAAGACTTGACACCAACTGAGTAAACTAATTAAAGAATACTCCAATATATCAGAATATGGTAAAGATACTTCATGAACTAATTGCATGCTTTACATGAACAATTATCTACTTTTTAGCCATCTTAGATGATTTTTAAGTTGAAATATATTGAACAATAATAGAATCGACCAATAAGCGTAACTAATTTGTTGGGGAATACTCCAATATACCATATTGCGATGTAATCTTCAAATATAAAATTCCTAAGTCATTGTATTCATCACAAACAGATAAGATCGAAGTACAAAATGTTTTGGATAAATCAAAATTGGAAAAAGCATTATGTGTTACAATATTAAAGCGGAAACTTGGTGACTCCATTGGCTCAAATCATCAACAACATTCTTTCAACTATCTTAGATTATTTTGGAGCTGAGAACCATGAAACACTATTAGACTCGACTAATTGATATAATTAATATATTGTGGTACTCCAATATACCAGATTTCGTTATAAGCTGCATGGTGAACTGATTGAATGCTTTACATGAACAATTATCCACTTTCAGCTCTATCTCAGATTATTTTCGAGTTGAAATATATTGAACAATAGTAGAATCGACCAATTAGCATAAGTAATTTGTTGGGGAATACTCCAATATACCCGATTTCAATATAAACTTCATGGTGAACTATTTGAATGCTTCACATGAACAATTATCAACATTTCAGCTCTATTTTGGATGATTTTCGAGTTAAAACCCATTAAACAATATTGAAATCGAAGAATTAGCATAACCAATTTGTTGGGGGAATACTCTGAGTTCCCTAATTTCGATATAAGCTCCGTGACAAGCTAACTGAATACTTCACATGATCCATTGTTCACACTTCATCTCTATCTTATATGATTTTCGAGTTGGGACCAGAGAAAAAATTGGCATCAATTAATTAGCGTAAATAATTTGTTGGGGAATACTCCAATATACCATGATTTTGGAGTTGAAAACCATTAAACACTATAGAGTCGACTAATTGACATAATTAATTTATAGGGAATACTCCAATATACCAGATTTCGTTATAAGCTGCATGGTGAACTAATCGAAAGCTTTACAAGAACAACTATCCTTTTTTTAGCTCTCTCAGATGATTTTCGGGTTGAAATATATTGAACAATAGTAAAATCGACCAATTAGCATAACTAATTTGTTGGGAAATACTCCAATATACCCGATTTCGATAAAAACTTCAAGGTGAATTATTTGAATGCTTTACCTGAACAATTATCAACATTTTAGCCCTATCTTTGATGATTTTCGAGTTAAAACCCATTAAACAATATTAAAATCGAAGAATTAGCATAACCAACTTGTTGGGGAATACTCTGAGTTACCTAATTTCGTTATAAGCTGCATGGTGAACTAATCGAAAGCTTTACAAGAACAATTATCCATTTTTAGCTCTATCTCAGATGATTTTTGGGTTGAAATATATTGAACAATAGTACAATCGACCAATTAGCATAACTAATTTGTTGGGAAATACTCCAATATACCCGATTTCGATATAAACTTTAAGGTGAATTATTTGAATGCTTTACCTGAACAATTAGCAACATTTTGGCACTATCTTTGATGATTTTCGAGTTAAAACCCATCAAACAATATCAAAATGGGATAATTAGCATAACGAACTTGTTGGGGAATACTCCGATTTACCTAGTTCCGATATGAGCTCCATGACAAACTAACTCAATACTTCACATGATGAACTGTTCACATTTTGTCTCAATCTTAAGTGATTTTCGAGTTGAGACCAGTAAAAACTTTTGAATCAACTAATTAGCGTAAATAATTTGTTGGGGAATACTCCAATATACCGGATTTCGATATAAGCTCAATGTTGAACTTATAGAATGCTCTACATGAAGAAGTTCACTCGTTATTTCTATGTTGGTTGAGTTCCGAGTGGGAAACCACTAAACAATATTTAATTCACTTAATTAGTGTGGCTGATTCGTTGGGAATACTCCAATATATCAGATTTCAATATAAGCTTCATGATATACTAATTAAACGCTCTATATGAATACTTGCTCGCTCTAGATGGGTTTCAAGTTAAAAACAAGAAAACAAGATTTCATACAAATAATTAGTGTAACTAATACGTTGAGACATACTCCAATATATCGGATTTCAGTATAAGCTTCATGGTGGAATAATTAATCAAGATGATACATTCTTCAAGCGTGAAATTATTAATAACCGTGAGCTAAAACCTATGTTGTCCGGTTGGAACGGCAGTGTTTTATCTACCAGTACCTAGTGGAGCGATGAATATGGAGAATTTGATAACAATTTACAAAGTAAACTGAAAGTTGCATCTCGTATTGTTTACAACTGTATTACGATATTACGGATATGTATCCTCAAATGCTGTAGGTTGCTTTTCAAACGTGCATTTTGAATTACAGGTTCAGGAAGATTTCAAATGCATTTTCAGCGTCTTTCCAGTCGTTTCCATATGACAAAAATCCAACCAGCGTTATCAAACCGATGTTTACTCATCTTGATAGGTTTAGTTTTTTGTGGCATTACTTACAGGAAATAACATAACATTCTCTTGGATTTCTTCTTGATTCATGTTCTGACCTACTTGTTAATTCGCGGTTAATTGTTCTATTAATATTCTTATCGGCTTGAACATGGGTTATTATAAAATACATACAAATATCAATGAACTATGGAAAGAGTGGTTCCCCATAACACTACAAATAAGAAATAATCACCCTTATTCAGTAAAAATACTATTATAGTACTGAGGACCTTCCGGGTTCCAAGTACCCATCATCAGAGTAAACCAAATTAGAAATCATCATGTGCCTGTTGAAATACTATTTGGGATCAATAATGCAATCAATGGGTTGTCCTTATCTGGAGATAAATCGGAATATAATAAATTGCATTTTCGTTCATACATTTCCATCCCTTCCGAATTACCTATATATTTTTCAATGCTGTGTTTTAAAAGTGATAAGCTTTCTTGAGAAATGGAATGACATTCATTTTAAATATGTTCGGCTGACTCTAATTTTTCACCATTATTTTATGGGCAAACTGTTCTTCATACCGACTTAAAATGTTCCCTTAAGCATATTGAACACGGCTCACTATCGATTTTGTAAATCCCGCATTTGTCGAAGTCGTCTCTAATTTGGTTAGTTGGTTGCTTTCTAATTTTCTGTTTTGCTTAGAAATTATACTATTGTTCAAAGATTTGTCCTAAGCATTGTCCAACGCTATTTGCTGAAGCTTCTCAACTTTCTTGTTATAATTTTGCTGGCTCAAAGGGACGTTCAATAGTCGATGAACAAGACTATTGAATGGAGCTATTTTATAATCACATGGTGTTACTGAATCCGCAGGAATATTACTATTTATTCTTGGAAGAGCCACGGTCTGACCATCATAAGTATCTGTATGA
Organism: Endomychus coccineus; assembly: GCA_958510875.1. NCBI lineage: Eukaryota > Metazoa > Arthropoda > Insecta > Coleoptera > Endomychidae > Endomychus > Endomychus coccineus. The sequence goes on from OY294071.1 coordinate 29,270,172, forward strand.
GTCGCCGACAGTAACGACAAAATTAAGCCTTGACATACCCCTTCAAATAAAGAAGAAGGTGATCCAGTGTTCTGAGGCTACAAAGATCATATTCATTCTGAATATAATATACTGACTGGTTATCCGAAGTTCCTAAGTATTTATGATCGCCATCAAATCCCAATAAAAGTACCGAAAGAAAAGAGGAAGAGGTTCTAAATGGTGGTATATGAGTGACAAATATAGCCTTCCTGTGTATTTGTATTCTATTATATGACCGGGATGTCTGCTCACTGCAACCTTGAAAGATTTATTATGTCCCTTTTTGATGCTGAGTCGTTTAGAGTGTCTCAACGAGTAAAGAAAGCAGTTCCTCTAATCCTTCGGTTCTTGGGAAGCTCAGGATAGCGGATGGCATCTGGTTAAGTAAGTCGATTTTCTATTTCATGCAGTTCCAGATGCCGTGCCCTCAGGTATTGCAGGCTAGTGTATTCTAAGAGAATATAAATAAAAATGTCATCCCCTTCTTCGTAGAATCTGCATTCTTCGTCTTTTACCATTTTCTACTTTCAACATGCAGTGCCCTGTTCGTATTCCCGTAAGTACTCTGAGTTCATTTTTTCTAAAGTTGGTGCCGACATTAGATCTCTTCTGGGTATAGTTTCTGAGGAGTCTTCGCCTGCTTCAATCTATGTAGTTTTATTGCTTATTTCACAGAAGGGTTCAGAACCCATAAATGGTGTACCTGTTTCTTTTCTCCGAGTTCGCCTGCTTTTTAATCCCCCTGCACTACGATATGTGTTGAAACCCATAGGAGGGTAATTGCATCATTCTTGCTTAGCTCCTTCAGTTTTTCCATGCTTTCCCAGGCCATCTTGGAGCTGATTGCGGAATAGCTTTGCGCGTTGATGTCTGCTTGACTGCATGATTTGATGATTTCTTGTCTACGAAAATTTCTTTCTCTGTTGAAGTGGATACACGGAGATTTGCTCAAGTCTCCAAAGTATCTTGTTTCGTGCCCATATTCTCCCAATCCAGTTGTTTCGCTCTCCTGTGTATATCAGCTTTGAAGGATCCCACCTGGTGTCCAACAGCAAAACTTTCACCCTTCGAAATTGTTAAATATATATTGTCTTTATCATCTTCCACGCAGAAATGTACAGGGAAAAAACAGTTACCTCTATATTGCAGAATACGAATATACTGTAAGAGATCCAATGGAGGTTTCATAGAATGAGAAACATAAGAGATCTGAGAAGCGGAATCAGAGAATGGGAAATAAAGGTCAATATACTGATAAGGCAAAACTGTAACTTTCACTCAGCAAGCTGCAGCTCAGCAGATAACTATTCACGACAGTCTGGGATCATATCAAGAATAAGAGTATTTTGCCTAACATGGAACATATTTTATTTCTATGCATCATCTAATAGTACGTATTATATAATTGATGTCTTCAATAACCTTGTTCTCTGAAAAGCTGTAATTATCTAGATTCAATTACATATATTGATGTTGAAAATAGGCCTCCTAAATTTCCGTCAAAATTTTCATCAATCATGTTTTGCCTGGTTTTCAGAACTGTATGTATACGATGCTATGCTGAACAGAATGTAAATAATAAGAAGAAGATGAATGAATGAGTCTCTTGAGCATAATATAAATTATCGTAGTGAATGTCTTAATTAAAGGTTAAAGTTCGTCTCCTTTATTCCCCTTAGTTCGTTACTGCTGAAAACTCTTTTGTTATTTTTATATTCAAATATACCCAAGATGTAATTGCCTTACTGTTTGGTACCTTATAGTTAATTGCACAGGGACTCAGCTACAAGTATGAATACTTTTTGACCAAAAATACAACTCATGAATATTTATGGAAAAACGAACCACGGCAGTAGCCATCTTGGCTCTAATTTACTATAGTCGAAATTTTTCGACCAATTTCTTCATACTTTATTAATTTTTTTGATACCTCACATATCTAGCGATGCCATCGATTAACATCAAAAGTGGAAATTATTTGAATTGAATTCGGTATGAGTATAGTAACATTTTATTGATCTAGAGAAAATCAGTCAAAACGTAGCGGTTCCTTTTCACGAGACGATAGAAATTGACGAGCTGAGGCTACCCAAACTACCCAATACCACCCTTACGCTATCCTGAAGGTATAGCCTTATACCTGGGTATAATCTTCGACAGCAAGCTTTCATGTGGGATCTCAACTCGCAACGAGATATCGCCTTCTGGTAGTTTCGGAGAGCCATCGGGAGAGTATCTCCGAATATATCATTACGGCTCAATACGTAAGTCATAAGACACAAGACATGATAACGCGGTACACTGATCTGGTGGCCTAGAACCAGAGATAAGACCACAATAAAAGGAGTAAATGACTTATGAAGAACCGAGTTCTTCAGCAGCCATACGAACAACACACACAGCAATGGTAGAGGCAAAATTCTGCCTCCCACCTCTCGGCATTTAGCTAGATGGAGTGGTTGCAGCATCTGCACTATAACCGGATTCTATTGGCTTCTGGTACAAGTGAGGGAAACAAAGCAGAGATTGTGTCACCTCCTGCAGGAGGCGATCAAGAAGATACCTTCTCTCAGTAGGAAAACAGACCACGACACTACCTCTTCAAAGGACCATATTAAGTATTAACCGATATGGGAGTGACGAATGAAGAGAATGGGATATCACTCCATATCTTGAGTGATGGCTCCAAAACTAAAATGGGAGGTGGCGCGGGTATTTATTCAGAGGATCTAAACCTATCCCTAACAATATCTCTAGGCTAATATGCAAGGCTAATATGCAAGGCCATGGAGTAGAAGAAATTCTGAACCCACCGGAGGGATGTTCCCCATGGATAGATGCAATACTTATAATGAGAACTTAATAATCTGACCAATCTAACACAATCCATTATACCCATCTCCTCTTCCAACATTCCACCGCTGGCTCACACGATGTTCTTCGAACATTATAGATTTCCCTCTCGTGTCGTCAAAGTATATAGTAAGAAAGTCATAAATTCCAGAGAACTTCCAGGAAACTATTGCTGCAAAATATATGCAAAAATATAGATAGTTTTCGGAACGTTTCAATACAATGAGACTTCTCACTTTTTCCCAGTATCTGTACAGTACTCTCATTGTGGGAATATCTATTGAGAAAATCAGGAATAACATTCAGCATAGATTGAAAAAACCCGGTATGAACATGCACACTCTTCTTGGAGTAGATAAATCTCAATTTTTCATGATTCTAATGATATTGGACCGTTCCATTATTCACCTGGTGCCATTAAAACTGTATGGATATTTAGCGGATTATAAGATTTTGTTTCAGGGTCAAATTGTATTCCGGCGGCTCAGCCCCTCACGTCAGTAACAGAGGAATATCACTGTGAAAACCTTATGCATTAATGATTTCCAATTATATATCTGGATACATACTCACACATCTAAGAACCATGATCAAACCAGACGAAACTCAGGTAATTATAGTTAGCTACCTCAAGATTAGATAGGTTTAACTTAAGACTAGGGATTTATATTATACTATTGACATTAAATAATCATGCGAACATAATAAAAGTTAATTCTGCAGGAAAAGTGACTACATAAATAAATCTATTACGTCAATAAATAACATGTAATCGAATAATCGATCAACAACGATCAATTGAAGTCTACTTTTCCATAATATGAGTTCAGATAATTCATTGAATTGTATTCGATGAATTTTACAAAGCATAAATTATTTAATGAACCACAATATAGAGGTTTGTTCAGAATCAGGACAGAAAATCGTACTGACAAATTCCCTTTATGTGCAATGAAGCGTTATGGAAACTTATTAATGATGATAATTAATACATCCGTTCTCTGTTAATGTTCACTAATACTACAAAGACTACATTCGTCCGCATTGTGCAAACAATTTCAGTGGAAAATATGCAGCTAATAATGGCTCGCTGTCATAATAATCATATGCATATTGATTTGGTAGCTGCATAAGAGAATTTAATTGAAACTATGCAGCCATTTTTCCTTCTGTTCATCTCGAATCATATTCCAGAACTACAGTGTTTAATATCGTTTCCCAATGCAAATGTTCCTGGTAAAATGAATGATGAATCTTTCAATTCAATAATACCATACCTGGGACTATCAAGTAGTTCATGAATATGTTGAACAGGACATAGTTACTAGATCATTATAGGCTCACCGCTATAAACTGATATGTAGATATAGATATACACGGTGCGAAATCAGTGTGTCGTTATTGTAGAAAAAGTTGTAAACATCTGTAAGCTTCACATTTTAAAATTATTTTCATATTTACAGAGTGTTCCATATTACTAGGTTGAACCATACATACATTTTCTTGAAATGGACACTTAATCAATCAATCAAACAAGTCCGGCGCTTGATTGGGTCCACTGTGTGCCCCTTGATACAAGAATCAGTCCAACAGGCCTGAGGCAGTGCCGAAGACTAATATTTTGCATAGACTGATATCTCTTATGGCTTCAAGCGACATATGTGTGCTGCCGAGGTGTTGTAGCCCAAAAGAAGCAAGTCCTGGACATTTCTGATAGGATGTGAGAGGCAGTTTCATCCGCATCTCCACATCTACTTCAAGCTGGGTCTTCAACAATGCCTATTGTGTAATGATGTTTATTCAGATGACACTGTCCTGTGAGGAGTCTTGTCACCAGTTTCAGGCCTCTCCTGCTCACGGAGTGTTTCAGAGAGTTTAGGCAAGAACTCTCCAGTGTGGAGCTTCACTTGCTTAATTCCGGGGTACCACGCCAGACCGAGAGTCACTGTTCATTCAGTAGCTCCTTTAGGGCGTGGAGCTCGGTTGTTGAATCAAAGCCAGCGGAACTCAAGGAGCCTTGTTTGCCCAGTTCATCGGTCACTCCGTTTCTCTTCACGCCAGAGTGAGCGAGTACTTACACTAGCTGGAGTTTATTCCTTCTGGCTTTCATATCATTTGAGAATGTCCAGCACTGACTACAACACCTCGGCAGCGCATACATACCGCTTCAGGACATAAGAGACAGCAGTCCATAGATAACTCTACTACCGTAGAATGAAATGTCTTATGGAAGGGACCAATACTGTCATGGCCGGCGAAAGTACTTCGCTTCCAAAACACGGGAGGGCGCGTCAAGCAGGGCCGGAACTACAATAGGGCAACCGGGGCAATGCCCCGGGGCCCCCGGGCCTAGGGGGCCCCTGAGCGAAGATCAAAAACAGAAAAAATGTTTCGAAGTGCAAGTATTTTTAGCGCTGTCTCATCGTTCTTCGTTATGTGAAAATTTATTAACTGATTAATTTATTTATTTAGAATAATAAAAGCTATTGCGAAAGATCTGTTTAATATAATTATCTCTAAACCTATAAGATTCTGTACAAATCTTGAGCTTAGAAAAAAAACGGTATTGTTAGAAGTGTGAGATTTTACAAACGTAAAGAATTTATCATTTTATGGAGCGTTTTTTCTGAAGTTACCCTTTTCTTGGATATACATGTCGTAAAAGAGCTAGCTCATTTTTTGATAATTGAAAATGCGTTACTGTCATTCAGCTACCCAGATGTTTGTACAGCCCTTCTCGTGTTTCTGACAATCCCAGTCACTACGGCAAAAGCTGAACGATCGTTTTCCAAATTAAAATTATTCAAAAGTTACTTGCGGAGCTCGATGACAACAACAAGAAAGGCTGAGCAACTTATCATTGTTATCAATCGAAAATCTGAGAGCGCGCACAATTGATTTCGATAAAGTCATTGAACCATTTATCTCTTCAAAAGCAAGAAAAAGAAGGTTCTAAATTTTTTTTCTCAAATATCGAATCGTGATTATGAGCATTAGTTTAATCTTCTAATACTAAAATCTTATCGAACAACTTCTGAATATTAGCGAATTAAAGGTGATTTATAATGACTACCCGAATATCTCATCCTTCTCTATATAATTCATAATTTTGTAATGTAAGGGATGAAAGTACCGTATAATATTATAGCTAAGAATATATTACTACTTTACATGAATGATGATGTTATAATGTCTGATATTTTTATTAATATGTAATACAACCTGAAAAATGTGTTAGACAAATAAAACAAATTATTTATGAATAGAACTAATAATGCCTTGTTTCTTTTTATTACAAAAATTGGAAACATTGAGTTGACAAACTCAATAGGGCCCCGAACTTAGTCTTGCCCCGGGGCCCCTTAAACTCTAGGTCCGGCCCTGGCGTCAAGCGTCCAGAATTAATAGAAATTATAATGCGCATGCGATTCTTATTGTTGTTCAATAGTAGCCATGTTTAATTCATTTGTGGATTTTGTTTCCATACGACTTGTTGCTTGCTATCATACACGCTATTTCTACAATATTATATATATTATATATTATATATATATATAGCTAATCATGTACAGGTAAACTATAGGTGAATGAACATAATTGAATTTCTCTCATTGACACTCTTTCAGGTTTTCATGCTGCAAGGTATTGAGGGAAAACGGAAACAACCAATTATGTATCAATTTATTAAAGGAGCAGCAAAAGCTGAAACCATTAAATGTTCATTTGAAAACATTGTACGATCTTGCAGGGAAATTGGTTTCAATGTGGTCGCCACAATTTACGATCAAGGTACAAATAATGTCAGTACGATAAACAAATTAGTGAAGGAAACGAAAGAGTATGCAAGAGGAGGGAAAGAATTATATGATTTCATATTTGGAGTCGATGGACAAAAAATTATTCCATTGTATGATCCACCACATTAACTGAAAGGTGTGAGAAACAACCTCGTAATAAAACCGTTTATTACACGCTAAACGGAACTCCAAAAAAAGCAAAATGGGAAGTAATACAAAAGGCATGGCAACTGGATAATGTTAGTGGATACTTGAGAGCAATGCCAAAATTGACTGAGTTCCATGTAACTCCTAATAAAGTGAAGAAAATGAAGGTATCAATATGTGCTCGATATTTAATTGTATTTATATGTATATTTTATGTATTTTTGTTTTAACCCATTGTAATTAGTCTCGATATTTAATTGTATTAATACGTATATTTTATGTATTTTTGTTTTAACCCATTGCCATTAGTCTCTATATTCAATTATATTATTATATTATATCTAGTCATTTCTATAGTTTTTGATGTATAATTGTATTTATATGTATATTTTATATATTTCTGTTGTTGTATAAAAACCATTGGTAAAAACTATCGACTTTCATTTCCTACTTAAATTGTTAGAAAACAAAATTTGCATGTGCTGTGTAACTTCGAATTTCCCTCCAAACAATCATTTAGTAGGCTTCCAATCCTCACGCGGCGCTCTTGTCGCGGTTTCGGTACCTAACACGGTACATTTCATTCTACGGTAGTAGAGTTATCTATGCAGTAGTCCTTGCACAATCGTAGCCTTCGGCCTGCTGGACTGAGTCTTGTATCAAGGGGCGCACAATGGACTCAATCGAGCTGTCTAAGTGCTCTGGACTTGTCCGCCCTTGTTTTGATTGATAGATTGATTGACTATTGACTATTGAATATATAGTGAAGTTTTGAAAAAATGTGTAGATGAGGATTAAAACTACTGTTTAATTGCAATTCTGATGAAATTTGTCCATCAAGCACGTCCAAGATCATATAGTCATCAGATAGGGAGGTTGGCCCTAATACCCCCCTATCTAACTATTAGATTGTATTTAGTGTTTTTGTGTTACTTAAGAACAACAATCAATAGAGAGCTACTGAAATTGAAACTACTTTATATGGATGTTCGATATTCTCCAGAATTTGATTATAATGATCCATTTAAAATTTTTACGTGATAATTTAGAGAAGTTCAGAAGGACCCTATTGATGATTCAGTGGGTATCGTAGCGAGGATGGAAAATAAACAATGCGCACGAATAAGGGAAATCAACATTTCCAGCTCACTAATTTTGAGAGAATGTAGGGATATATTTTTTTGTTGGTTGGTTTGCGTGCCGAAACGTTAATTCCAATATTGGGATTACTTTCAAATGATCAAAGGTGGCTATCCATGTGATTTGTGTGATAGCGTGTTACTATATTAGAGCGTATTTGGAATCAGGTACAAAAGTAATTAGATAGGTGTTTCCCACTTCACATTTCGTTTTCACATGTATGTCATTTAGTGTCCATCAAAAGACCCATCCTTCGACCCTGCTTCAAATTATATAGAATATATTGATCCATTGCCAAATGATGTTTGAAACTATAATAGCAATAACGTAGAGACAATGGAGGTCAGTTATTTCACGTTGTAACTCTTGATTCAACAAATCATTAGAAATTAATATTGATTTTATTTATAGAGATTTGAAATAGAGCGTTTACTTGCTTCACGATCGCATTGCGTTCTTTTTTAATCTTCTGACAGTCTCCTCATCCTTTTTCTTCTTTGAAGTTGTCAAAAATTGGCTGAGAAGATGGAAATCTGTGATTCCTCAATGATGAATGGTCTTATTTTTACACAAACAAACGACAAACCCAAATATGCTACTTGTTTTTATTTTAGACATGTTTTTAACGGTTTTTGGACATTGGTCAATGCTTAGCCAATAACAAAGCATAAGACAGAGAGCAGATGTTCCCCCTTTCCACAAACCTACCTGGACCCTAATAAGCCCATTTCCCAAATTTCATCAAAATCCATCTTATCAACGAGAATTGATAGTTGAAATGCTCCTTTGAGAGAGCTATGAATTCGTATGAGGTACCTAGAAATTCACAGGCAGTGTCATCCTTCACAATCACAAACTTGAACTCTAAATCAAATATCGATATCGGGAATCAAACGTTTAAGATAAGTCAGAAAATAATCTAAGGCCAATATATCGAATCACAATAGCGGTTACGATTTGGAATATGCTTCCTAAACTTCCTATTAAATTTTTATTAATTCATTCATCATATTAATTATTAATGCATCCATCATATAAATCTCAAATGATACGAATTTAATTTGGTATCTAAATTGAGTGAATTGTAGGAAAGAGTTTTCCTCCAGATTTAATAAGAACGATTCCGCAGAGATGACAGGGCAACAGCGAATGCAAAACAGGTGTTGAATATTTCAAAATCAGTTTCATTTATTACTCTGGAAATTTCAATTAAAGGTGTGCGATGAGATGTAATGTGCAAAATGTCGTGATTGCGTGCTGCTTCGCTCAAGAATTTATTAAGCTATTAAATATATCATAAGCAAATTTTATTTAATAATTCTGGCTTCAGTACTCCAGTGATTTCAGGTCTATAATTTTAAGTAGCCAATCATAATCATGTTGTATCTTTATTTATATTAATTTCCAATTTTTTGAGATCCCTATAGATTGTTGATGTATATATTGTAACAGTCGATCTATTGGGCGTCTACGTCATGTGACAAATGTGACAGTAACATTTCAAATATAAGAAAATAAGAAACAAATGGATATATGAATATACTCATTTATCTCAAGTTGGCTTTCGCCAGATAAAAATGATAAAGTCTTTCTAGTCCAGATCGATCAGTAACGTAACAAGCTTGTAGTTCCAGACAGCTGTTTCACTCTTCTCTTAGACCTTATCAGTGGAACGAGCAAGTTGGCGATGTTACTGAAGGATCCCAGCTGAAGATATTCATAACCAGCCTAGAACATGGTAGAAAGACCAAAATATCTCACGCCAGAAAGACCTTATCGTTATTATCTGGCAAAAACCAACATGAGATGAATAAGTGTATTGATATATTCATTTGTTCTTAATTCTCTTACATTGGTTTGGTTTGGTTTCGCCATCTGGCGCACTCAACTGTGAAGTTCGAGGAATCTATCAATGTGGTACATTGCTTGATTTCTTGAAGGGGCATATGTTAATAGATGCCGTGAGATATTTTGATCTTTTCACCACGTATTAGGCTGGTTATGACTACTTCAGCGAAGATCTTCCAGAAACTTGCTCGTTCCACTGATGAGCTCTATGAGAAGAGCGAAACAGTGTATGGAACTATAAATTTGAGACGTTACTGATCGATCTGGGCACAAGAAAAAAGTATTTTTATTACATAAAATCCATTCTCCCATTTTTCATGCTGGAAAAAACGTCTATGACTTTGTTGTTAAAATCCACGATAGATTGGACGAACTTCTTTTCTATTGATAGGACCGCCAATGCGTTCAGTCGATCTTCCGACATTGTGCTTCCCAAAAAAGTCTTAATGCGTTTGAACGTGGAAAAACATCGTTCACATTCTGCTGTTGACATGGGCGTTATATAAATAATATCCAACAGTTTGTATGACTCCGCCAAAACCTTTTTTAGGTTGTTGTCTGTTATGAACACTAAAAGTGGCAAAATACCACCTACGTCACACATGTCATCACTCTCATAAATTGCTGAAAGTTGACTTTTCAATTTTACACTGTCCAACATCAACATCAAATGATTTTGCTGCACTTAAGTGATCCCCAAAATCAAATCGGTCGCTAATTTGGCCTAAAATAGTGTCACATACTTCGTTTGCAATTACAGCTCTGTTATCTCCAGCTTTCGTTTTTTGTCTTTTCCTAGCAGGTTCTTCATTATCGCGTTCTTAATTGTCATTGTCAGTAGAATTCCTAATTCGAATAATTTTCTGTCGGGACCGTTCAATTGCATTTTGTAGTTGAGCACTGTCAATCCCGTGCATTTGAGTCAGATTGAATAATATTTCAACATGTGGCATCTGGCATGATGAAATGAATTATTTGCAACCAGTAGAGAAATTCCGGGCAAATTCAAATGTTTCAATAAACTACTTGCTTCACTAATAATAACACCAATGAATTTGTCTAAGCATTCTTTAAACGAATCCTGGTGTTCAAATAATGTGTTCACAGTTCGACTTTTGGAAATCCAGCGTATAGGAACAGCGCGTAGTAATCTAAATCGATTCTAGAAGTCATTAAAAAAATGTTGCCAGTTTATTTTTTCATGAAACGCATTTCAGCATTTTTACAGAGGAAAATACATCTTTTTGAATGCATTTCTGGGTTGCTAATCACGAATTCGGTGCCGGATTCCAACCGCGACGCACCTGGGGCTCATGACATTCTGGTACTATCGTCGTCTTCAGGGAATCCGGGAAAATATCTTTTGCAATGAAGTGAAACTTATTGGGGAGGTTCTCCTGAGGTTGCCGGTTATGACGATGATACTCAATAGTAGACTGGTGGTCAGGATACCCTGATGATCTGGGTCATCTCCATGGATTGTTTTTTAATATGCTCCGAAATGCAACCAAATTCGTCTCTCGTAGATTTTTTGGGGTGCTGATCACGATTCTTTAATCGGATTCAAAAATAGTAATACTAATGATATGATATTTCTAAAAAATAATTCAAAAAGTTGAAGTCGAAGTTCGAGTTTAACGATATCGTTTTTGTTGTTTTCTCTTGTAAACTTATCTGGTATAGATTGATTCTCAAAAAAAACAAAAACACAAATTCATTTGTTGAATAATATGATAATTTGTGAATGATAGATATCTATTTGATCGTTCAAAACTATGTCATCAAGAATCAAAGTTCGTTTTGACGATCCAGGAAGAAAGCTTGAAAATGAATGCAAATTTACAAAGGAATTTTTTTGTTATTGCACTGTGCCGCTCGTTTAATAATTAAATTAAATTGATACGCGTAACTGTGAAAATAATGTGCATGTGGAAATGTTCTTTTGATAATGGTTTGGACACCATTTATCTTACCACTCATCACGGACGCCCCATCGTAACTTTGGGCGATTAGATTACTATATCAGACCCAAAAGGAGAATTTAAAATAGTTCACAATTCATTCAGCAATGATTTTGCTAACACATCAGCGTTATGTCTACCCGGCTTGAAAAAATACCAAAAGCGTTGAAAAATTTGTCCTTTCATATGTATTGCAAGCACAGCGTCTAATTCAGCGGCAAAGTTGATCAAGCCTACATAAATACCTGGATTTTCCGACGTCTCATCATGGCCTCGTAACTCCAATTCAAAGGCTCCGCAAAATTTTATACACATAATTAACAGGCAAAATATGACGATTTTCTTCCACAACTCCGTTGTACTTAATTTTATGTCGCAAATAAGCACTGTCTAACTGTTCACGTATGTCCACTATGCCTAGAACACTAAAATCCATGGGTGCATTCATGGGAGAAACGGAATTTTCGTGTTTCTCCGCCCTCTCTACGATGTGTTTCAAATCATTCAACCCTTGTTTATCCCACGCACTTACCTCTTTCTTGAAAATTAACTTCACGTCTTCGAATTGAATTCACATACTGTACACTATTAAGGCTAGACGTTTACTGGAGATACGCTGCTTTGTGCCCCAAAATGACGGTATAAGCGCGTGTAGCGAAGATAACCGTAAACAGCCGAATCATATTTGAAATAGGTACAGTTCACAACGTTCCCCGGAACATAATTTTGAGCGCTGGCATTGCATGCGCCTGATGTGCGGAATAAAATGATGCACTGAATTACATGCGAATTTCTTTCTGTATTTATCTTGGTGGTTGGGTGGGTACCAGCCGCCACTGATCATCAGTTACATTTTCCACGAATTCCGTCCAAATCATCTAGCTGACTCATAGAATTTCACACTTTCATGATGTCTGAATCCATATGATTTGACAATCGAACGGCTACAAAAACTTATTTTAATCAAAAACGATAACATTAAGTATATAATTCCAACTGGACTAATATGTTATATAACAAAATTGATTCATAACGATATTTCGTGGACCAATATTTCTATGTTATTTCAACGTGGACAAATATCATAAAATATCATCAAATCTCCTTTAGTAGATACATCGTAAACTGAAACAGACAACTGTATTTTTTTCAGTGCATGCTTGAGTTTATAAGATTAGGATCGGTCCCGTCTTCGAATTGAAGTTTCATTCATATATTTTAGTAGCTTTTACTATCTGTATTTATATTTAATTAACTTAAGAGGTTAAAATACTAGAAAATATTAATAGAAACGCTGGAATTTAGACATTAGACGCTATTCCCGCAGTATGCTGCTCTACAAATCTGTTTATCTCTTTCACGGAGTGAATAACTTTTCATTAGATTATCATTTTGATTGCCAGTTTTCCCTTGTTTCAATTTAATTCCATTCTCGTCTTTTTATATAACCCATTACGAACTCTATTATAAACTGTTCACTACATGCCTCATGACTTATACCTTGAGGTTATTCTATTACAAATTCATGAATAGAGGAAAATATGGTGAATATTCCTCAAGTAAAACTCTGATCTCATAAAAAGATGTAAGCCAAATAGCATGGAATTTACAGCTGTTCATACCTTCCCAAGGCTCGTCAGAACCCTGCTGCAACCTTTGTTTCTTTAGTTTTGCAAGCCAGACGCGTCATATATATTTATCATACTATTACTTCCCTGACTGATTCCACTAGTCTCATTTATTTTATGACATGATAGATATAAACAAATAGATAGATATTTAGATGTACACGTCATAAGTAGAGTTATCTCTTGTTCACCGAATCAATGACATGACGTCATACTTAGTTATTTTTACAACCAATTCATTTCAACAATTTTTCTAAATAACTGCCATGCTAACTCTGTCAAACAAGGTATATTCCATTTTCACAGTTGGCAACACATTACAAAGTTGCCGATATAAACTGTGGATTTATTAAATGACAGCTCCTTGTCGATATTTCATAATTCGTTTTTGAATCTAAATTTTGATAAAATCCAAGTACGAAAACAATTATTGTTCTCAGAACTATTATTTTAAATAATGGTATTTCGTGCGCTTGACTGTGAGGCGCGCGTGGAAGGGAGAGCCGCCATTACTAGAAGTTTGAAAATACGCGCAATCTTAATATTATTGAATGGTAGTGTGGATTAAAACAAAACGTCGATTCTCGAGCAAGGGTTCCCAAGATATGGTTGTTTTTTACGAGCCTAGCGCGGCGGCTCTCCCTTCTACGCGCGCCTCACAGCCAAGCGCACGAAATACCATTATTTAAAATAATTGTTTTAGCAACTTCTATGGAAGATAAGAGGTTGGAAATTTGGTGAATTGTTCATTAACTAGTGAAGAAGATGATTCCGTAAAAAAATAGCGCGTTACCTCATCACAATTTTTTTAGGGTCATTTTACAAAAGTATTTTTTTTGCATTAAGCTGCGGTTTGCAAACAGTGTACATCCGATCTTGCTGAAATTTTGTGTGGTACTTGGTGGCACAAAAACACATTATGTTCAAAAGAACACGAGTTATGAATTTTTGAAATTTCGAGCAAAATCGATAGTTTTTTGCAATTTGCGGGGTCGTCGCTGGACCAATCGGGTTCATCTGCAGCTCATTTTTTTTCGTCTCTTTGCTGCGCATGAGCTCATTGTAAGTGTTTTATATCAGTGCAGGTACAATTAAACAACGTGCTCACACTTTACGTATTTATTGGAAACTAAAGAATTCAGTTCGACATCAGTTATAAAAACGCGTATCGCTTCTTACGCGATACACACAATAGTATAATAAACATGGCATTCTTCATATATAACAATTCTCCCCCTCAAATATTGGAATGCCTAATGCCAGAAAAAAAAATAAAAAAAAAATATTGGAATTACCAAATCTCTCAGGGTGTTTTAATTGACTGCGACGTCGAAGGACTCGCGGGCTAGGCCTTTGAGATTTGGCAGCTTCAGTATGAGCATATTGATTATCATTATTGGCATTATCAGGTGGCACCGAAATTTTAGAAATGATTTTGGGTTGCAAATAATTATTTTTTAATATTTGATTAAGATGTCTTTTCGCCACAAGTCCATCCAATGTTTTCATTTCAAAATTTCGGTTTCCCAAAAATTTAGTAATATGTGCAACAGACCATTTCGGTTTTCCCTGTCTAAAATCTCTAACTTTAATCGATTCACCTATCTCAAAAGTTTCACGATTTCTACCACCTCCATTAACAATTGATTTGTCCTGTTTCTCCTCTACAACCTCACATGTAGGTTTCCTTAATAAATCTGAGCGACATCTTAAATTTCTACCTAGCAGTGGCGGCTCCTCGAAGGAGGCTAAGGAGGCTCAGCCTCCTCACCAATTTATCTTAATGATCATTCTCCATTTTATTTCCTGTTTCTCTGATAATTTTTAAAATTTTACAATCAATTCCCCGTTCTCAGTAGTTATTTTTAATCTGGCAACAGTGCCCTGAGGCTAGTCTCTATATATCTCAAACGCTGAGCATGTGTTGTTCAACGCAGTTGCCGTTTTTCCGACCAGTCCGAACGCCAACTGGGTAAATCAGCGAAAATGGCAACACCCTCTGGAGGCTAGCCTGCGGCAGCAGCTAGCAATCTATGGAATACGAGACGTGCGTTCTGCCGACTGCTGAATAGATCAGTCAGTGCTTGTTTATTTGTTGTCACGCCACGCGAAGTAAGGTTAGATTGTTGTCTGTTGTACATTTAAAATGAGTGTTAGTGAGTTAGTTGCTGCCTTTTAGAAAATCCATTTAGTGAATTAACATATGATAAAAGTGTTTCTTTTAAATAAACGGCCTTTACCGGATTTGAAAGGATTAGTAATGTCAGGTAACTATCAAAATCGATCATTGTTAATACTAATAGTAGTATTAAGAAGACGAAGTTTAAAAAAAAATCATTGATTTCCCTGTAATGCTCCAACTCGATGGAATTTTACATCACGTGCAGTATTTACCATCCATAAAAATAAAGACAAATTAACTGAAACATTTGATTTTGTATTAAACAGTGATGACTTTTCAACAGATCTGTTTCATTAAATGCAGCTGTCGGTTTAAAATCTTATTTACAAAATGAAGAATTTTTGTTTTTTCTTGATTATTTTAAATTAATATTTGAACAAACTGATCATATTTTTCAAATTTTACAACATAAATTCACTGATATAATTTATTCAAGAGATCGTTTGAAACATCTCATTGGAAAAATTTCAAGTTTCCGTAATACAGAATTTCATTTTAATATTTTATTTGAAAATTTTCCAACTGATGAGGCTCCTCCCGCGAAAAGGGGGAAAACATATAATTTGGTAGACAAGAAACTACATTAGGTATAAACAACTTTTTTATGAAATTTTAGATACTATTAAAGGTCAAATTGAGATTCGATTTTCCGATTTACATGAATTGAAGTTTTTTGACTTGACGAATAGAAGATTTTCGAATCTTTTTCAAAAGAGATCCCCAATACACTTCAAGATAACTTAGTTCTAAAATATAAATTTATTAATAAAATAGCACGGCACAATGAATTATGCGTTATATACTCTAATAAAGATATTTTAGGCCAGTATGACAGTCACGCCGATATGATAAAATATATGATAGACAATGATTTGCAACAAGTTTTACCGCAGTTTTATAAAGTACTTTGTTTGACAGTCACCATTCCTGTCACGTCGGCATCGGTGGAGAGATCATTTTCTACTCTCAAACGAATTAAAACTTACATGCCAAATACAATGGGCCAAAATCGTTTATGCAATGTTAGTTTAATATCTATTGAAAAAGATTTAGTAAAACACTTAAAACAAAATGATACATTTTTTGATAATATTATTGATCATTTTTAATATACAAAAAAAGTTCACAAAATTAATAAAAAAAAACAAAATATGAAAAATTCCAAAAAAAAGAAAAAATATTATGAATCCAAAAAAAATAAAAGACAAAAAACGAACAAAAAAATTTTTTTGGCAAGAGAAACTATATACCTCCACGTTAGTTCTTGCTGGGTAACAATTAATTTTGTCACTGAAGTAGCTGGTACGGTCGCTGTGCAAAGGTTAAAAGGCTGTGAATAGAGTATATTTTTACAAAAACGTTTTATGTCCAGCCTCCTCTCTCAAAAATTCACGAGCCGCCACTGCTACCTAGTAACAATTTTGCCGGTGATTCATTAGTTGTTGTATGAGGGGAATTACGATAGTGAAATAAGAATTTTATTAATTCAGTATCAATTTCACCATTAGTGTCGGCCCTGCTCTTTTTTGAAAAATTCTTTACAATTTTCACCGCACTTTCTCCTTCCCCATTACTGGAGGGATGGTACGGTGGAGTAGTTATATGTTTTATTCCGTTTTGTTTCATGAACCATTGAAAATCATAAGACACAAATTGTGTTCCGTTATCTGAAACAACAACCTGAGGTAACCCCCATGTAGCGAAAATTTGCCTCAATACCTTCACTGTTGATGCCGCATCAGTTTTTTTTATGCGAAATGCTTCAATTCATTTAGATGTGGAATCAACTACTACAAAAAAATATTTATCTTTGAATGGACCTAAATAGTCAATATGGATACGCGTCCAAACGTTTTGATTTCATTTCCAGGGACTAAAATAAGATTTTGGTGGTGAATTTTTGTATTCTGCACAAACCTCACATTGGTTGCATAGTGTTTCGATATCGCTATCAAGACCATTCCACCAAACGTATGATCTGGCAAACGATTTTGATTTTACAATGCCCATATGATTTTTGTGAATTTCACACAAGACGTATTTCTTATATTTTTGCGGAATAACTATACGATATCCCCACATTAAACAACTCTGTTCCACACTTAATTCATTACGTCTGGCAAAGAAAGGTTTTAAATCATCCTGTGTTACACTTTTAGGCCAGCCTGTTAGTACAAATGGTATAACTTTACTTAAAACACTGTCTCTGCTGGAAGCGTGTTTAATTTGTGCAGAATTAACAGGTAATTCATTTTGTGTTTCAATAACATTTAGATGAGTAATTTCTAAATCTTCATTATAAAAATTGCCACCCAAATTTAAATTATGATTTTCAGGTAGTGGCAATCTAGAAAGACAATCGGCGGAATTTCATTTAACGTTACATATTCTATATCGAAGTCGAAACATGATAAAATTGCGCTCAGCGCTGCAAACGGCTGGTTGCCATAATGGGAATGCCATTTTTGAGGCCAAAAATTGACACCAGCGGCTTCTGGTCGGTAGCCAAAATAAACCTCTTACCGGAAAGGTATTGGTAAAACTTCTTGACCCCGTATATAATAGCTAACGCTCCCTTATCTAGTTGGGAATAGTTACGTTCCCTTTTTAAAAGCACACGAGACGCGTAAGCTATCGGCTTTTCTTCTTTATTTTCATAATAATAATAATCAATTTAATAAGCATAGCATTCTACATATATAACAGGAAGCTTTTCCCTTCTCAACTCAATTCGACGATGTCCGACGTGAAAAGCCGGTTTTGGTCATGTTACCATTTTTTTTGGACCATTTGCGATCACTACAGAGATCACTTTGGCACATATGGAAGTTCGGTGGAGAAATATGTGGCTATGTGTGCAGAGTCTAGGAACACCAACACCGGAAAGAAATATGGGCAAAGACTATTCGACATACTGATAAAATGAATAATTCAGTGTTATTGTTAATATGCAATGTTGAAAGAAATAATGGGTTTAGGCAGTGAAGCAAAATGTATTATTTTGAGATGCTTGTTCAGTAACAACTGTCAAAAGGCGTTTTGTTGTAACCTTCTTGGAATTTCTGGAAAATACTTAATTTTGCCATTCACTGTCCTTCCGTCATTGAATACCAAATATGTAACTTTTGATACTATTGAATTTGGTTACATTTATTTTTCTTCACACAACAACAGTTTGTGAATTGCATTTGAAATTACAAATGTGTTGTTCGATATAATGAGTGAAGAATTTCTAAATTTGTTTGCAATATAGTTTATTGTATTAAAAAACCATGAAAACCTGCTCAACCTGACAACCATGGCTAACCTTGATCCATGACGTCATATCATTGATTCGGTGAAAAAGTCATACATGTATTATCAGTCACATCAATTTAATATTTTATTTTATCAACGCTTGGCAATACTACTAAAGTCGAATACATCTAAAAAACAGCGCTCTTCAATTTTGATTAACAACATAATAAAATCGCAAATATCTTGAAAGCTATGCATCACAGGTATAGGAACATGGTTAGATGTGCATTCTTTCTATATTGACTTTTTTATTGAATTAGTATCATTCCATTTGAAAAAAAAAAGAGTCTTTCTATTTCCGAGTAGTCGTTGATTCGAAACGTTGCTGTTGTTGGGAATGTTGGTGTGTAATTCAATGTTCGGTAGCACCAATTTGTCTTGCCAACATAAAGTTCCCCGCCATTGGTCAATTGTTCGCCTATATTGATTTTAATAAGAATTAATAATTTAAGAATACAAATGGACGAAAATGTGAGTAATTTGTTTTCATAAATGTTTCTCTCAAAGATTCCCGAATGTATAAATTCGAAAATCAATCTGTTTTCTTGGATTATAAAGTTCCGGCTACAAATAACACTATTCCCTGTGCTCGTCGCATATCCAGAAGACAATTCATCATCTATTCTGCCGTCCAATTCCATTGAGACAACATATGAGTTCAGCCACTCAAGAATGGGCCCTCTAAATCCTAAGTAGTACAGTTCATTACTAATTTCAAGTTTAATGTATCGAAAGCAAGCGATGAATCAAAAAAGAAAAATGTCATAATCTTGCATTCATGTAATTTTTTACTCACGAAATAAATGATATCAGTTTCAATAGTTCTACCTTCGCGAGAACCATGTTGTGAGTCGCATAGTAAATCAAACAATTTTATGTAATGGATTAAGCGGTTGTAAACAACTCTTTCAAGCACTCTTGAAACTGTGGTCAGGAGAGATCCCGGTCGGTAATTACTCGAATAAGTGGAGTAATGCTTTTTAAGTGTCGGAATAACGCAGGTTATTTTCAATTAGTCAGGAAATTGTTCTAAAGAATGATTTAATGTATGGACTAACGAATGTATTAAATATTCAACAATATATTTAATTGTAACTGATGGTAACTCATCTATGCCAAAACTAATTTAATTTTTTGGTAGCTAAATAGAAAAAGTATTACTGTTGATATCATCTTTGATAGATACATTTCCTAGTAACTGAAGCAGCGGAGTTGAAGTATTGAACAAGTACAACCGAAAATACATGGAATTACGTTCCATCTTACTGAGTTAGGCTTAGGTTCATATTTCTTGTAAGTAGGAGAAGCATCGATCCTTCCATGGCGACCATGTGGTCTAATGTAAATCAATCAATCAAAATGGGGGCAAACAAGTCCAGTGCAGTTAGATCCCTTCATTGGGTCCAGGAGGACTGAGGCAACGCCGAAGGCTAGGATTCTGCATGGATAGTACGTATGCGCTGCCAAGATGTTGTACCCAAAGAGAAGCCAGTGATGACAGTGTCCTGTCTTGTCACCACTTTTATGCCTCTTTGGCCCTTAGAGACAAGGCTTTTCGAACGTTTGGGCGAGAACTCCGCTATGTGGAGCTTCGCCTGCCTCATACCGGGACCACTGCGACAAACCGAGAGCCACTGTCTTTCCAGTAGCTCTCTGGGGGCGTGGAGCCCAGTGGTCGCTGTTGAAGTGAAAATGAGGTCCCTCCTCCACCCAATGCCTAGATGACGAGCGATGCCTCAAATGAGAAAATAGACTCACCGACTTAGCAAAATATGAACTTGGAACAGATTTAAAGTGGAACTGAAAATATATCCACATGAATTAAATTGACTAGCAAAAGACAGATACACGGACGTCACGAACAAATATCTAGACCCGGTGGTAGATGAGATTCCGTTGGCCGGATCGGGGCCAGTTCGTTTAGTTTCACGCCAGAGTTGACGGGCACCCATACTATCTGAAGTTTGTTCCTTCTAGCTAATTCACCGAAGGCCTTCCTGCACTCCATAACAAGCCCAGAAGTCACTCTATGGGCGGAAGTGCGCCCAGGGCCGCTCGACTGTTACTGCAGATATATAGCCGCCTACCTCAGTAGCTTAGTCTCGGATTTTCCAGAGCACATACCTCGGCCTGGAGAACGTTTACGTGAGCATCCAAGGGAACTGGTTCATTGTGGCTCACTTAGAATCGTAGTTAAGTCTTTTTATAAAGCCGATGATTCTGCTGGTTGATGTTCTGTTCATATGTTCTTACCGAACATCTCAGATTCTTCTGCAGCTGGCCATTCATAGAGATCATGTTTCGCCATTTAATCATGCTCGAAACCTAGTCGACATTAAGCGTCTTCTACTGAGTCGAGACTTCGTACGTGGTGGTTTGAACGGCAGTGTGTAGACCTATTATAGAACGTAGGTTCAACCTGCGTTGCTCTAGGAGTATCTTAGCTCTTGTTCTCTAAGGGCTTATAATTAACTCTTTACAGTGAGTTAAACTTGGTGAGGTTTGCCAGTACTGAAATTGGTCCAGGATGATATGCTCTGGCTCTTTGGCCAAAGAGCCTGCTGCCTCATTTCTCTCAATGCCAGAATGGCTAGGTATTCAGATTAGAGTCACTTTGTTCTTGTTGCCTAGGCAAGCAAGAGCTTTCCGACAGTTCCATGTTGCTAAGTTACCACGATAGCAGCTTATCGTCTATTGCTTTTAGAGCCGCTTGGCTGTTAGAGAAATTTTATCGATCTGCGAACACGTTGCCTTTGTTCTGGCTCTCGTTCACCTAAATCGATGTCATGTATCTCAGCTTTGAAAATAGTTGCATGAGCACCGAGACTAACAGATAGTCCAGTCCCTGGGCTAAAACTGTATCTTACTAGGTATACTCCATATCTATAGACTATGAATGGGTGACATTTTTTCCTATATTTGACTGTTGGAATGTTGGGAAAGGAGATGAGCATTCGAATTTTTCTTGCAGGTTTGGAGGTTATAGCCATAGAGAAAGACCTCACTAGATGAACAGTTTCACAATTTCGCTTTTCGATAGAAAAAAGAATTCTGGTAGTAAGAAGTTCAGCAAGTCTCGAGCTTGACAATGAAGGGGTGACTAGTTTGAGCTCATCTAATCCCCCTATCTGGAATCTCTTGTGGTGGCACAACAGACGACATTTCTGATGAACACCGACCATAGGAATATCTATAGAAACGGGAGATATCTCCCACCTCTCTACAATTTTTTAGAAAGGTGACAACCTGTCTCTGTCTCGCTCCTCTTCATTGGATGGGCTCTAACTTCATTGGATGGGCTCTAGATGAGAAAACGATGTGAAGGGTACCATCATCTTTGAAGCTGTGGACGGGACAGCTGGTCATTTCCTGCAGATCCTTCATATGGAGCAGAAACAAAGTATGTGCCAAGACAGGTCCCTGTGGAACACCTGCGTTGATAGTCATTGTATTAGAGGATACTCCTACAACCACCACATGAAGTGATCTATCTGGTAGAAAACTCAATAGTAATTCCCAAAATTGAGGCGGCCATATGACGGAAGTTTCCCAAGAACGCTTTGGGTCCAGTCAAATGCTTTACATGGGCAAGCAGGTCTCATTTTGATCTCTGCTGACGGAAGCCATATTGCCGCTCATTCACGGTTTTGGAGCTTCGTAGGTATTGGATGAACTCAATGTTGATTGCTTCCTCCATCACTTTAGAAATCACAGGTAATATTGCAATGGGTCTATAATTATTGGGAAGATTCTTCTTTACTTTTTTTGGAATTGGTTGGACTCAAGCTGTCTTCCAACTGGAAGGAAACACACCAAGTTTGAATGAAAGATGCAGAATCTTCGAGAACGACAGATGGAATTTCGTCTGGCCCCATAATTCACGTGCTTCTAATCTGTCCTGACACGTCAGATGAGAATAAAAAATTTGCAGGGTTCCTGATCCATTATCTCCTTATTCATTCATGATCAAATACTCTCTTATACAACGTATTTTCCAGCATAAGAAACTCGTATTCACCACTAAGGACTAGGGATAAATCAGCTCAGATGCTTAGGTATTCTCAAAATCGGATTGAATCCTGTTGATAAATTCAATGACCTCCATTCCAATTACAAGTGAACATTTGATAAAGTAAACGCAATGATTACTACGTTCGAAATGGTGCGCATTTCGAACATACAATTTGTCTGGCGCTCCAATTTTAATTCCAAAACATGGGAGACAATTGACTTTATTTAGGTCAGAAGATTACAATGTCAAAAATTGTTTATCGTAATTTTTTAATTAAAATAGTATAGTACTTCTTGAGAGTTCCCTTGTTTTCGGACTATCTTTGAATAATAATGAAAAGTAATTTAATTGAGTTGTATGAAAGCATCCGAATCAGATTAACAGCGTCGGCGACGCAGAGTTTGCAGTTCCGTTTCCAACGCTCAGCTCAGTGGATTCCAATCGATAAGACAAAGTTTGAGGTTTCTTCGAGTGCCATATTTTACGAATGCTTATTTCAAAAATAACAGATTACTTTATTCATCTCAAAAATTCGTTTCCGACACGTACATAAACTATTTTAACACATCCATGTCTACGGGGGTTTTGAAACTCATAAATTTTATGTAGAATCCATAGGCGCTGGCAAGAATCATTTTGGAGAAGTACTGAGTGATAAAAATGGAAATGAAATATAAGTAAGAATAAATAACAAAGTTTGTTACGTCGGTTGGATATGGGTTTGGTAGCAGGAACCTCAACAGTTCGCAATCACTGTTTTTGTCAAGTACAATCAATGGTCTTGCTCCTCGCATACGCATAGAGTGTATCTCAAGATCAGCAAGGATTGTGATTTATTTCAGTTAAATGTAGATATCCTAGGTAACAATCTGAGATTATTTTGAAAAATCAAGCTAGTCGGGCATAAACATGGTATTACGCTTGCTCCTTCGATGAAACGAGCCATAGAATTAGAAGATATCAACGCTGCAGCTGCGAGAAGCCCCAAAATCGTGAACTACAGAGAATATGGCACCCAAGTCTTCTGGGGTCATAGGGTTTGCCGTCTCAACTTTTTTTCTCAGATATATTTATTCATGTGTCTACTCGTCGACAGAAAGAAGCTATCAGTTCTCCTGGATGATCACGTAACCGTTTTCCAGGCCGAGATCTGTGCAATCCGGACGTGTGCCCTAGAAGATTTGAGGCTAAACTACTGAGGTTGGCGGCTATATATCTGCACTGACAGCCGAGCAGTCCTGGGCGCACTTCGCTCCCATAGAGTGACTTCTAGGCTTGTTTTTAAGTGTATGGAGAGCCTTGCCGAATTAGTCAGAAGGAACAAAGTTCAGCTAGTATGGATACCCGCCGACTCTGGCGTGAAAGGAAACGAAGTGGCCGATGAATTGGCTAAACGGGGTTCACTAGGCACCACTGGCCCAATCCAGCGATTTGAACCTTATCGACCACTGGGCTTTGCGCCCTCAGAGAGCTACTGGATAGACAGTGGCTCTCTACTTGGCGCGGTGCCTCCGTTATAAGGCAGGCGAAGCTCCACATCGCGGAATTCCCTCCCAAACACTCCTAAACCCTCCTCTTTATGAGCAGAAGAGGCTTAAAACTGGTGACAGGACTGCTCACAGGACACTACCATCTGAACTAACATCTACACTTACTGGACATCGTTGATGACCCAGGTTGTAGTAGATGCGGAAAAGCGAACGAAATTGCCTCTCATATCCTTGTAGAATGTCCAGCACTGACTTTTCTTAGGCTACAACACCTCGCCAGCACATATATGCTGCCTGAGAACGTACCGGCGCATTTAAAGGTGCTGCGTGATATTCAGAAGAGTATTCGAGTGATTGAATTCATCAGCCTCTGTAAAACATCGTTGAAAGGTTCTATCGAAATTCTTTTCACCAGAATTCATTTTTCTATCGAACAGCAATGTTGTGACTTTCCCGATGTCTATAACTTCCAAATTTGCAGAAAAAATTCCAATGCCTACCTCCTCTCTCAATACTCCACCGCTGCCTCGCACGATGATAATAGGTTCTCCCCCCGTGTTGTCCAACTACTTTAAAGATCGGAGAGCACTACAATCTTGTTACTCTGGCTGAACGTAAAGCAGTGATCCTCCAGCTTCTTCGCTCTGGAGGATATCCAAGGAGATCAACGGTGATTGATGAAGGCTGTGTTGGGTGAGCATAGACGTAGATTTGATACTATGTAATTGGTTAACATAGAACAATTCGAGAGCTCTATTATCAGACAATTGATAAAATTGACATGTGCATTTTTGTCGATATGAATTTTGAATCTACTTACCGATCGAGGTATCGCTCATTAGGGGATACGTCTAATTGCTATTGGGGAGAAATGAGGTGTTCGGAGGGAGTTGTAAACACCATCAATCGTCTGATCAGTACTTAGGAATAGATATATTCATATACGCAACGTCGAAGAAGACTTTCCCAACATTATAATCAAAATACTAGTACCATATCGTAAAATGAAAAATCAGCAACATTTTCTTGATTACCTTTCACAATGGGCATAGAGGAAATAAAATGATATATATCAATTAGATATTTTCCATTAGTCGACTAAATAGTTCCCCATTAACGGTAAGCTGCATCCTTATCAAAACCAAAATATTCCACTTGGCTTGAGACATTATCAAATGAGACGTTGCATTTATTCTATTGTTCTGTCAAATACTCATCCCCATCTACTCAGTGTACAATTGCCTCCATTCATTATTGTAATAATCCGACGGTTTATTACTTTTTGGGGGCCTTTAAATAATTTGATTTAATTCAAATTGAAAGTTTTGTGAATTATTATATCTAGAAATAAACATACGATATGTTAGATATGTCGATAGGTGACTGTAATCTGATGCCCCCTTTCCTGTAGCAATGAGTCCATGCTTTACAAACGTAAGCACGGCCGAGGTCAATGGTACTTTTTTTCCCTCTGAGTCAGGAAAAGTTTACGTGGAGTTGAACAGAGCGATTCTTTCGCCTAGTGAGATTCCTATTGGCTGTTGTTATAACTCATGGGCGTGTTTGATCACGGAAATCTAAATTGAACATATTTTCTAAGCTATGCGAGTGGGGTGGCCCCCCCGCTTCAATGATTTCATAAAAACTAATCACTTTGAGGAAAAAAGACAGTTCTGAACCACCTACTGATAGTTCTTAACTACCTACTTGTTCGGTAAGTCAGCTTGCTTTATGTCCACAGGGATGTTCCATTGTTGCATTAAATCAATTAATATCATGTTGTCAAGATTTAGACAAACTAAATTCCAGAAATTTATAGAGATTAAATTATTTCATCAATTTGTGTTCATTTCAACAAGGGTTATGCATCCCTGGGGGGCTGAAGCAGCGCTGGACTTGTTCGCGTCTTCCGCGTCACGCGTAAAATGTTTGTTCCCTTATTTGGAAATCATTTTGTGACCCTATCATAACAAATTTAATCCGACGTAGAAATCGAGTGTTTAAATTTTTTGTGCCTTATTACTACAAGGGGTCCAAGAGGGAATTTGTGAAATAAGACCAACGGGGTAAGTGCATTTTGATTGCCAAAGAACAACTGTTATGTTGACTTCAACCTCTGAATCGGCAATATAATATAATGTGGTAATTTAATCTTCAGATCATGCTCCGCCAGCCAATGTTTATTTTGTTAATATATGTTTTTTTTTTCCAGCAGTGGTCAATTTTAATTCCGTTTATCGGAGATCACTTAGGGGATATAATAGAGTATCAATCAGGTCGTTAGGTTTACCCCAGGTTACCAAAAAGAGAGGAATTCTTTACCTTCACATTTATCTACCAAGCATCGGCGTGATCGAGCGCGAAATCGATCACTGTCTCGTGTGTGTTAATTAGCTTTCATTGATTCAATCTCTCTTAGAAGAACCTGAACAGGAACTCGCTCACTGGCGAAAGGAGTAGAACTAGCGACATTGATAATTTCCCAGGTTCCCACTTAGGGTCAACCTGAACTTGACATCTTTTGAATTCATGTATCATTCCCATTGCTATATTTTGGACTAATCTTATGATCGTTTGTTGGATTTTGATGTACGAATTTTTATTAACTTTTATTCAATATATATTTATTATTTAATTTGATTTACGAGTTTAACTGGTAATTCCTAATCACGTCTCAGCGAATACGACCTTCAGAATTTACGCTTGAATAGATATAAAGATATAAGTATAAGTAATTGTACGAGGCGGTCCCTTGAAAGAGATCAAGGCATCGTTGTCAAAAACAGCTTCTAGGTGGGCTGAAAGATACACCTAGTGGTGGCAGCTTTAAGGAACCTCAAGGGTACACGGATCAACTAAAATCTCTGATACCCGAACAGGTTCCAACAAACAATTTTCAAATTCATATAACACGTCGTTGAGGTATTAACGCTACCTGAAATAATACCCAGCCGACTGTTACAAGCAGTGAGATAGGATTCCGAACCTATTCACTTATCTGGGAATAATGAATATGGAGTAATTTCAGTCCAGATTTATTATTTATTATTATAAAACAATACGCTCGGCTGAACGTTACAATATCACTGTTTCAAAATCTCTTGATTATTTCAAGATTGTAGATGAACTGAATAACGTGGAGTATAGAAATTGTGAAAACAAGGAGGTGATTGTTCAGGACTGAAGTTGACAAGTCACGTGAAGACATTCAGGACATCAGTGTAGAACACATTCGTTATACAGTTGCCGTTTTTAAACCCATGGGAAAATCTGTTTGTTAATAATTTCAAGCAAATTACCTGGGTAATATAATTTACGAATGAACTTAAGTTGGTTGTATCATGACGTTACTAATTGACCCAGTACGCCACAGAAACCTCCAATTTAGCTTGTTAGATACTGCTCATATCTGAATATCATAGTTGAAACTGTTTAACACGTTCTGAATCAACATTTCCGATATGCTCGATCAATGTGCTTTTTGTTTCCTAGAAAGGTTTATGTTGCCAATCTATATAAATATATCCATATTTTATGAGCCATAAAGTGAATACTGCTATAAAAAATGTCTCCTGAAGTCTTACCAGTACGCATATACGAGAAAAAATACCTTCCATAGAATGATGATTTTCACTCTCCGTCTGATATATTTTGAACAATTCATTTTATTCACGAATAATGTAAGAACCTAATATTCTGGAGCTTTATTGAAATGTGGGCAAACTTTATTGCCATGTTATATCATACATTTTTTGTAATACTTTGACTACACGAAACCTATAATGTTCGGAGAACATCGTGTGAGCCAGCGGTGGAATTTTGGGAGGGGGATAGACATTGTTCTTGAAGGTTTTGAAGTTATATAGGCACAGGGAAAGACCTCACTAGGTGAAGAGTTCCACAACTTCGCTGTTTGATAGAAAAATGAAGTCTGGTAGAAGAAGTTCCGCAGATCCCGAGTTTGACAATGAAGGGGTGACTAGTTATCTCGTCTGTTCCGCAAGTCTGGAATCTCTCATGGTGGAACAATATACGATATTTCTGATCAACAACGACCACGGAAATATCTATAGAACAGGCAGAAATCTCTACTATGTTCTGGAGAGGTCATTGAACTCATAAGTGTTACATCATCAATCAAACGAATAGCTCTCTTCTGTATAGAATCCAAGAGCTTCAGAGTATATTTGGGAGCTGAACTCCAAATACATACAGTACTCCAAGACAGGTCGAATCTGTGCTTTGTAGATTATGAGTAGCTGCTGGGATGTGAAGTAGCTCTTGGCTCAGAATAGAAAACCAATTTTTTGTGGAGCGGTTTTCGCAATGGATCTCATATGATCGTCCCATGAGAGGCTGCTGTTGGTGGTGATCCCGAGCATATTCATGGAAGACTTCATAAGAATAGTGGTACCTGACATCATCATATTAGGCATTGTGGGATCCGCCTTGCACGAGAATACGCAAGCTTTAGTTTTGGCTGCATTAAACTCTACTAGATTATCAGATCCCCATTCCAAAATCTTTTCCAGATCTCTATTAATTGCGTCAACCTGTATCTGTCTCACTCCTCTGGCTTTATTGGATGGTACAGACGCTCTAGATGAGAAAGAATAGAAAGTGTATCATCATCTGTAAGAGTGTGGACATGACAGGTGGTCACTTCCAGCAGATTGTTTATATGGAGCAGAAACAAAGTTGCTGCCAAGAATGATCCCTGTGTAACGCCAACGTTGATAGTCATTCTATTGGGGTATATTATATTTCATCTACCACCACATGGAGTGATCTATCTGAGAGAAAACTCGATAGTAAGTACAAAGTTAAGGCGGCAAACCATATGACGGAAGTTTCAAAACAAGACTTTAATTCCAGACTCGATCAAATGATTTGGAGATAGCTAATGATACAATTAGAGATCCCTCATGTTTTTCAATAGATTTCTGCTATACATGGGTTACGTAGGCAAGCAGGTATCCTGTTGATCTCTGCTGACAGAACCCATATTGCCGGTCATTCATCATTTTGAAGCTCTCTAAGTTTTGGATGAGCTCGATGTTGATTACTTTCTTCATTACTTTAGAGATCACAGATAACAGTGTAATGAGTCGATAATTATAAGCAAGGGTATTCTCTCCTTTCTTTCGGAATTGGTTGGACTCTAGCTGTCTTCCAGCTGGAAGGAAACACACCAAGTATGAAGAAAGGGTAATTCAGGCGCACATTCCTCGAAAACGACAGATAGAATTCCGTCTGCCCCATAGACTTTTTGGCATTGAGATCAAGCGGAAAGCGTCTAATTGTGCGCTGACGAAAGACAATTTTAGTCATATGGCTATCGATGGCAGCAATATTAGGAGTGTTCTTCCCTTGTGGGTCCAAAGTGGAATTTGCGAACATTCCAGCAGAAAAGTTGACTTTTTCTTGTGATGTGGTAGCCAGTGTGCCATGTAACATGAAGAAATCTATTGCTATTTCTACCTATGCACATACTATTGCTCTATTGTAATATTGCATTGCCACATCTAATTGGATGGTCAGATATGTTTATGTTCCTTCCTGATATGAATAGGTCAAACATTCATCCAATACCGGTGAACTCAGAAGTTCATGAATACAAAAGCATACGGGTTTAGCTCGTCATCTGATCTAATATTGTTAGTTAGTCAGTTATACATTAGGATTTCGTTTCTAAATTCAGACTTGGATTATGACCTTTTTCATTGAAAGATTCTTAATAATTATAAGTATTGATAATTGAATTTCTGGGAAATGAAGCGATGTCTTCAGTTCTCGAGAAACTCTGAAGAGAATAATTTAATCAAATAACATCTTACATCATGCCATCGCAAGGATTATCACTTTTTATAGTTGAATTCAATCAAGATCTTTGAAAATTCAGTTGGATGAAGAGTTCATTCGATGGAGAAACATGAAAAGTTTTTAATGGATTTCAAATTCCCTTTCTGGTTGTTGACAAACTTTCAATGATAATATAGTCAGTCGGGTATTTTCTATTGAACTTTATTTAAAACTTAATTTTTCTGTAACGGAAATGAAAATATTTCTCTACCTAATGTTGGTGTAAAGTTTCCATTAGTTTAATTTCATCTTTTATAAACGCATAGGGTTTTACTCTATTTGTGAATTAATTTGTAAGACCAGTTCCTCTGAAGACTTATATTA
Organism: Endomychus coccineus; assembly: GCA_958510875.1. Taxonomy (NCBI): domain Eukaryota; kingdom Metazoa; phylum Arthropoda; class Insecta; order Coleoptera; family Endomychidae; genus Endomychus; species Endomychus coccineus. The sequence continues at coordinate 29,300,734 of OY294071.1, forward strand.
AAGCGCCGTAACAGTAATAATAACATCTAATACGTTTTAAGGTTACGAAACCCCGTTGCGTTTCAGATGGGTTTTGTTTACAGTTTTCGGGAATAAATTGTTATTAAAAGTGAATTCACACAATTGAAGTGCTAGCATTTGTGGAGAAAATTAAGGTCTCTTCCTCTGTTTTGTGTTTCATTATAATGCTGGGTGTATATTTTCTTAAATGGAAAAGCCTTGATTTTGCTTTCCTTGTATAAACATTTCCAAGACGAGATTTATAGCTTTCATTATTTCCTAAAGTGCTACGTGGATTTATCATGTGTAATTTATTCTAATACAAAGAAATCTGTTTTCTATGACGCATGTTTCTCTGTTTGTGAACTCATTTAACTAACGCTTGAAGACGGTGTGAGTTATACAGGCTGTCTGATAATTTTGAGAGTATATTAACTGCAAAGTGTTGTCATCTCATCAGACAATTGCTTTATTTCAACAACCATTTCCAGGATGCGTTATTTCTACAATAGGGTCGTTCAGTGAAATTAACATTATAACCTTTTTATGGATTTTCTTGTAGGGTCTGGACACCTAATATACTGACAAAAATTTCAGACCAATAGCTTTATCCTGTACTGAAACAATTCAAGTTGAAGTTGCGCTGTTGAAAAAGTACCGAGAACAGCGCGTGACGTCACTATACGCACACATAGTCTAGTGGCCGTGGCATCGCTTGTGTTACTCGTATTTATCCTGTTGGTGAAGTGTGTTGTTTTTTTTTAATGTACGCATTGAAAGCTGGATTTATGAAAGCTGATTCTGGTAATCTACCAGAAGTCGATATATTTATAATAATGGACTATTTCAACAAAAATAAGGACTTTATTAGCAGTGAAATGAAAGTAGTAAAATTACAACGGTAAGTAAACACACTAGATTTTATCAGAAGTATTCTTCTATACTTACACTGCAATTATCATTATCAGAAATTTCACTGATGTAAGTCTGCATAATATTTAGTTTTTCCCGTTTTTTGAATACTTCCCTCGGTTTGGTACTATGTGAATAAGTGCGGTTTTTTGGCAATCAAAAATATGCGGTATTACACCTGGTTTCATTTGTATTCTGCCACTTTTCATAGTTTTTAAGTACATGTAATTTTCTATGTCATTTTCAACCTGATATGAAAATGATGTATTAGAAATGAAACTCGCCCTCATTATATTGATATGCTCACATCAAAATGATCTTCGCAACAGTATCTCGGTGCATTTATAGATGTATTCCTACACTGTGGTACCACGCAACTCTTGCGAAAACTCTTTTTATCGCTCATTATAAATCAAACGACAGTAAATTCACGATACATATAGTCAACACACAACGAAAACTGACCCGAGTTGACTAATAACGAATACCTCTTGTCTGGCGCCCATCAACCGTACGTATAGTGACGTCACAATCAGCCACGCCTCGCTTAGACGCGGACGGATATCAAATATTAATTTTAGGCTGTAAACATGTAAATAAAAAAAAAATTTTTTGGTAGTTAGACTATTTGAGTACAGTACTTTTGAATTATGAAATAAAAAAAATTGTTGAATGAGCCTATTGCTGAAGTCAACTGGTCACCAAGATCATGCGTTCTCACACCCTTGTACTTTTTCTGCTGAAGTCAACTGGTCACCAAGATCATGCGTTCTCACACCCTTGTACTTTTTCTCTTGAGGTCATGTGAAATCTCTGGTTCACAAAAATGAACCCACTTTGAACGAGATATTCGGAGTACCATTATTAATATACCACGCGATATGTGTGAAAGGATAGTCGCAAATTGGGCTCCACAAAGCCTAAAGTCAGACGAACTTCTTTCTATACCAGACTATTCTAGATCAGTTTTCTATCGAACGGCAGTCTTTCCACTTGCTATAACGTACAAACTTTTGAGAATAGTTCCAATGCCAATCTCCTCTCCCAACATTCCACCACTGACTCGCACGATATTCTACGAACATCATAGGTTTTTCTCTCGTGTAGCCAAAATGAAAAAAATAGGCGGCACTCTCACTTCGAATCTCCACTCTTACTGTTACTAAACATCAAGCCTAACTGAACACCTGGAGATATTCAAGCAGCCCAAATCATAAAGTACCTATCTAGTACCATGTTCATATGACAAAATTAAGATCAACCGAGGAATTCAATTAATGAATGAGCAAAAGAATACAAACATACGGGAAAGTTTATGTGACATTGAGATAAAAAGCTCTCGTAAATAACTCTGATACGAGTAGATTTGATGAAAATATACCAGATCAGTAGTAATTTTTCACTATTGATAAGAAATAATCACCCTTATCCACTAAAAATACTACGAAAGTACTGTGGACCTTTCGGCTACCAAGTAGCCATCATCAGAGTAAACTAAATTGATAGTGTTAGACTTTAGCAAGACCGTTGATACAATCCGTCATGATGTTTTGCTGGCTATTCTCGGCTATATTGGCTTGGTTGCGGTTGCATTAGATTTGTTTGGATCATATTTGAAGGATAGGAGACAAACGGTTGTCTTGGGTGAGACCGCTTCGGATCCGGTAGATGTCAGACTAGGAGTTCCTCAGGGTTCTATCCTGGGACCTCTGTTGTTTGCTATGTATACTCATATCTTCCCAAGTTGCTTAAAACACTGCCGAGTGCATACGTATGCTGACGATACACAGATTTACTACTCTTTCTCGATATCCGAAGTGGAAGATGCTCTACAGAAAATTAATGAAGATTTACAGTTGATAGCGGATATATCTGAACCATTCTCTCTGCCTTAATCCAAGGAAGTCTACTGCATTATTGTTTGGTAGCAATGCTAATTATAATAAATTGGGCTACAGATAGATAACACACCGGTTCTTTTGGTAGACAGGGCGAGGAATCATGGTCTCGTTATGGACAATTCTTTCAGGTAAAGAGAACACTTAAACCTTTATTACAAAAGGCTTATGCTAACTTGAGGATGTTGTATACATTTCCCCATCGCTGTTAAGGCAATGCTTTGTGAGTCATTGGTTTCGTCGCAGTTTAAATATTGCTCATCAGTTTATTTTCCATGTTTGGATGTAAACTATCTTGCAAAAATACAAAGGACACAGAACAGTTGTTTGCGTTATATATTTGGTATTAGAAAATACCAGCACATTTCCCATAAATTAGGTGAGCTTAAATGGTTGAATATGAGAAATCAACTTAGGCTTCAATCAGCCTGTTTGTACCATTCAGCTGTAATTTCTCAGGTACCTCCGTATGTCTATAGTAAAATCACATATGGAACTGATGTGCATAACATAAATATTCGTAGGAGAGACATAATATCGGTACCTCGTCATAGGTTGTCACTTTTTAAACGTTCCTCTAGTTACCAGGTGTATGCACTATACAGCGGGTTGCCTGCATTTGCCAGGGAATCAAATATGAAGGGGTTCAAAAATATATGTTCGATGTTTTGGTTAGTGTTCAGTGGGGGAAATGATAAATGTGTGATTGCTCGAGTTTAATCATTTGTTATTTTATTGGATATTATTGTTATTATGTTATTGTGTTATTATTTATGTTAATATTTTAGACTCGTAAAGTTTGCCGTGTAACTGGGGCTTAATGTTGGATTTTGCACCTGCAGGTTGATATAATCCGGTTGATATTGCATTTTATTTGTTTTCTTTTTATTTCTCAAATTAGGGTTCAAGTGGTAGAACAGAGGATGACTATTCGTATTCATCCATCTGAACTTCGTCCTAAGGTTCATACAAGTTAACTAGTTTTTTCTTTTTTTTTGTGACATTTACTTGCATATTCTATGTATAATTTCTTGTGTGCATAAAGACGTATTATTATTATTATTATTATTATTAATCAAAGTGGGCCTGTTCAAATACTATTTGAGGATTATAATGTGAACAATGGGTTACCCTAAGCTGGAGATAAATCGGGATTTAATAAATTGCTTTTCCGTTTATACATTTCCATTCCTTCTAAATTACCTAGATATTTGTCTGTACTGTGTTTTAAAAGTGATAAACTTTCTTGAGAAACGGTGTGACCTGTATTCAAAATATGTTCGGCTATCGCTGATTTTTCACCATTATTTTTCTTTATTTGGGCAAAATGTTCCTTATAATGAGTTAAAATATTCCTTCTAGTTTGACCCACATAACATTTTGAACACGACTCACAATTAATTTTGCAAATGCCGGATTTGTCGAAATCGGGAACTTTATCGAAGGTATTGCCTAAACGGTGTTTTAGCTTGGTCTTACATCTATAAACTGGTTGTATTGCAAATTTAGAAAACGAACTATGAAATTTAATACTTTCGAAAGTATGTGAAGGTAATGGCTATAATTTGGTTAGTTGGCTACGTTCCAATTTCCTTTTTTGTTTAGAAATTAAAACATCGATCCAAGATTAGTGGTAATTATTGTCCAACGCAATTTGCTGAAGCTTTTCAACTTCGTTCTGATAATTTTTCTGGTTCAAAGGGACGTTCAATAGTCTACGAACTAGACTATTAAACGGAGCTATTTTATATCTGAACGGTGTAGCTGAGTCTGTCAGGGTATACCTATTTGTTTGATTGGTTTTTCTGCATATGTCGAAATTCAAGAGATTACCATCTTTTCAAAGTACGCTTAGAAAAATATTGGCCAAAAAAAGGAGAAATTGGATTGCGCATTGCACATCCGCTTGTTTGTTTATGGTAATTGTTGTTGAAAGTGGAATAATTTTGCTTCATACAACTATTTCACTTTTAACAAAAATTACTATAAGCCAACAAGCAGATGTGCAATGGGCACATGATGATGATGACTACTTGGTAGCCGAAAGGTCCTCAGTACTTTAATAGTATTTTTAGTGGCTAACAGTGATTATTTCTCATCAATAGTGTTATAATATATCCACAGTGTGTACTCTTTATAGTTTATTAGTAATTTTTCAGTGCGACTAATGGTAGTGCTCAATAGTTGATATTGTTTGAAAGTGCATTTTACATCAAACATCCGAGTTGAATGCTAACAAATGGAATCAGACCACATAAATCCTTCTAGCGTTAAAAGTTTCATGATAAAACAACATTTTTAATTGTTTTATGATTTGAACAACACAACTGAAAATAAGAACAGTTTCCGGTTTCATTTTAACCAACGTTTAATTCTCGTGGCATGGCATTTACTGCTCATCAGAAAATATTGAATACCACATTCGGGTATTATATTTTCGATTACTGGATTTCAAGATTGATATCTTCGGGATCAGTTAACTCTTCGAAGTTATTCAATTATTCATTCACTCAACGGATCATCATGTATTCTTTGTTTTCAACAATTAGCTCAACTGAGTTGCTCAACCACCTGATAGAACTTTAGTTCATATCGACTTAACTCCTCAATATGGACCATAAAATACAGCAGAAGCAATGCAGAACATGAATCGATAGAGGATATCGAATATTAGACAGGTCTGGACTCAATAAATTGAATTGAATTAGATGAGGTTTGTTCCTACCACGTCCTCAAAGGACTATTGTATTCCCTCAGGGCACTTTTTCAAATTAGTAGGCCGGTAAAATTTGAATCCTATTAAGTAAAAAATGTCCTGGCTTCAATGGTAATTTTGTCTATGGTGTTGTATATCCTTAAGTATTTGCTTCTGCGGAATAGTGTACACCCCCAGTTAGTGAGTCCGCTTCTCTGCAGTCTGCGAGTATCATCATTCACTAGGCTGATTTTTTTTCATATGACCGTCGAGTTTGCACTTGTTCGTCAAGAATCATTCAGCAGAACTATCCAGCTACCCAAATCATCATCATAGAGGATTTAAACGTTCACAACTCCGCGCTTGGCTCAAGTTTTCAAACAAGACGGGTGACACGCAAGGCCACAGACTGAGGCCACAGGACTTCTCACAGGACACTGTCATCTGAATAAACATCTACACACAATGGGCATTGTTGAAGACCCAGCCTTTAGTAGATATGGAGAGGCCGTGCAAACTGCCTCTCACATCCTAGCAGAATGTCCAGCACCGGCTTCTCCAAGCTACAACACCTCGGGAGCGCACACATATGCCGCTTGAAATCATAACAGATATCAGTACATGGAAAATCTTAGCCTTCGATATTACCTGAGGCCTGCTGAACTGATTCTTGTATCAAGGGGCGCACAATGGACAATGCTGTTTTCTTGGAGAAACGTATGTTTTGAATTTAATGACCCACCTCAATGTGCCATAGAGATCTCGGATATTATCAGGCTAGGAATGGAAATTTACATACCTCATACCAACAAATCATCGTCATCTCGTGAACGCTGGTTCAATAGCATCTGTTCTAGGGCCGTCACTTCACAACAAACAGCATACCGTCGTTGGCGCGGTAACCTAAGCCTGGATACCGGAATAGAATATATTGAAGCCAGAAATATATGCAATGAAACAATAAAAGCTTCGAAAGAGGCATATAATGCCGTAATAGGATCAAAGATTATCGAATGCCCGAATCAGTCCTGTTCGTTTTGGAATTTCGCCAAAGAAATTGATAGAAAGTTCATTCCCCACCCTAACCAATGATAATGGCACACTGGCTCACAAGAAAAAAGCGAACCTTTTTGCTGGAATGTATGCAGCAAATTCCACTTTGAATCCACAAGGGAATAACGCTCCTAATATTGCTGCCATTGATAGTCATATGCCTGAAATTGTATTTCGTCAGCGCACAATTAGGCGCATTCTGCTTGATCTCAATACCAAAAAGTTTATGGGCAAAACAGGATTTCACCTGTCGTTCTCAAGGAATAAGTGCCGGAATCAACACCAGTTTTCTGTAGGTTGTTCACCTTTTCGAACAAACTTGGTGTCTTTCCTTCCAGCTGGAAGACAGCTAGAATCCAACCAATCCTAAAAAAATAATTATAGACCCATTGCACTTTTATCTGTGATCTCTGAAGTGATGGAGGAAGCAATCAACATCGAGCTCATCCAATACTCAGTAGAGAGCTCCAAAATCGTGAATAACCGGCAATATGGCTCTCGTCAGCAAAGATCTACAGGAGACCTGCTTGCCTACGTAACAGATATATGGCAGGAATCTATTGAAAAAACATGGGAAATTTTCAGCTGTAGCATTGGATCTCTCCTAAGCATTTGACCGAGTCTGGCACCAAAGCCTTCTTGGCAAACTTCCGTCATTTAGTTTGCGGGCTCAACTTTTTCGCTTAGTATCGAGTTTTCTCTCAGATGTGGTGTACATACATTGACTAGTGTTCCACAGAGATCTGTCTTGGCAACAAGTTTGTTACTGCTCCATATCACCACCAGTCCTGTCAATAGCTTTACAGGTACACTTTATACCGCTGTCTCATCTAGAGCCTCTATACCATCCAATGAAGGCAGAGGAGCATTGACGGGATTGATGGAGATCTGGCAATGATTTTGAAATGGGGATCTGATTATCTAGTAGGGTTCAATGCAACCAAAACTTGCGGAAGACGGATTCCACAATCCCTAATTTGATGATGTCAAGTGTAAATATTTCCATGAAGTCTGCTATATCCGTGCTTGGGATCACCACCGACCGCATCCTCTCATAGGATGATCACGTGAGGTCCATTGCGAAAACCGCTCCACAAAAACTTAGTTTTCTATTCCGTGCCAACAGCTACTTGCCAGCAGCTTCTCATAATCTTCGAAGCACGGATTTGACCTGGCCTGGAGTACTGTTCATATGTTTGGAGTTCGGCTTCCAAACATCAGCTGAAACTCTTGGATTCTATCCTGAAGAGAGTTATTCGTCTGATCTATGATGTTACACATAAGCTATGATTCAGGTTGGCTTCGATACTTTTTGAATTTAGATTTCTTAGAATATTTTGTTAATTATCCGTTGATAGTTCAACTAATTTGTTAAACATCGTAATTACGCCATTGTGCAAAATTCTATACATTCATCCTGCTGATGCTAATGACAGTATATTTCGGGAAATACGTATGGAGCAAGTACGGTCCTGGTGGAGAGAATAAAAAGCCCATGAGTATCGATTTTCAGATTCTTCACATTTACACCGAATTCCATCGGTATATTTCAACGGTCATATTTTCGTAGAACAGTTAATTCATAATTAAATTTAATTAATCGTACCTACGTTTCCGATGATACGTGATCCAGCCCAGTAAACAAAACATCCTGTTAAATGTTGTATCGCTTCGACCATTATTCCGCGCAAGATTAGTAGGGGACTGTCCTGGTGGATCGTCTATTTTCAAATTATAAAAGAATTGAAAGAGGTATCCAGCTCATGTGAAATACGACGGGCGGAACACGCATATCCCAAAGTACTTTTATATCCCGCAATTACAGACCGCCAGCATGAAAACTTTTTCAATATTTGAATTCCTACTTCAAATAACTTTTTAGTATATTTCTTTTACGGTGTTTATGGAGCTCTATTTTATATGTGTGAGGAAAGGGAATTAAGGAAATTCTTCGTCCAACATCACTTGCTGAGCCAATAGCTATACAGACTGTTCAATATAATCATACTTCTGAGTATTCATTGAAACTCTAATATTATATCAACAGATTACAATACTTCATAAAAAATTAATTAAGTGAGACAACAAGTGTTATTATCAATTTAAGGTAGATACGTGAGGCCAGCCATATGGACATTCTAAATGTTCTGTTCTGACTTATCATATTCTGATTCAAAGATACCTCAGAATATACATTCAACATAGTAAGAGATCGAATTTTGGGTGAACCTTCACCTGTAAATGCATTACCATATTGCTTGTCTCTGGTTATAAGCTATGTAGAATTTTTCTGGGAGGTTCAGGTCGTATTTTGGTTCCTTGTGCATCCTCAAGCTTAAATCTGATTACTTCTGATCTCATCCATGCAATA